>VXAV01009317.1:0-22203 GCA_013399715.1 Alectura lathami | reverse complement strand
AAAACCCGGCCTGGGCGGCAGGGAGAGGCGTGGAGGGGGAACGGCTGCGAAGCATCAGCCGGGTGGTTTGTGGCTGTCGGTGGAGGCATTTGGAGATAGCTGCGGTGCTGGAGCGCTCCAGTACGTCGTGGAAAATGTAAACAGCGGCATTATGAAATGGCTGCGTAGCACACGGTTAATCGCAAGTCGTGTTGATGCTTTGCTTGTAGTTCGTCTGAAGCTGGATGAAAGGAGAGCATGGATATGGGGAACCAACACCCATCCATAAAACGGTTGCAGGAGATACAGAAGGAGGTCAAAGAGATCGAACAGCAAGTGGCTGTCTTCAGTGGCTTGTCTACTGACCGAGACTACAAGAAATTAGAAAGATCTCTTACCAAACAGCTTTTTGAAATAGATTCTGTGGACACTGAAGGAAAAGGGGATATTCAGCAAGCCAGGAAGCGAGCGGCTCGGGAAACGGAGAGGCTGCTGAAGGAGCTGGAGCAAAATGCAAACCATCCGCGCAGGCTGGAGATAGAGGCAATATTCAAGGAGGCACAGTCGCTCGTGGAACGCGAGATCACGCCTTTCTACAAGGGAGGTAACTGTGTAAACGGCGAATTTGAAGAAGGTATTCAGGACATTGTGCTGAGGCTAACCCAGGTGAAAACTGGAGGGAAAGTTTCTTTACGCAGAGCAAGATATCGCACCCTGACAAAAGTATGCGCTGTTCAGGAGATTATAGAAAGCTGCGTGAAGCAGCAACTCTCCCTGCCACTCTCTAATGATGCGCATCCTTCTGTCTCCAAAATTAACTCTGTGATGTGTGAGGTGAACAAAGCAAGAGGAACTCTTATTGCACTTCTGATGGGAGTGAGTAGTAATGATACCTGCAAGCATTTAGCCTGTGTGCTTACAGGCCTCATTGCTGATTTGGATGCTTTAGATGTCTGTGGTCACACGGAAATAAGAAACTACAGGAAGGAAGTAGTGGAAGAGATCAATAGATTGCAAAATTACCTAGACTTGGAGGAAGAAGCAAATTCTACTCACGCTTATGACTTGGCACAAAATCAGTCCATTCTAAAAATAGAAGAAATCCGCAAGAAAATGAAGGAAGTTAATTCTTTACTTTTAAAAACAGAGAATGCTTCTGATTTGTATTTGGGATCCAAAGCAGAACTGCAGGGTTTGATTTCCCAGTTAGATGAAGTGAGTCTGGGAAAAAACCCGTGTATTAGAGAAGCCAGGAGAAGAGCAGTGATAGAAGTGCAAGCTCTCATAACATACATTGATTTAAAGGAAGCGCTGGGGAAAAGGCAGATGTTTGCAGAGCAAACTGCTGCAGAGCATCAGTCTCATAAAGCAGTTTGGACTGTTCTTGGAAACTTGTCTCAAATTCAGCACGAGGTGATTTCATTCGATGGAAAAAGAACGGATAAAAATTACATGAGACTGGAAGAACTCCTTACGAAACAGCTCCTTGCGCTTGATGCCGTCGATCCGCAAGGTGACGAGCGGTGTAAGGCTGCCAGAAAGCAAGCAGTGAAGCTTGCTCAGAATATTCTTTACTACCTGGACATGAAAACAGATGAATGGGAGTACTGAAACAGCCATGGTCTAACATAAAGCAACATTTTTACCTGTGGCACCTTATGTGGAGTGATAGTTTCTTGGCAGCACGTGGTGAAAGTGGTGTGTTCTATGCTTGCTTGAAGCAGGGAGGTTGCATAAAGAGCTAACTGGGCTATATGTGTGCTATCCCACGCGGTCACCCGCTTGCCATGGCAACTGTCAGTACACCATCAGCAGTTCTGGTCACTGCTATAAGCAATGGAATGCGATTCTCTGCAGGAGGAACTTGTTGATGGAATGACTTCTTTTTGTCTGCCTTTGTTTTAATAACTGTGTCAAGTGTTCAGAGAATGCAGATTTCTCAGAGAAGCAGGACATTCTGTGTGTACAGTACTGGTAGAACTGCCTAAAAAAGACTGGACATGAAAATGAGTTTTCAGGCGCGAGGCTCCATCCAGCAACTTCATAGCAGTCTGGGTATACTCTTAATGTGCTGTTTTGGTGGAAAGTATTACATGCAAAAAACATCCTGGCTTTTGGGTTATAGCTGATTTATTCCATCCATCAGACCTTTTCTGTTGTTTGGATCTCTTTAGGTTTCCTGCTTAGCAGAAGTACAGTGCCGACTTTGAGTCAGCATTTGCGCAGACAAAGCCAATTGTGTCTTTTTTTTTGGTTATACCTAAGACCTGTGATTTGCAAAACCAGGTCTTCTGCCGGTGCAAACACTGTAATATTTGTGCTTTAAGACACTGAGAGGTGGAGAAGAAAATCTGTAGATACATACGAACCAGATAAATTGGTTTTTGAAGATTTCACACTGCCACCCATACACAGCTTAGAACTGCACTGACCTTTATTTAGTGCTGCTGAAGTGTCGTCGTTTTACATTCTGCTGTTGCGTCTGGTTTTGACTTGTCTTTTCGTGTTTGATGAAAACAGAATTCACTTTGAAGTGAATGAGCATTTTGGAATTATTTTTGTAAAATTAGGTAGCTAGCTATGAAGATGTCCCAAACGATGTAAATTTGTGTGATACATACTTCATTCTGGCCAGGCGTGGCTTCAAGCATGTCTTGGAAAAGACTTTTGGCATATGTCTCTCCTTGCAACTCATCACCTAATGGTTTTAGTAGCTTTGTAGATAAGCTCAGTTGTAGTATTTTATGCACCTGCCTTTTTGTTTGTGACTGCTAGCACCGATCACATTTCTACTGTAGCATGGTTTTTGGCATTTTGTTTTTTAGAGCATGGCATTAAAACTAACTACTATAGAGAGATATATTTAATAACAGAAACTTTGCACTTAACTCTTTCATGTTGAATTAATGAATTATTATCCTGTAGATGGTGATTTGCACCACTTTAAGGAGTAAAAACAATTTCGGATCTTAAACTTAAAAAAAAATATTTTTAGATATATTTTTAACTGATTAAAGAAGACAATACTATCTGTGAGAGACAAGTGCCTTTAGGACACCACGAACTTGCACCATTATATGTAGATATGGAAACTGTCTACTGGCAGCTTGATGCATTTATTATCTTTACAGACTGGATTTGTTGTGTATATAGAATTCCACTATAAGGTATCTCAGATTAACACCGCAGGTGAGGATTGTTCTGTGGCCTCCTGAGAATAAGTATCAAATTTGTGAAAATTAGATTCTGTTTAAAAATGAATTTATTTATTTAAAAATAAATATGGAGATCGGGGACAAGAAGGAGAAAATACACTTTCTCTGTAACGTGCTCTCAGATGTTGATGAAAGGCTGTGTAACATCAGAGTGTGATTTTGTTTGTGATTGTCCGTGTGATTTCTTTGCATTTTACTTGCCAAAACCAATCTACTTTTTCAGTGAAGTACAGTACCTAAGGCACAGTTTGCTGATGACAGAACATTTGCTGGAGGACTCTCCCTGGCTCTTCAGAGATAAAACCTTGTTGAATTTATCTGCCCTTGCCTCAAAAAATCACTTCCTCTGGGTAAAATTCCAATCTGTATTTATATATTATATGGCTAACATGGAACAGTAGTGTTTGACACCTGAATTATTTTTCTCATTTCAAGGTTTCTACATTCTACAATTTCTAATTTCTACTTAAATTTTTAGGAAATGTAAAATTCAATAGTGTGACGATATTATGCATTTTTCTTTCGTACTGCTGTCGGGTCTGCAGTGGTTAACAATTTGATGTTGGTGTTCTTTGGAGGTCACGTGTAGCTTTATAAACATTTGAACTTATGCAACAATGAGTAAGTACACTTTCAGATCTGTTCTGTTTTAAACCTGCTTGTCTTTTCTGAAGAGGCAAATGTGTAAGGTTAGTGTAATTTTGATCAACTGAGTAGAATTCGGTAGCAAGATACTGTGTGGATTAAGCTTTTTTCCATTGTTCTGTAGTCTAATCAATTGACTATTTAAATTTGGTGGTAAAATCTTTATCTGGAATGGGATTAATTCTCAGTTTTTTGCATGAATGAAAATTNTTTTTTTTTTTTTTTTTTTTTGTAGCCAAAGATTGAGGAACACAAAACTTTTCAACATGGCAGGCTAAAATAATCAGCAAAATGTAAATGGACCAAATTGCAGCAGCTTGCATTTTAGTACAATACTGAAATAAGAAAACTTTTCTGTGTATTATGTAATCTAACTTAGAACAAAACTGGATATTTCGGGGAGGTAATGGTACGTCGTGATTCCTATTTGTTAATTGTGTTTCTTTTTGAAGTAGTTTTGTTTAGTAATTTCAATGGTTTTTTTTTTGTTGTTGTTATTTAAACTCAAAGGGTTTTTTCCTGTGTTATCACTGTGCAGGAGACTTTTGTTAAGTATTGTTCCTACTCCTCCAACTTACCAGAACTTACTGTACATTCTTCTGTGGTGTGTATGTCTTGATTTATTGCTGTGTAGGATATGACATTTGTATATACAAATTCAAGGGTAAATATTGCAGTGTTATATTCCTGATTATTAATAAAAATACATTGCTGATTTTACTAGGCATTCATTGAATGTTATGCCTTGCTGCCTTTATTTATTTATGAATGTGAGTTATCAGAATGTAAATGATTTTGTCATAGATAAAGGGGTTTAATTAAACATATAGACATAAAACTCTTTCTTTTCCTCCTTTTAAAAGTTTGCTTTTTCACTGCTCTATGTAGGAAAATAAAGTTCTTTGTGTGGAAAGCACTCCTACCCCTACTTGCTAAATGTGGTGTCTTGGTTTTCTTTGCACTCAGACTTGTGTGACAGTAACTAGCTCAGTGGGTGCCTCTGTTCTTACTTCAGTGATAGCTTTGCACACTGCTGGGCTTCACTTCGATGGGCACTGTAAGAATGCTTAGAGCTTTGGAGGTGTTGACGCCTTTCTGCTGAAGGGTGCTGTTTTAAGAGGTGAGCGTGCAAAACTGATAGTATGAAGTGTCTTCATGTGCAAAAAGAACCTTCAGTAGGAGTTAAACTCATCAGATTCTAAACTGTATAGATGAGGCATGTTCACATGGTTGTTCTGGTGGCTCAGTATGTTTTCTTGAGATGCTGTGAGCCAAGTTATCAGCTCACTGCTGCTGGAAATCGGTACTTCTATTTCTGCTCAGCTGTTTCTGCTGCTTGGCCAACTCATATGAGCTGATTTAATGCAATAAAACAGGAAGGGAAGAAAAAAAAATGCAGAAATTCAGAAGGGAGAATAGAGCTTTCTCTGGCTTTACTGAATCAAATTGGCTTGTAGAAAAGCCTAATGTGGGCCAGAGCTACTGCAAAATGTGGGTGGGTCACACCGCCGTGGATTAGGGAACAAGTTTTTCAGTAGCATGAAGGCATTAGATCAACATTCTGCATAGTTAAATCTCTGTGGGGAAAAAGAAAAAGAGAAGATGGCACTATCAACTCCTACGTGTAACTAAGATTTTGCTGCCTTGGTAATGAAATGTGATGAAGGCAATACAAGTGAGTCACATATGGAAAACAAATCTCTTGCTTTCAGGTGCTCTTTCATGTTGCACAGTAACAGTTCGTGCAATAAAAAACACATGTGGTCGTGCAGAATTACCATGCACAATGTGAAGTCCTTATCCAGAAAATACCAGATAGGATTAAGGCTTATGAACATTGAATTTTCCAGTATGTAACAGGTCAACTCTGTCCCTTTTAACAACATAGCTTATTTGAAGGAAATATTCTTCAAAGGCGAGTAAATCATTTGGGCAGTGGCTCTGGGTGTTGCTCGGCTAGCTGCTGACCTGTTTGTCTTGATCAGCTGTTCACTTGTGAAGGGAGAGAATTTCCCATGCTGAGAATTTTTTTGTGTCTTTGGGACTGGCAAATTTAGGTGCTTGAAATGGTTTAGCTGGAAAAATTCTGTCTTCTCTGTATTTTATTTCCACATAGGCGTGAAGAAGCTGAGGAAGACGTGCTCTTGTTGAACAACGCTTGTCCTTCCTCTCTGGCAGCATCTGGTTTTGGGGAATGCCAAACACAGATGATGTATGAGTCATGTTGCTTATCAGTCCTGAAATAAGGAGGACTCTTAAGTCTGTAAACCCTTCCTACAGGTCATAAATCACAGCAGAGCTTCCCATTAGAAATGGAAAAGTGCAGCATGATTCTTAATTGGACCATTTCACCTCAATTAGTTTTGCCAGACAAATTTCTGCGCCAGAGGAGTTCCTTGTGAAACCTGTATTTCAGGAAGGTAATCAAAAGCATCTCATGAGAGAGAAACACACTGATGCAGTTCAATGTCCTTAATGATGTTCTGTCTTATTTAGCTCCCAAATGGTATCAGCTCCTGAACAGATACTCAAAAACAAGTCTGTGATCGTGACCACCAAGATGTTTATAAGACAAATTAAAAAAAAAAAAAAAAAAAAGTTGGGAAAACAACTGCCTGACAACTTTACTAACATCTTTTAGTTTTATGGTGCAAGGGAAGCAGGCAAAGGAAAATTCCATCCTGCTCCCTTTTGCCTTGATGCAGTTAGACTACGCCCCGCAGTTCATCGTTGTTTTCCACCGTCACCCTAAGTGCTCCTCCAGGGCACGCTCCAACCTCTGGCTGATGGGGCTTAGCCTCAGTGTGCCCTAGGGCCAGATGATGCCACCCATCGCTGCAGATGCCATAATTACTGTAGTTCCCTGTGAAACTCCTGGCAATGGCAGCTCTAGGCATGCGCTTGGAACATCAGTGTGGCTTGCAGAAGGCAGTGTAGGAGAGGAAGAGTGTATCCTGTAATAAACTGATAATTGGAAGGAGCAGTGTAATGACTGGTAGCAAGTCTGAGTAAGATATCATTAGTGTAATCGGTCACACTGATTTTTTTATTATTTTTTTTTTAATTTAAAGAAAAGTCTTTGTTACATCGTTTTATTTGGCCCAATCTGCAGCCAGTTATCAGTGAACTGTAGCCTATTTCTTACCTTCCAGGTGTCTCATGTTAATCCCACTTGGAAAGGAGATTTGAAGTGCTCAGCTTTCCCCTGATATTAACGAGTGGCCTCTGGTCACTTTCAGAAGCCTAGCGAAAGCCAGATTTTCCAGAATGCTCAGCATCCAAGAGTTCCCACCGTGACGAGTAAGGCCGTGCTCTGACGGGGCCATCGGTAGGCCCACGCAGCCTGTCATCTGCCGTCAGCCAGCCACACACGGGCCTCCCAGCTAGCCAGGCCTCATCTGAGCATGGCTTTGCCTCATTCCTCTAGTGAAAGGTTGTTCCAAAACATCCCTGCTGTGACAATTAAGTAACCTTCTAATTCTCAGAATAAACGTATTCATGAGAAGCTTTTCTTCTCCCCTGGTGTGTAGTCTGGAATTTATTTATGGGCTGCAGCTGAATTGCCTCTCAGCTCCTGTTTTGCTTGGCTAGGGAGCAGATTCACCCAGACAGGACAAGCTCTTTTGGAAATCTCTACTCTGTCAATCCAAAGCAAACCCTTAAATTCTTTTTCAAGTTTTCAGGACATATTTTCAGGACATTCAGTGCATTATTTCAAAGGAAGTCTGAAAAAAGAAGAAGAAGAAGAAGAAAACATGAATAGCACATCTATAGCAGTACAATTGTGGAAAAAAAATGAACAGTTTTATTTTGGTACTTCCTTCATGCTATGCTTTCGTGCGCAGCCTCGTTTGCCATTCAGATATTCTAGCAATAATTCTGAGTGACCTGCAGAAAAGGCACAGAGATATTTTGAGCCTGTGCTAAGCTCTGTTGCATCAAGAGTGGGTGTGGTGCTGTTTGAAGAAGCCACATGTGAGTGTGCTGAGGGACTTTTAGATCAGAAGCTGTCGCTGGTCATTTCATTTGACTGGAAGCATGAGTTAGTTCAGGCAAGTCGACTAGTATCCAAACTAGATTAAAAGCTCCCCCAGGCACAGCCCACCCTAATTCATGACAAAGACACTTGAAATCATCCTTTAAAACAGGAACCTGATTATGAAGTATGACCTTGTTGTAGAGGGACCATTTACATTAACATAGTACATATATGTATTCAAATCCTAATAATTCAGATCTGAATATCTTCAAACTATAAACTCAAAAAAATACATCTGGGAAATTAAAATCTACTGACAACTGTTGCCTATCAGGAGCTTCAAAGAAGTATGCCAGGGATCCTTGGGAGTCTGCAAAATACAAGTTGTAAGATGGCTCCCTGCAAGGTTTAAAAAAATTCTCAGCAATGAAGGCAAATAATGTTTAAAAAAGGATTATCAAACTGCAGTAAATCTTTGGGAAGCCTCAGAACAACCTCCTTCCAATTCATGTTTTGGAACATTTCTCAGCATCCTTGTTTTCAAAGCAGAACCCAGTTTATTCACTCATTTATTTCTACAGAGCTATTGTGCTACTGACATATTTTGTCTCTGTCTTTTGTCGTAGTCCTTTAATTCAGTTTTGTGTCAAGCATCTTCTTTTTTGTTTCCAGTCCATCTTGCTCTTCCGAGGCACAAGCTGCTTCCCCTGTTACTAATTCTTTTGTGCACATTGTGTTCACCACTTCACCGATGGCTGAATACAGCTTACGTTCGAGACGGATTTGTTAGTTGAGGTCTCCAGCAAAGATCAAATTTACTCACTCGGTCAGTCCTGGAGCTCCTGAAAAGAGACAAGCGCCCCTCACGAGCTCCTATGTCATGGATTGCTGAGATGAAGTCTCAGGTAATTGTGGTGAAACTGCAGCTTCATACCTGATGCAGAAAAAGAGGCTTTAGGAGGTTGTGACAACAGACAGGAAAATATGAGAGGGTGGAGGACTAGTCAACAATGTAACTAAAAACTACTGATACTGCTGATACGCTCAGCTGATGGAAGGAGCCAGGGGGACAAGAAGGAGAATGGGATGGGCTGCTGGGAGCCAGCATGACAGCGGGGGAGGCAGGGCGGGTCTAGCGATGATACCCAGCCTCAGCTGAGAGCCAGGATTGCCAGACTGGTCTGGTGATAAGGTCTGAGGTTAAGCTGGGAATTCAGCCAGTGGGTTGGGGTCAGGGCCTGGATCAGTGAGTCCAAATCATCATGGATGATAATAGTCAAAGATGAAAATGTTTTAGACAGGTTTTGCTAAGTAGTTAGAGCATCATTAAAGAGTTGGTACTAGAAATTAACCAGGGATAGAGTCAGCAGAAGGATAAACCACGGAAAATCTGTTCTTGATCTCATCTCATAAGGCTGCATTCACATAAATTCAGAGAGCTATTCAGCAAAGTCAGCTACACTGAAGATCTCAAGGACTGGATAGCATAGAAGAGGTCTGGACATACAGTGACTGCACAGCTTCCAATGCTGCATCTGTTTGTGGTAATAAGGTACAGCGGCAGTCAGACACCAGCGCATTCACCAGTTCGTGATGCAATTGCATTCTCGCTAGCTGACTGTGGGATGATGTTGTTGTATAGGATGGTGCTGTATGACTGAAGACTAGCACATGTAATATTTGTACCTAATGCAGGGGCCAAGTGATCTTGGCTCACAGAAATTGCACAGAACTTCATGTGGAAACTTGTGTGGTTACTGCAGCATTGCTTTCAGTTTTGGCACTGCCTCACTGAGAGCTTTCAGGAGTTTTTCTACATAGCTATCAGTTTGGTATGGCCAAAAAGGAGATATAGAGATATTCCTACAGTTTGAGTCTGGAGAGCGATTAATTAATAATTAGCAGTAACATAATAAAATAGAGATAAGTAATCCCTTATTACTTGTAGACAATAGCTATTTCCTCATCTCCCCTTTTGGCATTTACTTTCATAGATTAAGCAACCAAACCCTTTAATCATGGTGCAGCATCACGTGTTATTTAAATTTCTGTTGCTTATGTGGCTCTCCCATAGATGTTCACCGTGGGCCTGTTCCTTGGAGCACTATTCATGGACAAAGGAGTACATCTGGGGAGTCATTAGCAATTAGTAGCACAGTATAATTACCTCTCATGCTTCAGCTATTACGTTTCTATAAATGCAGCCAAGAATGCCTTTCTTGCAAGAGCATCACACGGTTGACTCATGGTTGGTTCATGATCTTGCATGAGCCTGGACCTGTCTGATCTCACACATCAAGCACAAGACCCATGTTGCTGGCTTCTGCCCCTGTGTGCATGGTTGGTAGCCACTGTCTGCAGTTCACTGGCCAAGGCTGTGCCAAGGCGTGCAAGCCCACCTAGAGGACGACTGCAGCCTAGAGCTGTGCCTCTGCCCCACCGTGTGGATGGAGGCCCTGGCCATGCAGGCCACCTGGCATGCCATTAGCTTACACGGGTGCTTGAGAAGCCTGTAAGCCCCAGATCCTTTCCAATTCCCTGTCTGATCCTGTAGTCTTTTGAAAGTCCAATGGGAAGAAAAGACTCAGATGGAAACTTGTTTTCCTCCCAGAATTATCAGCCTTGGCAAACGGAGGGAAGGTCGTTATCCAAAGGAGGAGGCATATTTTAGCTACTCAACCTGAAATCTCCAAAAGAAGCCTCATACTCATAGAGAGTCCCCAAGCATTGTCTGAAGATGCTCAAAGAGCTCTGACAGGGCACTTAAAAAGATTTCCATATTCAGTGGAAACCTGTGAAAATCCTGGTTCTTTTCATGTTGCTGAACCTTCTGATTCCCACACCCTTCCTTAGTTTTACAAGCTCAGCTGCTGAAAATAGGAGTGCCTTCTGGTTTATGGCATGCTAGTCTTTCATGTAATAAAGAGCGCTCTTTGGGCTTTTATAGGCTTGTGTGACTCCTTTAAAATGAACACATTTTTTTCCACAATTTGGATTAAGGTAGGTGAAGCACTGAATCACCTGCATTAGGGATTGCCAGGCTGTGTTTTAAGGTGAAGCTTTCTGTGTACTCTGTATTTCTGTTCTGTGCTCTAGCTTGGAAGAGAATAATATTTCAAAGTGAGATAGATGTAGGTGGCAATCATAGCTGCAGGCCCAGGAAAATCTTTTTAAGACAGCTGGCCCTTGAATTGCCAGTTTCTGGGGCAGTGATAATGTTTTAGTTTTGGTCCAACACCCAGCACAGTGGGGAGTTTGCCTGATGGTACCAGGGCAGCTGGCTGTGTGTGACTCGAGTATCTCAGCCTGAACCCAGGGTCTGAACTGGAGCTTCCACTCTGGCTTCAGTAAGCACCTCAGCTCCAGCCTTGGCTGTGTCTGGGTGGAGGCACCGCACAGAAAAACCACCGCAGCCAACAGCAGAGCAAACCTCCCAGGAGTAAGATTAGATTAGTTGTTTGGAGGAGATTCCTTACTCAGACGGTGGTGAGGCCCTGGCACAGGCTGCCCAGAGCAGCTTTGGGTGCCCCATCCCTGGAGGTGCTCAAGGCCAGGTTGGATGGGGCCTTGAGCAGCCTGACCCAGTGGGTGGCAACCAGCCCACAGCAGGGGGCTTGGCATCCAAGCCATTCTGCAATTCTAGAGCAGTTGTCACATGTCAGACTTTTTTTTTTTTAAAAAAAAAAAAAAAACAACAACATGATTTTTAAATGTTAGTATTGAGATACAAACAGTCCCTACCTGTGATTGAGCAACACGCCAGGGAAAACCCTCCAACAGCCGGTCCCCTCTTCCCCACCCCAGCCTGCTGTGCATCTCGCAGGGGTGGCAGCATGACAGCTACCCCTCTCCTCACGCCAAAGGGTCAAACACCCCCTTCCCTTGCAGCGGCACTTGGATACTTCCAGACGTGGATTAGTTGCTGGGTGTTGGGAGTGTCTTATCTGCATCGAGTTGTTCTTTTCTTCAAGGCAGCAGCTTGCCTCACCTCTCCTCCTCCACATGGGTGGAAAACACACATCTAGCAACAGCCAGCAGTGCCCTGTGCCTCTCCTTGATTTTCCTTCTGATCTGATGCTTGCTATGACTTTACATCTCCAGGGTGTTTCAGCTCTGGAGCACTTATCCGTGTTCTCCCCTTGCTACAGTGTTTTTGCAGTGGGATAGAGGCAGGTTTTGTTCAGAAAGGCAGGGGAAGGACAGAACCAGGTTTCTATTTCCATACATTGCACCAGATCCTTCGCCTCCATACACAGCTACTGACTTGCAGACAATGAAGAATTCTATTTCTTCTCATTTGTACTCACCAATTTTGACTGATTTTCTCCTGCACTTGGGCACCAGTCTATTAGCCAATTCCCTAAGCCATGAGTGGGTCCTGAAAGAAACCAGGCACCGCCTAATCTGCTGATTTCTATATATAACTGGAGTGCACAACACACTTCCCAAAATAAGCTGCAGTGCTCAGCAGTTGCTGCATTGTCATGGGGCACAGAACAGGAAGGACAGCTCCTCAGCTTTCAGGAGAGCTTTTATAGCTAACCTGACCTGCCACGTTTCTGAAAGCAGCAGGGCTTTTGCTTCTTCATTGGCTTCACCTGTTCACAAAACAAAATTGTTTTAACAGGTGAAACAGATGTAGTTTAATGGCATTTTAACAGTGTTGCTTTTAGACAGGGAAGACAGAGGGATTACTGCCTGTGCTTCAAGTGGCACAGTCTGACTGCTGCTAAATTCCTGATGTGAGCCTGTGAGGTGCCTGCTAAACCCTTTGGGCAGGACACTGTGGCTGCGCTCATTTAGAGTCTAGCAGAGAAGGGAGGGTGATTCTGCAAAAATGAAACTGGAAGCAGGGGAGCATGTCTGCATGTTTTGGACTGAGTAGATTTCTTAAATACAACTCATCAACACAAATGCTGGCACAGAAGGTGGTTTTTAGAACCCCTTCACAAATGCTCCCTTCAAAAAATACCACGAGACCACTTAGCTTTTTTTTTTTTTTTTGTCTCCCAGTTGTTCCTGGCTGCAGAACCAAGAAGTCTGTGACCTCAGCCGACAAACTCATTTATATGTGCAAACCTATGCACGGAGGGCAGGAAGTCTCAGCTAGCAATGCCACCGGTGCTGGATGTGCACTCGTGAAGTGCAGCATGCTGATGCAGGGGCTTCATCCCCCTGTGCCAGCCGGTTAGCACACGGAGAAAGGCAGCCCACCCCAGGCTCACTTTCCGCCTTGTTTTGACAGTGGGTTCAGTAAACAGATGCGACTTCACACCCTCCAGCTGTGTGATAGGCCCTGGATACACCCAGGGCACCCGGCCAACTCCTCGGTTTCTCTATCGCCAGCAAACAGCCCCCAAACTGCCAGAGGGACCAGAGCAAATGCTGAGCAGCGTCACACTGGGTGTCACTTTGTGGGGCCTGGACTGCTGAGTGCGGTCGCTCCAGCACTGCTTCCTGCACACCCCCTGCACAAACCCAGCAGGTCTTGTCTTGAGGTGCTCCCACTGTCCCTTTCTACCCGCATCTTGCGGTTTCTTGCCTAAGATTGTTGATAAACAGTTTAGAGCTACTTGTCCTTGTGCCAGCTTTGTGCTTCAAAGCGTTTCCTCCCCTCAGTACGTGTGTTTGTGCAGCAGTCCTCCCCAGCGTGAGTAGTGCAGGGTCTGTGGTGTGTGCAGGGCCCTGCAGAGTGCGTCTCCAGAGGCACCAATGCCTCTCTACAGCCTCTTCTTGCAAAATCTCCTTGCAAAAACCTCCGAGCTTTATTGTTCCTCAATACATAACTTCCTCATTGTTTCTCCAAAAGTCCTCCTGTGTCCTCAGAAAGTGTTTTGTCTTTGCATCATTTCATTCCTGGCTGCTTTGCCTCCTGTCTGTCTCTGCATTCAGGCAGCATCACCTCTGTCAGCCAGGGCGCTTTGGTTACAATCTTCACAGGGGTGTCCCCGCTCCCCACCCTGCTCTCTCACCCAGCACGCTGCAACACCAACCTGGCTGCACACAGACACGCTGCCCAGGGCACTGGGAAAAGCAAACACTGTCCTTCCTGTGTAGGAGGCTGGAAGAGTGCCCGTCTTCTCGGGAGATGCTGGATATAAGCT
Source organism: Alectura lathami (assembly GCA_013399715.1). Lineage (NCBI taxonomy): Eukaryota > Metazoa > Chordata > Aves > Galliformes > Megapodiidae > Alectura > Alectura lathami. The sequence continues at coordinate 8,281 of VXAV01009317.1, read as the reverse complement.
GGCAAGCACGAGAGGTGCAGGTGCTTCCACAGGGAGGTTGTTTAAAGAACAAACAAAGCAGCCCCGCTGCGTGAAGACAGCTCCAGGGGGTTGTGTTTTCTGCATTTGGGTCACAGCAGAGTGATAAAAATAGGGCCAGACACGGCTCACTGCGGAGGGTGTGCAGCACCCACATGCGTACCTGCGCAGCACCGCTTCCCCACGATGGTATTGTGTTCATTAAAGCAGCTGGGAGCAGGCACTCGGGGTCTGACAGATAAACGCTGCTCCACTTGGTTCCTCGCACGCCCTCTGTAACCTCACATTCTTTCTGCTCTGGGTTTTCCTTCTCTGAGCAATGGCACTGTGCAAGATGCAAGGGGGTAGTCTGTGGCTCCAGCTGTGTATCTGCACCTTCATGTGCCAGGTAAGGAGAGAGCAGAGCATCGTCCAGGCAGATGGGATGGAGGGGAAGTGGAGGAGCCCTGGGGATTGTCAGGGAGAAGGGCTCATCTCTGCCTTCTCCTCCTGCTGTGTGCCTAGGCAGGGCCGGGAAGGGAAAACAGAGTTCCTATGGCTGAAACCTGGGCGTTTTAAAATTTTTATGTGCTTATTGTGAGGAACAAACTAAAGGAAATCGGTGTCTGTCTTCTGCTTCACATGTATTTAATCACTCTTTGCAAATACAGCTGCTAACAAATCAGGAGGACAAACCTTGTTCTCTCCCTTCTGCATGCACTGAAGCCCCCACCTGGGGGCAGGACTCCCTCCCACCCCACCGAGGAAGACTGGGACAGAGGTGGCAGGAGCAGCTCCTCTAGCTCCCTCCTCACAGTCCCGCACCTGCAGAGCAGTCCCTTGCTGTGGTCCCCTCGCAGCAGGAGGATTATCACATGGATTTGTTCTGCAGGTGCCCCTTAATGCCCCTGCAGCCCTTGCAAGCTGCCTCTGCCCCCTCTGCCCATCTGCCCTGGCTTCTGTTTCACTTCCACTGAAGGCAGGGCTGTGGCTTGCAGAGGCCCCTGCCGCAGCTTGCAGGTGCTGATGGTAAGGAGTGATGTCAGCCATGCTGCTGCTTGCTTTGGCTTGCAGGAAGGAAGGTTTGCTCCCTGTGCTGCTTTGATGTCAGCACACATGAGCCCTCAACCGGTCTGCATCTGAGCCAACATGCCTCCAGAAATGCCCGCGCACACCGGGGCAGGCTCATCTCCTCCCTTCCTTCGCCTCCAGGGCCCTGCTAAAGCTGCAAGGTTTTTGAAGAGGAGCTGGGTGTCAGCTGGCAGCTGTGCTGGTCACTGGGTGTCTGAAAGCACAAGTGCATTGCTGAACGTTTCGGTGACCTCGGTGAGGGAGAATGGTGACCAGCGATACTATGACACACTACCAAGGCCGATGTGTCCCAGTGCTTCCTGAAGAGGAAGCTTGTCTGCTCGGTAGCCACTTAATTAATCTCTGAGCATGACACACAGTGCATCTGTTTTCTCTGCTGGTAGCCCTTCATGATGCAGGATGCCATGAGCTTGAGTCCCAGCAGATACACATTCACTAATAAGGGGAAAATAATTCCCCCTGTTGCACAAATTGGTGGCAGACTCCGGTTTGCGCGATGCAGAAGTCACACCAGAGCACTGCATTGATCTCTCTGCTTTTAATGGTCTGTGACTCGTCTTGCAGCATGAGGGTCATTGAAGCAGGGTCAGGAGTGTAGGCAGCAGGTGCTGGAAGCCCAGACCCACCCTGCTTCTCAGGGACCTCAGTGCTGGGGTCGTCGCCTTGGGGAGTGATCCCCTGCTCAGCCACGGGCTGCAAGAAGCTTGCTCCCACCCTCCTGCACCATCATGTTGAAATCTGTGAGGTTGGCATCACCCACAAGGGGACACTGAGTGTTCTTTCATTGCCTCTTCCCACTGCCGGGTTTGTAGCTGTAGAAGAAGGACATGAAGTGCTCTGTAGTGCACAGCATTTTAGTCTTAGGAACCATAAAAGCAGGTAAATTTGAAGTGAAAATTACACAGAAAAAGGCTTTAGGTCAGGAATTTTCCAATATCAAAACATGCAGCAGAGATCCATTATGTGAATATAATTGTATTCGTTGGGCTTTTGTCCCTTGGATGCAATGACAAAGTGGAAACAGCACTGAAAAATGTAACATTGACCTGAAGAAAACCTTAGGAGGGAAATTCATATTTTGTACATCTCAAATGGGAAAGCAAGAGGAACAAGATGCCATTTGGGCAGAAGGAAGGTCCACACAGGCTCAAAAAGAGCTGCAGCTCAGCCTGGCTGCATGAGCTGGCAGCTGCCGCTAATGAAGAAGCTTTGCTTTGGGATGATGAAAAGAAGATCAGCTCTGAAGTGCAGGCAGGAGAAAGGTTCTGTGGGAAAGCTAGTGTGATGAGTAAGAGGAGAGCCTGCTTTTATGGGGGTTTTCAATGGGAAAGGACATACTATACACTGTGCTTAAAGGTAATGTGTTTGTCAGCCTCAGGTAGGAGTGCTTCTCAGGGATGATCCTGCTGGGCTTAGCCTGACCTGGCTGTTGGGTGAATCAGTGACTCCCTAGCTCTGGGTTGGTGCAGCCTCCCTGTGGAGAGAGAAGTGATGCAAAATTCATTGTGGGTTCTGCAGAGTGGGATGATGTGCTCCCGTCCATGAAAGGTCACAAGATCTTGTCTGCAGCATAGAGTCAGAGAAAAATCTAGGTTGAAAGGAACCCCTGGAGGTCACGTGGCCCAAGCCCTTGCTCAAGGGCTGGCTTTGAAGCCAGGTTGAGTTGCTCAGGGCATTTTCCAGCTGAGTTTTCATGATCTCCAAGGGTAGGGAGCCCACCTCGTTCTGGGTCTCTGCACCTGTGTCCTAGCACTGTTGTGAAATATGTTTTTTCTTATATATCAGCGTGGATATTTCTGCTCCTCTGATATGTCCTGTTTGCAATAATGCTGCTTCTTCTCTTTTTCTTTAAAGAACAGGAGATTCTAGAGGGATTTGTGTTTACACCCAGGGATCCTTAAATAAAGTGAGGTTGTACTTGATGTTGGTTTCCTACAAATTATGCTATAATGAATACTTATTCTGAATTCTTGTCAGCTTCATGCCCCACTAGAGGAATGAGGGACACTATTTTAAAGATCAAATATAGTTATTTTTAAAAATTTCTTGATTCCTTCTGGGAAAGATAAAACCATGGCTTGGTGTATGTAAGCATTGCCTGCACTTTCTCTTGAGAACTAGAGACACGCGGGTTCACAAGCCAATATTTCAGTCATTCATATTTTATATTTGAGCAGCGTGAGCAGCCTCTGCGGCAAGGACTGGCTAGAATTGCGATAGCCTGTTCTGTCTGGAAAGCCAGACCTCAGGCTGCATTATGTCATAGCAGGTTCTGGTGACACCAATGCAGGGGACAAAGCAGAGATCCTCTGTGCGAAAACCGGGCATCAAACAGAACGAACTCCTGTTCTTATAGAAGTCAGTGGGAATTGTGCCCCTGTCTAGAAGGGGACCTGCTTTTCCCCTCCTCAGATAGCAAGTTGACATCTGCAGTGCTTATCGGGGAAGAGCAAATGCTCTCTTCCCCAGTCAGAGCAGGCAGATCAGTGCAGGGGAAGGTGGGAACATGGCCCCATGCCCACCAGTGTGCACAAAACTCAAGGACATCAGGTGAGGAAGGCATCTCACAGCTGTGGTTGCATCCAGCTCCTGCACGGAATGCTGAAGGAAGAGGCTGGTTTTGCTGTCTTGGCAGGGACTGGACAAAAATCTTATGTTCTCTCTGCGGCTTCAGTAAGGAGGGGTTGGATCTGGGCTGCAGCTTGGTGGGTGTTACCTGGCCCATCCAGCATATGTGTCTGGAGGGAATCATTCCCATTTCCAAATCCAAGGGAGCTTTAAAAGGCAGATTAGAGCGTTAATCAAAAGGGCTTTAAGGCTACCTTTGTTAATCCACAAAATGCAGTGGGATCTTTTGAAATCCACAGGCCTCTGGTTGTCTGAAACTCAGAGCTGACTTCTTTCAGAAGGGGATGACCTGGAGCTGTGGCGATCTCCCTGAGCTGTGTGGTATCTGTCATGGATCGATTGAACACAAATCTGGTTTTAGCAGAAATTTTAGGGTTTTTTTAATACTTTTGCAGTAAAACACAAGATTAGAGTGTATCAGTTTTAGTAGCACTTAATCGGCACTTAATCATGAGCCAATTTAACACAGTGATCCAACCAAATACAGCATCTTAGTGAAAGGTTTGAGAATGGCAAGGTCCACCTGAAACTTACAGGATATTCCAAGGGGAGGTTTCTAAACATTTTCTAAACCCAGCTATGTGCACAAGGACCTTCCCGCCAGTGAATTATTCACCCACCAGTTCTTTGGCCCTGTCCCAAAATGGACTCTTGCTCTCCAACATCAATCTCAAAAGAAAACCCTACCCCAAGCTCAGGGAGAGATCAAGGATCCCGGTCTGCTGTGGTCCTTGAGACCCCAACGGTCTCCTCACTTAGGATCCTCCTTTACAGGACTGTGAAAGAAATAACTCTAGACAGAAAACTTTCTGTTCTGGCCACAGTCCAGGTGAGGCAATCCCAGACTTTTCTCCCAGCTGCACAGCTCCAGTCTCCCCAGACCGCACAGTCCTGGTACCTCTCAGACCAGGCCACGATTCAAGGAGCAGGGATTCTGGGGATGGTCAGGGAGTGCCTGACAGCCCCAGCTCACCGCGCTTGTGCAAAGGCCAAAGCACAACAGGGACTCATGCCGAAATCGCAGAGTGTCCCGGGGAGGCTGCACCACCATGGTGCCCCCCATACCGGGTCGCTCCCTGAGCCCCCCGAGCACTGCAGCGTCCCTCTGGTACTCCCACTGAAATGAAGGTACAACGCAGGCCAGTCTCCTTGGTCAGACTGGCAATAGCTGGTAGGAATACTACAGCAGAGGGATTCCCTTCTGATCGAATGAGCACCTGTAATTCAAGCAGCAGTTTTTTCTCATGGCTTAGGGAAGCATTGTAGGAGGTCATTACTTTCACATTTTGAAAGCAGCTGGGTGAGCAGAAAGCAAGGCTTAGCCATCAGGTGGCACTCTGAGCATGCTGTTCGGCTGAGATGTCACTCACAAAGCTCCTGGGAGGGAGAAATTCCTTCAATTCAGTAATACGGAAGTTCGGGAGCTGTGATTCATTTCAGGTTAACACCCTTTATTTCTTTCTGCTAAATTAATCATCCAGCTAGATTCGTTGCATTGTTTCAAAACACAGGCATCCTAGGAACAGAAGTACAGCCACTCCATGTTTTCATCATGTTTATTTATCAATATATTTATTACTTGGTTTAATGCTTTTGCTGAAGCAGAGTAGTTCCACTATTTGTTCTCTGTTGTTAAACTAGCATATGTTGGCATCTGTTCTGAATTTGTTTCTGTCCCTGCTTTAATCTCCTACTGTCAAGCTGATCTCAAAATAGGAAACTTAATTAGTGGTCTCCAGGTTTTTCACATAAATCCCTTCTTAACCTTTTCAGCCATTTAACTGTATTTGCAGACTCCTCTATTGTTCTGCATGAGGTTTCACTTGGGAAGAATTTCACCTGAGAACTTTTTTTCAGATTATACTTTTAGACAAAAAGTAATATTTACAGCACACTTCCTGTTAGTTCCCCTGACTTTTTAAATTATTATTTATTTTATTTTATTTATTTTGCATTAGAGTGGCTTCTACTTCAATATACAACCCATAGTTTATTGGTGTGTTGGCTCTACATTACTGCTTCCATAGGAAAAATTGTAGTTAGAGTAATTGAAGGGTGAAATTAAAGGATTCGTGGTTAGCACTGCAGAACAGCACTGCAGACTATAAAGTCGCTGTTCTGCTTCCTGAAGCCAGAATTTCCTTGCTGGCATCAATGGGAGGGAGACCAGGCGTTTCAGTGCATCATTACACACCACTCAACTGCAGGAGAGGGCTGAAACTCTCCCTTCCTTCCAGCACATTAGTATACCCTTTTTTTAACCTTTTCAACCAAACGACCACTGCAGCCAGCTGAAGTGCTCCCGTTCCCAGCTCTCACCCCTGCATCCCCTGACCCCGACACTTGGTGTGCTCCCCGCCATCCACCACTCCTATCCCAAAGCCCTTAACAATGCAGCGCTTGTTATGGGGAAAAGCATGAGCTCATCCTTTGTAATCACCCGACCGCGTTAGCTGCCGTTCCAAAGGAGGTTTTGTGGCAATTTATGAATGCATTCAGACATGCCAGCGCTGTATAAACTTTGGTTGAATCTTCAGGGTGTAAAAGTGAGTGGATTAAATCCTCGTATCTGCTGTAAGAATAGGTTTTGTGAATGCAGGGAAGCCCTGGTTATTCAGATAATGCAGACGTGTTTCTGTCCAAACACAAGATCTCTTAGAGGCTCAGGGAAGCAATGCCTAGTGTAGTCCTCAGGCACCCACATGGCTGGGTAACACAGATAATCCTCTGATCCTCTGACATCCAGGACTGCAGGGAAACAAAGGTGAGAAAATGAGAAATGCAAATGAGTAATTCCGAAAGTGTGAAGGGAAGAGTTTGCTGAAGCCTCAGCTTGCCAAAAATAGCAGCGAAACAGCTACATTTGTGGCAAATGAGTTATAATCACATGCAAATTACATTTTTTAAAATTGGATTCACTGTAGCTTTCAGTTTAGAGATCTGCCTGAGGTCTCTGCAGGTCTATAATCCCTATATTTTCTGTAGTCTCTGTAGTGTCTCTTCCACTTGTGGCAGCAAAGAATAAAGCCTTACTAAAATGGTACCTGCTTCTTGGTTCCTGAAAATCAGGCAGGTGATGCCTTTCGTGTCTTAACTACCCAAAAGGGCCTGAAAGATAGAGTAATGGTGCTGTGTTGTCATTTCCCACCAGGAGCAGCATGAGACAGCCAGTATGAGTTTTCTCACTGCACATCTGGGTACAACGAGGCGAGCGCACCTCTGCCTCTGTTCCATCTTCCCATTACTCAAATATTAAAGAACAGACCAGCTTCTGGATGTTGAGCACTGCGTAACCTAGTTAGGTTATATAATCTAGTTAAGGAAAACATTCAGCACTGAATTTTAAGGTGTCTTCACAGGTTTGCTTGTAATTAGCTGTGGGACCTCAGGGGACTCGTTTTGCCCTGCTGTACGTCCATTCTCCCCAGTCATTACAGACTGCGCTGCATCCTTTACTGGAGAGTCACACCACAGTCCACCATGATGAAGGAGGAGCTGCTGTAGCTTGTCTGGGGTTTCCTATGCCAGACTTGTGTACGCTGGCGGAGCAAGAGGCACGCAGGCCTTTTTTCCCCTTCTTTGCAACTAGTCTTTGCAATTTCCCTATAGCTGAGATGAGCCTACAAAAAAAGGACTTCACACTTCTCTAATTTCAATTTCATAATGTGAGCCTGGCTTTCAACCTAAAAATTAGGAGCTCAGACTCTGCTCCTAATGCTGTGCGGGCAGTAATCTCTTTATGTAACATAGGGAAATGGCATAATTCTGCCAGACGGCAGCGAGCTCGGTGGGGAGCGGAGCTTTCAGATCCGCATTTATTGTTTCCTACAGTGACTCATCTGAAGTCATTTTTGTATGGTTTCTCACTTTTAAATATAATGTAACTCTGGTTTAATTGCTTTTCTCTTGGCCACACAGCTGTCTTTCACAATACCCACAGGTTATATTAAACCAATGCACTAATTATCACTGCATCAAGAGACAGCAGCACTAGAATTGCGGATGAAACAGAAAACACAGCTACAGCAAAAAGTGCAGCAGCTTAAACTTCACACATGACCTTTTAAGACTTCTGGGTTAGCTCTGGGCTGCCCACTGTGATAAAGTGGAATTTCCTGGCTTTAGCAGAGAGATAGTCACATCTTTTTGCTCCAAAGCATAAAGCCCTACTGCTCACGAGAAAGGAAAATCATCCTTGTCATATACCAGGCTGCTGGGTGGTTTTTACTTTTCCCAACAGCATGCTCAAGTACATATCTGACAGTACTTTAAGGTAAATTATAGGCTCTATTATTAACATGCAGCCAAGAGCACCAAAATAATTAAATCTTGTAGTACCCAGGAAAGTAAATAATTGCTTGTAATATTACCAGCTTACAGGTGGTGCAGAGGAACAGAAGGTTGGAGGGATTTATGTGACTTGCCAGACATCCACGAAATGAAGCTCTGCCAGAGCCAAGAGATATCCTCTCTTTGTCTCATGTTTTAATCCTTAGTCTTTTTTTCTTTCCATTAAGGTAAAATATGCTTCCCTAATCCAAAATATTTAAGTTTTTTTTTTTTT
>VXAV01009315.1:199990-210109 GCA_013399715.1 Alectura lathami | reverse complement strand
CCATTTTGTAAAAACACAACTTAGCCTAACTCTCACAAATGGAGCATGCAGACACAACATTGTGTATGAAATATCAGCCATGGAAAGAATCTCAGCATTCACCGTGACCCGTGTATTTTAATTATAATGACACATTCATGAATGCTACTTACATTTTTATAATATAATTGAAATTTATTTATTTCTTCAATCAGGTCTTAGGCTGTTAAGAGCTTGCAGGGCTTTTGTTTGAATTTAGAGCAATTATTATAAAACCCTCTAACTGGTAGCAGTCATCCTAGAAATCATCCTTGCATAAGTGCATAACTAAATATAGTAATTTGTATCAATATCTTTTTCGCATTGATAGTTGCAATGTATTTGCACATTGCAAGCACAAGATTACTGGGAATGTAAGCTGGACAGAGTGTTTTTATGAGTGGCTTTCCAGAATATGTACAAACACATTCAACGTTGCTCCCTAGTTTTTCTCTAAAATAGAGAAAAATGAGATTAGTCTTACTTTTTAGATCTGTTTTTGAAATTAAAGACCAGTGGTAAATGAGAAAATGCTTTCTTTTCTTCATCTTGAGCTGCATGTTTGAGTCAGTTGCTGGACTTTCAGTTAACTCCCTGAAACCCAGAGCAGTTCACAGAGAAGTTAACTGGCTCACCTGTTTTTGTAATTGCTCTTGTAGAAAGAGGTACAGTTAAAACCAAATTATTTCTTAGCGGAGGATGTAGGGCTTCCAGGTCCAAGCTCAAGGCATGCTTTTAAAGTTCAGCATTTAAAGCCTGTTCCTGTTTGTTTTAAATACTACTTCACTAGGACAGAAAAAGTGGTTTATAAACAGAAGTGCAGTGTTGGAAAGGAGTAGGCATTTTCTGTGCAACTTTCAAATCCTAACCCTTGTCCTCTGAAAATAAAATTTCTGTGTGTAGAAAACCTTAACTAATCCTGGAAGTGCTCAGCTGCTGTTGTGAGGTTAGGGGTGTGTAGATTGTTCTTGTTTTTTTTTCTTTTTTTAAAGCCATGCAATGATTACGCTGTTTATAATGTTGACTTTCTAGGGTAAGGAGTGGTTATGCAGATGGGTCCTGCCCAATCTTTCAGGGTTGCGGAAAGACAACCAGCCCTGCAGGAAGCTGCTGGGCTGAGCCAGCGGGATGAGCTGGGCGACTGCTCTGTTACTGTGTGTGCTGATCCCAGCCCCAGCATGAGGCCACGTCAGCCACCAGAAGACAAGCATGGGTGGGAAAGGAGCTGCCTGAGGGCGGATCCGTGTCCTGGTCCCCTGCTCTGCAGGAAGGGGAGGCAGCTCCTTGTCTCCCTGGCACTGGCTGTGTTCGTCTGCCAGTTTTGCCAGGTATGAGCGAGCTGTGGAGCTGTGTGTGCTCTGCACCTGCTAGCAGAAGTTACAGCAAAGCACTGCTGATATCAGTTATTTTTTATTAGAGCTAAAAGCTCCACTTTCAATGTGGAATGAAGTAGGGCTTATGTTATGTGTTTATACAAGCCATCATAAAGAAAACTACTAGGCTGTATTTACAGTTTTCAAGTGGAAGAAAGATAAAATGCTCTTATTTTGCTGAAGTGGACAGCTCAGCAATATGGTTTAAAACCAAAAAGTTCTACTGAGTTGTACGCAAAGATATGACGTTTCACTTTCACAATGAAAGATTTTCCATAGCTTGTAAGTTCACGGAATCTTTGCAAATAGTGCTTGATTAAAATTAATTTGGAAACAAAACTAATTAGAGCTTTCTATTTCAGTGCTTTTGGAAGTTTTTCATAGCTTTTAGGTCTGATAGTTCATCTTGTTTTTGTGACTCAAAAATGCAATTCATCACAATTTCTGGTACCTGTCAGGTGCAGAGAGCCGTAGCAAATTCAGTACTGAAAATCAGCGATAGTCCTTCCCCTGCACGTGTGCACACGTATTTTTTGAGAAAGCTTTTCTTCCATTTTGACTTTCCTAAAAATGCTCTTCTAGAAATAACTCATCTGTTCCTGCCTGGTTCATTTTAGAAAAGAGAGAAAATCCATTTCGATGTTGAAAGTTGGGAGTTACTGTGTACAAACTGACAGCTGTGTAGGTGACCCAGAGGAGCTGCTCCATAGTACGGACGTGGAGGCTGAGATTGGACGGGGATCCCGCGACTGACGTGGTTCTAACACTTCCGAATAGTTGTTCTCATCTGACCTTAACAGCTTTCTCAGTTCTGTTTGCTTTCATGTAACATTCTCTTTCTTGTTCCTGTTGTGAAAAGTTGACTGGAATATTTCTCCCCCTATAGCTCTCCTGAGTATTCTTTTGGTTTCCACAGGTTGTGGCATGGCTTGTACTCTCCTGCACTATTAGTTAATGTTTTTGCTAAAAATACTATTTTAATACAAGTTTAATGGTGTTTTAGTAAGCTAAGAAAGCAACTACACAAACTAGGTTTTATTTTAATAAATGTTCACACTCTAGCCTGTAAATGGTAGGTTCTTGTCTATCTTGCTTCAGGTTCCTTGGCTCACTGTTTCCCTTTTCGTAACCACCCAGCTTCCAGCTTAAAAAGATTCACTGGCTTGTGGAATCTCAGTGTAGAAAAACAAGAATTGTCATGAGTAATTCCTTCATGATTACTCAATTTGTTGTGTATTTATCTCTCCCCACTATAACAGGTGGTTTCCTTATGCTGCTCTTGCCAGATACAGCCCAGGAGGTGCAGATAAAGATCTGAGCACTTCTCTTACACAAGAATTGTGCTGTTAGCAGTTTTTTTCTTTAATGATTTGGGTTTGCGTCTGTAACTTTTGATCAAAGGATAGTTTGTGTATGTGATGCAATTCACAACGGCTAATGCTATCTCTGTTTTGCATTTGCANATTATTATTATTATTATTATTATTTTGGTGAATAATGATTGTATGTTCTTGATCCTTACTGATACACAACATTGACAAACCTTCAAGTTTGTATTCATCCCAACTCATTAAGATAAGGCTATTTAACAAAATTGAAACAATATCCATTAGTGAAGAGTTTTATTTTTCTTCAGATTCTTCTGGGGCTTGGACTCCTTCATGGTTGAATGCCATGTACTAACACAGGTTTTTGGCACTAAAAACAGTAGTCACCTAGTTTGGGCCAGGAACGTAAGGGTCTGCAACAACTTTAAGTGTTGGATGTTCAGCAGTACAGGATCTCTGAGATGAGCTAGTTCTTTCTGCTTTGATGAGTTAGTGTTTAAATAAAGTTCCAGGCTTTGGTGCAGTCTGCTGGCGTTAGAACCCCTACACAAAGCAGGTTACTGTGGTGTATGTTCTCCCAAAATAATGTGGATTTAGCCCTGGTGGTTTGTCCCAGTGCCCTGATGCATTTCAGAGCTGTGCTGCAGCCACGTGCAGTTGTGCTGCTGCGAAGAACTGAGCTTGTGCTCATCTGGTGGTGGGGAGAGACTGGGATGGGAGGTTTGCTGCCAGTCATCCCTGATGCAGCTTTCAGTAACCAGTTTTAAACTGCTGTTAATGCCTTTACTAGATATGTGTGGGGGATGGGAAGCCTAGATATTAGGGGGACTTGAGCCTTCCCCTGGCTTTCAGACTCAAACAAGAGCTGTTTCACTTTTAGCTTTATCTGCTAGGCAAGTGGTTAGTGTACTAGAACAGTGTACAAATGTGCTGCTTCCCCAAATATTTCCCATTAGCTTGTGTAATGAGGCACTCTAATATCCCCTTAGGCTGACTGTCATTACTGAAAACTGAAGTGTTAACTGTAACGACAGAAGAAGACTCTCTAGACTGCTAAAAGGCTTAGGTTTTGTTCTGGTGAATCCTTGTAATAGGTGATGATTTTACAACGTGTTGCAGAGCTGTCTGTGGAGTGATCCAGCTCGCCGATATGTTATGAAAGCTGGTGGTCTCCTGGAGTAAACGCCCCTTGCAGCTGGAGCGTGTCCTTTGTTACTGAGAGGTATTCTTCTCCCCATACACTGCTGAAATAATTCTTCTTGAGAAAGAAGAACTGTGGAATTCTTCTGACAATTAGGAATATAAGATTATTGTGGAACTCCCTGCTTCTTTTACAAAGCTGAGTTTCCTGCCCTTATCCTCTTGACTATTACTGCTCAGATGTGAGCAATGTTCTAACATGATCTGTTGGCAAGAATGCCCTTTCTGTGAGAAACAAAGTACAAACCTCAGAGCGTCATTTCTGGGAATACAGCAGAAAGAAGCTACTTGATGGAAGAGACTTTGTGTAACCTGATGTTCTTCTGGGATCAATAGTGCTTCAAGGCACTGCATTTGAATTGTATGTCCGGTGTCCGAGATGTAAGTTTATCGGATTTCCTGTTTAAGTAAAACCAAAACAATACACACCTTAAATTTATATTCAAACTTTCCCATAGCATAACAACATCTCTTCGGCTGCCTATTAATATTTCATTCCTGATTCTCTTTTCCATGAACTCCCTTCATCAGGTGGCCTCCCCACATCTTCTCTCTGTGGAGCCATGTGCTGCATCTGCTTGGAGCCCTTACAATAGCACAAGCCACCACGGGCAGCTTGTAATGAAGGGAACTTTAAAGTTGCTTGCATTGAAGTTAAATATCTTAATGAGAGTTTGCTCTTACCAGTTCATTTGGAGATAGAAGCTAGATATGTTAACCAAGGTAATAGTTTTGGGTTTTTGCAACAATCTCAGTGCAGCTTTATATGTTAGCAAAGGATGCCTCATTCCCTGTATTCTCCTGAAAAAAAATATTTTAGCGATTTATATTTCTACTTATTTATTTGGAACCTCTAACAATACAAGCTTCTGTAATGAGCTGTGACTGTTCTTTCTTGTTAATGGGGATTAATGGCTCTGCTGCTGTGCTGTGAGAGCAGTGAAGCAGGACCAGGGATATCTAAAGGGGGGCTGTAGGAAAGAAGGGGACAGACTCTTTAGCAGGGTCTGTTGTGACAGGACGAGAGGAAACGGATTCAAACTAAAAGAGGGAAGGTTTAGATAAGCTATAAGGAAAAAGTTCTTTACACTAAGGCTGGTGAAGCACTGGAGCAGGTTGCCCAGAGAGGTGGTGGATGCCCCATCCCTGGAGACCTTCAAGGTCAGGCTGGACAGGGCTCTGAGCAACCTGATCCAGCTGTAGATGTTCACTGCAGGGGAGTTGGGCTACATGGCCTTTTATGGTCCCTTCCAACTCAAGCAATTCTATGATTCTGTATCTTTGCCATTTGTTTTTTGTGCTTCGCACCCCAATTTTCGTTTTGAAGTCCGAAGTCCCACAGTGGCGCAGGCCAATCTCCGTTATTGTGCATGGTTCTACCTGTGGGTCAGCTCTGGGTCTCACGGTGAACTGTCTGAGGGAGCTAAAAACTGTCAAGGGCAAGGGGATGCCCCCTGAGCTGGTTGTGTCCCTGGTTAACCCGTGGGTTCGGTTGTGTTGGTGCAGGGGGTTGGTACAAGCCGATGGAAGGAGGGGCAGAATGACAAACTGACACACAGACCCACCAGCTCCTGGATGGGTTTCCTTAGCACTTACAGTGCATGATCAGCCCTCTTATTCCCAAGCATGAAAAGCTGACAGTTATGAGTTGCATGATGGGTTGGTTTTTTATTTTATGAACCTTTTTCGATGGTAATCAATACAGCAACAGCAAAAGAAATTGCCAAGAATCCTTCTCAGTCCTTCCCAATATTTTTGCTGTGCAGCTACGTATTTGTTAATGCTCTTGAAATGACAGACACTTAGTACCTTAGGGCATTTTTTATTATGTTAGGAGTGAAAGTGCATCTCACTCAATATCCTGTCTCCATCTTTTGTGGCTCATCTGTTGTTTATGTGATGCACCTTCCCTCCAGTCTGCTAGACACCACCTGAGCTGTGGTGGCAATCCTAGTTGTTGCAGGATATGTTTATACTCATCTGATCTTGCAAAACACTCTTAGTTATTCCATGTCCCTAGTATTTTTTCCCAAATGCTTCTTATGAACAAGAACTTTAGTCCTTTTGTTTAGCTGCATTAATTTAATTTCTTAAAATGTACTTTAAATTTTCCTGATTAGCACAGGGGTTCTCGTTCGTGACCTTTTTAACTCTCCTGTCACTAGGCTTGTTGACATCCTTCCTGAACTTCTTAATGAACTCTATAATGCATACGTGTTCATACTGAAAATACCTTGTGGATGTTGGTGCAACTCTAAGATGCCTTCTCACACCTGCTTTCTCTTGATTGTCTTAAAACTGAGCTGTGCACTCTCTTGTCTCTGCTTTCCAGTGGTAAATCTGCAGATTGTAGTAGCAATTAGTATTTTAAGTGACTATTTTGGAAGTGAAAAAACCTCTTGAATCTGATGACTTCAGTCCATCTGCTGCATCTTGTGGTCTAATTTTAAAGAACCTTCTGTTATCTGTTTTTTGAACCATGTTCTCTACTGAGGTCGGAAGGCTAATGCCTTTGTTACTCCAGTGGGTAAGGACAGGGGTGTCTGCCATATTTTCTCAGAATTCATAGCTGTCGTGTGCAATGTGGAGCTTAAACTTCCCCTGACAGATTTCCAGTTAATTGTTTTCATTTTCTTTCTCTCACATCTTGTCACTTGTCAGCTCCATTAGTTAGGTAGTTATACGTGCTTGCCAAGATTTTTTACTTGGTGTGAGCAATTTAACAGTGAGAGCATATTAGAAAATGTCATCTAAAGTGTAAATGAAAACGTTCTCATATGGAAGATCAAGAAAAGATTACATTGCAGCCATATTTGTTTTGCTAGGAAAGCCGTTCTTTGGTTTCAAATTTGATTAATATCTGTCCATTAAAATAACTACATAATGAATACTGGTTATGTAATTTTAGATATTTTTACAGCTGTTTAACTTGCCTTCCTAGACTGTGCTGGGTCTTAAGTTGGAAGAGGAAGATCTGCAGAATGCATTCTAAGGCAGCTGAAAGCAAAACTGTAGTATGAATAACATTATGAAGTCTAAAATCTGTCATTTTTTTTTCCTTAAAGTGATATGAATTTTTCCTTAATTTGGTCTGTCTCAGAATTGCTTTTTTTTTGTCTTTTACTTGTTTGTTTGTTTGTTTGTTTAGAAATAACTTCAGGGTGCCAGTGCATGCTGGATGGCAGCCAAACTGGGGAGGCTTCCGTGGTTACCTTCCCCCGGTTCCTGAAACCTGCTGCTCTCTGTTTCAGGCTCAGAGTAGCAATTCATATGTCTTGATATCTAAATGATAAATGGAAACACATAACATATTTTTTTCTGCCAAACTGGGTTTTTGTTTGCATATTTTGAACCTGTAGGTTTTGGGAATCCCAGTAGGGATAGCGCGGTCAGAGTACCAGGCAAGGCAGCAACGTTGTGACAAGTGGCAAAGTGAGAAAGCTGATTTGGAAGTCACAGAACCACAGAATCATGTTGGCTGGAGATCATCCACCTGTGGAGATGGTCACAGCCAAACTGTGCACAGAATCACTGAGTGGTTTGGGCTGGAATGGACCTTGAGAGGTGATCTCATTCCACCCAATGCTGCCGTGGGCAGGGACACATTCTGCTAGGTCAGCGCGGTCCTGGGCAATCTGCTGGCCTTGCTCGAGCAGGTGGAGCAGGTGTTCTCCAGCAGACTCTAGTTTTTCGGCAAGTAACAGATGTTGGGTTAGCTATGGATAGCAGGGGGTCCACAGAGCTGTGGGGCTGGCAGTGTGCTCCAGCGCGGGGTGTGGTTTTTGGTCTCCTCCATGGCGTGGCCCTGCTTCTTGGATGCCTCAGAAGCAATTTTGGCTGGCGTGTTTCGAACAAATTTCTCTGCAGGTCCTGTGTAAAATCAACCTTCAACCCAAATTTTAATGTTACCCACATTTGCAGGCCATGGGGAGAGTGAATACTCAGGACTGACTTCCAGTAGCTTGCAAGATAAAGATATAAAGCTGATTTTCTTCTCGTCCTTCGAAAGAGGGAAACACAACAATATTTTTCTACCCTGTACGTGTTGCAAGACTCAGTTCCGTTTTCATGCCACGAGCTGCTTGTTGAAGGAATTTGGTCTCCCATGTCATTGCCTCTGCTCTGAATGCAGTCATCTCTCTGTTCCGTGTCACAGGCATTGTGGCTTTAGTGAGGATTGCCCTGAGCAGCAGAGCACAAAATTTGAATGGTCTCAAAAAACAAACAAACAAACAAAAAACTGAAACCCTCCAGAGATATCAAATGTCTCTGGTCCACGAACTGCCAGACCTGGTGACCGCTGGAAGCCCATTCAGGTTGCACCCGGGGGGACTGCTTGGTGCTCGTTCTGCTGCTGAGCCTTTCCTAGGTCTCTGCGGCTGGTCCTTGGCTGGTGGTTATGTTCTGAGGGAGAGGAGGTCTTAGCTTTCCTGTAAAGGCCCTTCTGTTATGTGTGTGCTATCTCCATGGCTTTAATTGTAGTTAGTTGAAACACTCTTGCAAAAGATGCAAGAGAAACATCCCTAGTGGTGGGGTATATTTGAAATTTGCTTCTGTATAGCAAAGGGCTGTGTGAATGCTTTTCTCTGTGGTGGGTTCTGGTTCAATTTGAAAAAGGTTGAATAAATTTGTAATTTTTTTTTTTTTCCTGACACGTTTATGTGGTTTTTGTTTTTGGTGGTGGTGGTGGTGTGTGAGGGTTGCTCTGTCAATGGCAGGAGGAGGCAGCAGTGTGTCCCAGGAGCTCTGCTGCTGGGAACAGGGCTGCTGTGTGGAGAGGCTGCTGCAAGCACTTACCCGTTGTAACTAAGGCTCTTCTGGTGCCCTTTTATTATTAACCAACCTTAATTCCTTGCTTGAGTGTTGGGAAGCACTGGCAGCTCTCTCAGCTAACCTTGGTGCTGTGGGGAGGATGGGCTGGAGGAGATGGTAGCTCAGCTGCCTTCAGCAGATGTGTTTTTATGTGTGCACTGCCAGCACACTTCCATTTTATTAAAAAATAAAATAAAATCCTTGTTGGATGTCACTGTTGTTTCTTCTGATGAAATAGGGATACAAACCTCCTTCCAGCGAGTGTGGATTTCTTGGTGGATGTTGTGAGAAACGCTCACAAGTCAAATAGGGAAACTGAGGCACACATCATGTGAAGCAGCAGCAATGTTTTATTCGTGACTGCAATCGCGGGAGTGCCCCCCCCCTCCCCCCTTCCAGTCAGAAGGAAAGTGCTCACCTTTGTCGAAAAATACACAAGCTTTTATACCGTCTCTCACAAGTCAAGACCCCCCTTTTCCCACCTTTACAGCCTGTCCAAAGCTAGTATCAGCAGTAGATCTTCTACACCAGGTGTCTTGGCCCAATCTGTTATTTGTGTATCCATATATGCCTGTGATACCAGGCTAAGAAGCGGTATTTCAGACTGGGAGGCTATATTTCTCTACTATCTTATCTTGAACATTCTGCTTCGTAATCCTCCTAATGAGGAGTACAATGTACACATTCTACTCCAGGACAACAACATAATTCAAAGGGACGTGAGCATTCTTGCAGAAAGACAGAAACATTCTACAAACAGATGGAAACTGTCTACCAAAGCTGAAAAGTTCAGCCAGGCTCAGCAGCTAGGCCCTCCATCCTAAGGCAAGAACTTCCATTTTGTAAGAACACAGCTTAGCCTAACTCTCACAATGTGGGCCACCAAAGCATGAGCTGCACCCTGCTCTGGTCGTTACATACCTTTGAATTTCTGTTCTTATGGCGTGTGGATGTGTGCATGTTTGTCTTCCCCGTGGGCATGTCTTTTGCACAAGTGGTTCATCGAGAGCCAGCCGTAGTTGGAAACCAGGAAACCATGCCGTAGTTCTGTTTAAAGTCAGAGCTGTGAACATTTTGCATCTTTTGGTGCAAAGCCTTTAGTTAGCCACTTTGTCTTATGTATGCCTACTTGGATCATAGCTTCTCTTTGCTTCAGACCTATAAATAAATGTATGCAGTTTATTTAACCTAGCTGTACATGCAATGTGAATTAGTGACTTATTCCTTGTATCGTTGCCTCAGACCTTGAATTTGGAGAATTACTAGTGGCCAGTGTGTGCCCATTTGCTCTGGATGTTCTCCTGGAGTTCATTAGATGTGTTTTCTTCCTTGTCACTTTTTGGAAAAAGGAAATCAAATTCTTAAAAATTTGTTCCATTTAAATAGTA
>VXAV01009315.1:161982-199897 GCA_013399715.1 Alectura lathami | reverse complement strand
AGTTGCTCCACCACACTTAAGAGGCAGATTAGTCACCATCAACACCCTGTTCATCACCGGAGGGCAGTTTTTTGCAAGTGTCGTGGATGGAATCTTCAGCTACCTCGCAAAGGACGGATGGAGGTTTGTGAGTCTTTGTTGCTAAAGGCAGATCTGGTGTGGTTATGGTTTGGGCAAGGCAAGATACATAACTGAAAGAACTTTTAGTGGGTGACAGCTATCATAATTTGTGTTTGTTAAAATAGAGTTTACGTATAAAGTGGTAAAACTGCATACTGAAGTGGAACTTTAATAATCAACGCTTGCTAAATGATATACATAAAGCTTTCTCTCAGACTTAATATTCGCACTATGTTTAGGTTTTCTGACTGTTCTGAACTTTAAAATGGATGAGCAATAAATATGCATCAACAAGCTGGAATGATCATCATGATGTTTATAAAAGGAGCTTGCCTTTTGCATTTAGAATAATTACATGCTGATTTTTCAAAAGACAAATTTCCAGTAACTGTGATGCTACATGTACAGAATAGAGGTGTGTATTGAATGCTCTTCATTCGAGCAGTAGTAATCTAATCAGAGCTGAAATGATGGATATTGTAGCATAACTTTTAACTATAAAGTTTAGATTATTTAGAATAATATGAGTCTCTTATACTTTACTTCCTGGGTATTTTGTTCTTCCTGTAGACACTGCTAAGAGTTCCTGGACTGCACCTGCCTTACTTATGGTGCATGTCATTTGAGAGAGAGAGACATTTCTGTTGCTTAGTGTTTTAGTTGCAGTGCTGATGTGAAAAAATAATTAACAGAAATGTGTAGGAGGAATAACTTATACTACAAATTCCAGCTTCTGGACACTTGTGCTTAATTATGTTTGCTTTTTTCTCGAGAGTCTATTGGGAAAGGGGTGTATGGTGTTGTGGAGGGTATTCAATTTCTGATGCTACAGCCTGGAATCTTTTTGCCATTTAAAAGTCCAAATATGAAGGATCTCACACCGATTTGCCCCTCCCCCCAAAAAAAAGCTTGCAATGTAAATATTAGTACATTCACTGGCTTCTAATGGAGTTGAGTAAGGATTTCTAGGTGAAGTTTAAGTTAGGAACAATTCATCTGGCACTTGGTATGCAGAAGTACTTAGAAGCTGATCTTTCTTTACGTATTAAAGAAGCATGCATTTTCTGAAGTGGAAATAGCATTTCACATTTTCACGTGCAGCTTTTGATGACCTTGTCATTGCAATGCAGCTGCATGCTCCGTCAGACTATGCCTCTGGTTATGGAGGATGGAGAAACATACTTCACTGAAAGAAAAACTTAGCTTTGTAGGATTGCTAATTCCTTTCTGCAGTTATTGAAACATGCTTAATTTTTAGAAAAGGTAATAGTATGCAGCAATGCATATCTAGGTAAAATAATCAGAAGTACTTGACCCCCAATGCCAAGTATCCACTGCTTGCATTACTAATTTAGATTGACTATTAGCCTAAATAATTTGCTAATGTAATGGTTCCCTATGGGTGGGGCTGGGTGGTGAGGAATGGTCAGGGCAGATTTATTTAGAAATGGAGATCGAAGTCACTGTTACTGTTATAAGCATTTCTGCACTTTCTCTTTAGGCAGATTTCTTGAGTTCAGTTTACCTCAGGGGTTAGGGATTCAGCTGGGAAAGCTTTTGTGGCTATAAATGTGATTTTTTTTCCCATCAGTGGGCTGACGCATGGGAGCTAAGGTTGTGTTTGTAATTTGTATGTTTCCGTAAATACTACCAATATGGTGGTAGAAAGAAAAATACTGCTAACAAAATATCCAACGAGTGCTGATCTCATCTGAGCTGTTTAATTGCTCAGATAAATTTAAATCTGCTCACTTGAATTGCATAGCCTGAATTTTTGTAGCTCAAAAGCAGACTTCTAGGCTTGTTTGGAGAAGCTTTATCGAAGAACTGGCATTGTGGTGTAGGATGGATTTAGTTTCAGCTTTGAAATCAAGCACTGACACAGGAATGACTTGGACAGTTGTATAGAAATAACTATTTATGTGACAAATATTGTTCCCGTTGTTACAAATGCAAATTGTCTTCTTTTGATATGTTGTGTTGTAAATATACGTAGCTAAAGCAGAAGATTCAGTGGCAGACAATCGTCAGCAAATGTAGGTGTCATCTTTTTGTAAAACACTGACGTTTAGATGAGCTGCTATACTTTAAACGGGAGTGAGGCCCCCACCTACGGAAATGCCACACAACTCTTCTGAGAGCTGTTACATTGACCTCACTTACTCTTCTGTTTGGAGAAAAAAAAAAAAAAAAAACTACTCAGGTTAGCAAGCCTGCATTACGCCAGCGGGAACTGGGAAGTTCGGAGGCTGGGTGTTCAGTCAGAGCTGTGTGAGGTGTGACCGACAGTGCACTACTGCCCAGCAAGTAGACTGGCATCATGAAAATCAGTGATGCCAGTGAGAGCTGTAGTACTTCCCATCGTGATGCTACTCACTGTTGTTCCTCCGTGCTGGTTTCTTTCGCACGCGTGTGCCTGTCCATGTGTGTTCAAAGCCACCAAATGGCTTGACCAATCCTTCCAATTCTTCATCAAGAAAAGACAGAGTTGTGTGCAAGTCCAGTTTTACAGGGAAGGGAAGGTTACAGCTCTCAAGGTAGTAAGAATGATTTATGGAAAACTAAGGACAGATCTACTACACTTTCTGAATCATAGAAAAAAATCCAATGGAAGGTACTCTAAGGTGTCGAGGCTAACTCACAGCTCTTCAGGCAGGGTTACCATCACAGGTAAATCAGGTTGGATTAATTCATCCATCTCCTTCAGGAGCTCCTTTTCATGTGAAAAGTGCAGTTAGATCTCCCCTTGAGCTTCTCTTACCTGAGCAGCACAAACGAGGTTCTCTCAGCCTCATCTTTTTTTATACACTCCTGTTGTTTGAGCATCTTAGTGGTGCTCTGCTGAACTGTTCGGGTTTGTAGCTCACTCTCTCTTGGTGGTGATCCCAGTCTTCCAAATGCAGCATGGCCTTTTGAGTAATGAGGAGTAATTGTTTATGCAACTTGCTGCCTTATTCTGGATGACTTCTGCCAATGCAGGAATGCTGTTTTATGTCCTTGCCATTCTTCTGGATGGAGCAGAGCGAAATGAAGTGGAACTGTTGAAGATGCACTGGGCAGAAACCGAGGCGAGGTGTCCAAGGGCTCTCAGCTGCAGTGCTGGAGCTGCGGGCTGGGGATTGCATTCTTGTCTGTCCTCAGTTAGCTTGCTGCAACCTGAGACTGAGCGGGGAGGAGCAGAGAGGGTCTGTCATCTGGAAATAGTGGCCAGCGTGCACGTGGGGAGAGATCACAGATGTTCACTCCTGAGCCATCACGTGTGAGAAGGAGAATTTCAGCAGCTGTTGGGAGCTCTCGGTGGCTAAATGGCTGTGTAGTGAAGTCCAACAGAAAACAAGAAGGAACTTCTGCTTGTTCTTGGAAATGCTGGATATTAATTTCAAAATAAGCAAAAGAAAACAAATATTGAACCTCTTATGTCAAGTTGGGTTTATAAATCCTGCTAATTCCATCTTAATAGTATTGCAGCAGTGTGTCTCAGAAGGAGAAATGTTACAGCAGACTGATTACATTTCATGCTGGATTTTTTCAGGTCTGCGAGACATCTGGCTTCGAAGGCAAAGTCTTGTGCTCTGTATAGGAAAGAACTATATTAGATTTCTGAAAGCTGGCTCACAGCATATAATGTCCAAAATGCCTGCTTTTACTCTAAATTGGTTATATCAGTTGCTTGATCTGAAAATTACAACGAACTTGCAGTGGATGTATGCTTTTAACTGGACATTTACCTCCTGGCCTGCTGCTTGTGCTCTACTTTGACCAGAAACATGTCAATTGGAAACTGACTTCAGTGACCGAGCACTTTCTCTGCGTTTCTTTTCTATCTTGTATGTGATAAACAACCCAACAGGGCCCAGCTGGTAGCTGAACAGGCTGAATCTAGCTTTCAGGAGCCTCCATTGATTTTATTCTTTTTGTCTCCTAAGACGATTGCAGGTACCCAGCTGCTTGCTTCTGGAGGTTCTGCTGCATTTAAGGGACTGAAGGGCTTTGGAGGAACAGACTGGGGTAATATGAGCGTCAAGGACTAGATCTGTTTCATTTACTACAAGACCCTTTTGCTTGCAGTTGGGCGGAATACAGCAGTTGCACTTTTACTACATTTTTGGTCTACTCTTCATTTGAAATAGGAGAGGCTTTCTGAATACCACGCTAATCACCGGTATTGAATATACTATTTGTTGAGCTTCAGCGGTGTATGTATTAAAGTGATTCTGTATACAGCTTCTGAAACACTGCTTGTGGAGAGGGAGGAGCACAGGAAGAAATGAGCACTCTGATGAATGAGGAATGAGAGCATTAGTGACACTTGTTAGAAATGCGGGCTGAAGCCTGCTTGACCAATAATCCTTCCACAAGCCTCGTGTTTGGAATTATATTTTCTTCCTGCTTCCTTTTCTGCAACTAATGATGAGCTACACCATTCTGAAAATGAGACTTGTTTGCAGTTTTATTTCTAGACCAAGCTGTAATTGTATCACCTTTGGAAAATGTTGCTACCTTTAGGAGGAACTTGAGGGCTCAGCTTGGAGGTGGGAGGACTGGCCTGCATGCACCTCACCTTAAGAGGTGGCCATCCTCTTTTATGTGCTGTTGTTGTTTTTTTCCCATTCTCCATTTTTATGCCCTGTTGCTCGTGTTTTCCTTTGTTAAATCTACAAATGGTATTCTAAGAAATCCTTTTCCATTTTCACCCAAAGTGCATTTGGACTTGGCAAATACATATGGCTCATTGCCCTGAAACAAGGTTTCCTCTAACAATTGTGCTCTCTTTCATGCTCTGTTAGCAATCTCATTGCTTAGTGAGCTTTACAGAAACATCCATGTGAGAGAATGCAGAACTATTGGTGCGAAAGCATCCATATTGAGGTATCGAGAGAGGAACAGTTTGCTCATCTCCCTAATTTCCTGATTGATCTCAAGGTGTGAACCTTTTTATGAATACAGACTACCCAACATTCAGTCTGAAGGCTTGTCTCTGGAGGTGGAGAAAGGCATGAAAGGGGGTGGTGTGCTCACCTTCCACAGCCCTTGGCCTTGCTTCGGTCGGAGCACGTCATGGTGTGTGGGTGCTGCACAGGTGTCAGCGCTGGCTCCTGGAAGTGCAGCTCTCCTGCAGCAGTGATCCTCTGCTGAACAGGGAGCTGGCATTAATGCTGTGTGCAGCGAGGTCCCTCCGGGCACCTGAAGTGCTGTTTTGATTTAAAACAACACTGCAGCTGGCTGAAGATTTAGGAGCAGTTTATCTGAAAGATCTAGTGTAAATGGATGCAGTGCTGGTTAAATG
The DNA here is from genome assembly GCA_013399715.1 of Alectura lathami. Lineage (NCBI taxonomy): Eukaryota > Metazoa > Chordata > Aves > Galliformes > Megapodiidae > Alectura > Alectura lathami. Next base: position 194,490 of record VXAV01009315.1, on the reverse strand, counting down.
GACTTCTTTCAGTGTTTCTGTCTGCACTGAGTAACTGGCATCTCCTTACACAGGAGGCTTACTCCCTGGCCATTTGTGTCTGTACGCACATACTTACTGACCAAATTAAGCATTTACGGTTGGCTGGGTTTGGTTCATATTTTTTAATATGTCTGTAAAACAATTAGCAGGATTTCAGTCTCATTTTTGTCATCAGCAGAACCCATCTGTTCTCTCTGCCTTTGCTTTCTTTTTCTGTTAATTCTTTCCTTATATCTTCACGGAAGGGATTGTTAGTTTCCAAACTGCTGTTTCAGAGTTTTTATTGAATCAGAGTTATGTGGCTGTCGGGTCAGTGACAGCAGAATATTCAGCACGTCCTGAGATACACTGGAAAGGAAAGCAAAGGTCTTGTTTTCTACAGTACTTCCAGAACAGGATTCTTGCCTGATAAATTTCTGGCAGTAACGAATACAAAGGGAGGAGATTTGCTTGGGTTTGACAGCCCAAGTCAGTGTGAGTCTTCTCATAGCACATTTCTGTAGGCAAATATGAGAAATTTGTTTGTTTGTTTGTTTCCAGGTACATGCTGGGGCTGTCAGCTGTGCCGGCAGTTATACAGTTTTTTGGTTTCCTGTTCCTTCCTGAAAGCCCTCGCTGGCTGATTCAGAAAGGCCAGACTCAGAGAGCAAGGAGGATTCTGTCCCAGATGCGTGGCAACCAGGCAATCGATGAGGAGTACGACAGTATCAAAAACAACATTGAAGAAGAAGAAAAAGAAGTTGGAGCAGGTATGCTGAATGCTTGTTGGCATCTCTGTGTGTCGGTGAGGAGATGAAATCAGAAGAAATTTTGAGGTCGTAGTGTGGGAGCTTGATGGCTTTCTTTTCTTGACAGTTTTGCTGCTATTTGAAATATTTCATGAACTGGTAAGTTCAGAGTTGAATAATGTTTTTACAATAGTACAGTTTTAAATTGAGTTCTGTTTTCTTAAATGAGGAAGAAGTAAATTTGCGTAGGATTGTAAGTTTATACTAGCTACAGTTACGAATTGCACTCAGAAGATAACTCAGTTTGAGAATTCACATCTTGAAGAGTGGAAATAAATAAAGTAGTTTGGTTTCTCTCCTCAATGGGAAAGACCAAACAGCCGTTAGGGAGGTGAGAAGGCATTTTACATGCCTGCGTTATCCAGAGTCTATATTCTGGCTGATCATAATTCCAGGTAAGCAGTCTTTGGAAAGATTTACAAAAACAGGTATGCGATATAGAAATATTTTTTCAGTGAGGGCAGCTTCTGAAGTCTTTTTGGTCTTCCCAAAAGAATGAAGCATCTAAATCAAATACTTTTGCACTGTTTTCATATCCTTATGCCATAAGTGCTCAAAACTTTGTGTGTACTTAGGTATGTACTTATAAGCAAATTTACCATTCCATTGACTAACTTCTAGTCTCCTAAATATTTTTTCTTAGCTTTGTGCTGAAACTGTTAAGGTAGAAATCTTAACTAAGTCTCTAAAGTAAGACCCACCTTAGTTCTTGCTTCCTTTAATGTTGTTAGGGTGACACTGTAACTTCTCAGAGGTGATGGACAGAAAAATGCAAGTTATTTTACAGCTGTGCAAACTGAGATTCAACAATGATAGTACCTAATGTCATTGCTTCATTGAGTTTGTCTGGTGCTTACAATTAAAGATTGGGTATCTGGAAAAAGTTATTTGATGCATTCTAGTGACAGGTTTTTCAAAATATTCATCATTGTGTTGAAGTAGGTATGATTTTTTTTTTTCTCCCATTGTTTTTGAGGCTTTTGGATACTTTGGAGGCTTTTTTGAAAAAAAATTTTTTTTTTTTTTGGTTCTTCGACAGGGCAAAAGAAAAGTTCCTTTGAGTTGATTTGAAAGAAAGCTGAAGTGGATATTCATAGAACATAGAACCCGTAGAAGGGTTTAAGAGTCCTGTACCAGGGTTCTCAGTCCTAATTAGTCACTGAGCTGCTCGATTCCATGTAGGGGCACATAATGTCTGGTATTAAAGGTTTTCTACTTTGTAGAAATAAAAGGAGCAGATGTTTGGCTGGTTCTTTCCCTTATTTTCAGTTACTGGGCTATACAGTACAACCATGTTTCTCTCTCCTAAATCCTTCCTCATGCTGCTGCTTCACAATTTGTAAGTTAAATGTGCTCTTGGGAGATTGTGGTGGGACTGACTCCAGCTCAGCTGTCAAATCAGTCCTATACACAACTGTATCTTGGACTGGCACACTAGATATGAGGCTTTCTGGGTGTCTTGATTTTTTCCAAAAAAATATTGTCTTGATGGAGTTTAGTCAAACACATTCCCACGGAAAAGCTTGGTTAGAGAGAAATCAGCACTTTCCTCTTGGATGATCAACAGCTTCAGAGCTGTCAGCAAATAACATGGAAAAGTGAGGGCAGTTCTGAGGACATGCTGTCCCACTTGTTGTAAATGCTTAGCAAGTAGGCATTGGGTAGTTATGGTCACACTTGGGTCTGATTATAATTTGGTTGTAATTGCACTTCATCCCATTTAACTCGTAGTCTTGTTTGTAAAAAGATCTGTTGTGTGTCAGCATCAAGACATACATTACTTTTGTTACCTTTCTGTGACTTATAGGTGGTATTTACAAGTGGTGTTATATTGTTGTTAGCTTCACTTCTTGAGGGGTTGTCTGGATATTCACTGGTGACTTTGGAATGTGTGGGACAAGAGCAGCTTACTGTTCGTATGTGGAATTCAGTGAAAAAGAACTCTGCAAATCAAAAATCATCCTGCTTACTTTCATCTTCTCCTTTTTTGTCATTCCCTTTCTTGATGGAGAACAGATGTTCTTTTTCATTAACTGGTACATGAGCATCTTTGCCAGTTCTTCAGAGCGTCATTTTCTGAGTGAAAATAAGCCTGTTTGACTCCTCTACGAGGGAGCAACAGAATGCAGCCAGAACATATTCTCCAGTCCCACACTGAAAACTGTAATGCCTTCTGTATCTGTTTCATGACAACTATTCTTGTCACTGAGATAATGAATCACAAGGAAACTTCATCCCTGTTGCACAGGCTACTTTTAAAAAGGTTTAGTGTCTGTCAGAAAACCAGAGAGGTTGATTGCATTTTCAATATGCTCATCAAGCAGCTTCTGTCTTGAAAGGGGTAAAAACGCCATGAGCAATGACTTCTGTTTCAGAAGTCTTTTGTACCGATGTGGGGTAACCGTTAGATGAACAATTCGCGCATCTTTATCCTTTCTAGAACAAATCACCACGGCTGATACCACTTACAGCTTACATTTTAGCATTTTCAAATTGGTATCAGGCAGTGGATATATTTGACACTTTCCCTGTTAGTGGTTATGCAAATGACGGTTTGCTAGCAGTCCTGAATATGGCTTTTGCATGCTCTGTTCTGTACCCCCCATAACTTCTGGTGTTGTTAAGTCCTCAAGGATTTTCTGGGTGAAACCTTGCATTTTGAGAACAGAAGGGGAAGGCATTGTATTTGCAGCAAGATCACAAGATCAGCTGAATCTTGGTCAAGTGCAGCTGATCAGAATCTTTTAACACCGCCCACTGTCTCAGATGAGTGGTTGTAGTGCAAAAGGAATCTGGCAGTAGGAAAATCAAGGGTAGGAGGGTTGTGGAGGGAGACCTTAGTAAGGCGAGAACTCCCTGAGAGTGGGGGGAAGCAGTAATTTTTAAGTGGTAAGTAGCATTCCCCTTCAAATAGGCTGTAGAACTTGCAGATTCCCCAGTGCCTGGCTCAGGCTGAAGCCTTAGGGGAGAGAACAGGTTAGAGAATAGACAGAAGAGATTGGATCCTGGGAAGCACCAAAGATAGGAGTGACTGTTCCCTCCGATTAGCTAAACATGTCTGCTGAGGTTCTGTGCTGCATGTTAGTGAAAACCAGGCAACCAGATCGTGGCATTGCAAGTAAGCATTGACACGGTGGCTTAAATACACGGGTATGGAGAAGTAACTTGTGCAGCTAAATGAATTAGAGAGTGGGATTTGTAATATTAATTCCAGAGCAAGTGCTTTAGAGTGAATTTGGCAGTGGTGGGTTTGCGTGTAACAAAATAAAGCACTCTAATACAGAGGGAGCTACATACCTTTTGTGCAAGTTTCACAGGCTGCCAGTGTAGTGCTCATTTCAAACCAAAAAGAAGTGATGATAATGTCCAATAGGGAAATTGTGGGTAGATTGTTAATTTCCTAAATGTTTAACAAATCTCTAGCATTCAAAGAAACAAGTGGAAAGTATCAATTTTTGTAATCTTTTTGGGTGAAAGCACCTGCAAGTTGCATGGCTCTTCCGCATGCTCCTCTCGTGCCCATATTGAGCTGTGATGTGCCAGGATACCCCATTTCACACAAAATCAGTAGTGGTGTTTGTAGTACTAACTTAATGTCCTGACAAAATGAATACATTTGCATTAAAACTAGACATTAATTTCTGTGTAAATAGAGTATGTGTAGGCATGGATTGGAGTTGCACTGGGAGAACAGTGTAATCTCTCCCAGCCCTATTCCACAGTTTTCTAATATGTGAATTATATTTGAGACGGTTGACCTTCTCCACTATGTCAGTGGACCTTTACATTTCGTAGTCTGCTTTTATGGCATATATATGTGTCAACATCTGAAGACCTTTTTTTTGCACTTTCTGCTTTGTAATTCTCGCCACGTAAAAACTGTGCTGGGCCTAGCAGTTTTTGGAAGTGTGCTGCTTCTCTTGAAGTCCACTGAGTGAATTAGAAAATGTATTATTGCATTTGGAGCATTGTTTAACCTACCATTTTGTGTCTGTGCCAGAATGTTCTGTTGGGCATTGCTTCTGGATGAGGGATTTTCTTGTGTTTCCAGTATTTTTTGCAAAAAAAAATAAAATAGCGTAGGGTTTTTTTGAGACCAAGAAAAATATATCCATACCATTCTTTTACTCCTCTAAGCTTTACTTACTTTACTTCTTTGCTGAATTTACTACTGGATCTGTGAGTCAGTCTCCTCTTTCAGGTTTTGTATTTCCCTGCAGTAGATAAATGTGATACGATTTAAAAGAAAATTCCCCTCATTACCATTAGTTTTCAGCTTTACCAATTAACTGTCAGTTAAAATAGGATGTTGTCAGGGAAGATAGCCTTTCTGGCTACAGCATATTTATATTTCTTGCAACTTTTCTTCTTAAGTAATATTTTAACTTGTCAGTATTTCTGCCTGTAGCTTTGGCTGCAGCCGTTTGACATTCATCTCTCAAGGGAGATACTGGAAGCTTTCAGTATTTTCATTATTAATCATAATACTCTCCTTGCTTCTGGGAGTCCTTTTTATCCTGTGCAATTGCGTGAAATGCCTGGGATTCAAAAAGATATAGGCATACTAATTATTGAACATCATCTGGAATCTTATTTAGTGGAAGCTGATAACACTGTGATGCTGTAGTAAAGCTCTGAACCATTTCCGTTGTAGGGACACCAATCCGTACTTGAAGTGAATCCTTCTTACATGGCATTGAGTGGCTGCTGTTGTCTCTAACCAGGAAATTAGATAGAAGTCCTTCAGGCAAAAGAAAGGAGGTGGGCTAAAGATTTGTCCAAGAAAACCCCACATTCCATATGAATGGTAGCCTGAAATTCTTGCTTGTGACAATACCAAGGTGAGGGTCTTTGCAAAACCAAGTTGGTTTTGTTTCTGGATTTTTTGGGGAGTGCAGCCAACACATGAGGTATTTGAAGAAACGTCCTCATTCCATTCTCGTATTTTAACTATTTGAGCTGTAGAACTATTTCCCAGAACAAAAATTCTTCCTGTGTACTGACATGACACTGGAATTTGTTTCATTTTGAGTTGAAGCCATAAAAAACAGCTGGTTAATTTAAAATTTACACAATGCAGGCAAATAAAACATGAAGACAATTTGGTCTTGTGAAAGGACACTAACTGAATTCAGTCTGTGATCAGATAATGGATCACAGAACCACAGAGTGGTTGAGGTTGGAAGGGACCTCGAGGTCATCTGATCCAACCTCTCTGCTCAGGCAGGGTCCCCACAGCACATTGCCCAGGACTGTGTCCAGGACAGCTTTTGGATATCTCCAAGGAAGGAGACTCCACAGCCACTGTGGGCAACCAGTGCCAGTGCTCTGTCACTCTCACAGTAAAGAAGTTTCTCCTTATGTTCAGCTGGAACTTGCTGCGTGTCAGTTCGTGCCCGTTGTCTCTCATCATATTGCTGGGCATCAGTGAGAAGAGTCTGACCCCATCCTCTTGACACCCTCCCTTTAGATACTTACTCACATTGGTGTGATTCACGCCGAGCCTCCTCTTTGCCAGGCTGAACAGGCCCAGCTCCCTCAGCCTTTCTTCATACAAGAGGTGCTGCAGTCCCTTCACGTCCCTTCACCATGTTAGTAGCCCTTCACTGGGCTCAGTCCAGGAGCTTCATGTCTCCTTGTACTGGGGAGCCCAGAACTGGACCCAGCGCTCCAGGCAAGGCCTCACCAGGGCTGAGCAGAGGGGCAGGACCACCTCCCTTGCCCTGCTGGCCACGCTCTTCCTAGTGCCCCCCAGGATACCACGGGCCTTCTGTGGGCCACAAGGGCACACTGCTGGCTCATGATCAAGTGTTGTCCACCAGGACCCTCGGGTCCTTCTCCGCAGAGCTCCTTTCCAGAAGGTCAGCCCCCAGCCTGTACTGGTGCATGTGATTATTCCTCCCCAGGTACAGCCTTCTGAAAAACGTAGCAAGGAGTTTTATCCTGTAAGTTTTTTAAGAGGCTGACTAATTCTTGCTAATATGGTGTTTGAAAATTATAGCTGTAAAAACTAACTTCTTCTGCCTTGTCTAGAAATTTAACTACTGTATGATGAAAATAATAGTTATTTTCTGGCACATTAGAGCTCTGCTCATAGCTTCAGGCTGCAGATGTAGCCAAGAGTTTGTGAATGCCTGTGTACTTTAGGGCCTGTGGGGTTTATCTGGCAGGACGTTTGGAGTAGGCCTTGCTTCAATGGCTCATGATCAAAACCAGTCCCTCCATCTTTCACCTTGGGTTTCAGCATGTCTACATAAAGTGTGCGTATCTGGAAATAGCGATTAGTTGTCTCTCTGAAGAAGATCTACTTCAGGGTAGACTGCTTCCGGTAGACATTTTGAAACAAATTCTTCTTTACCTGAGATCCCAGCGCATTTTGTACAGAGTAGTCCTAAAGGGCAGAAAAAGTGAAGCTCCATAAAAAGCATAGGGCACCATTATGAGGCAAGAGGGTCTTTTTCTTGGTTGCGTTGCTTTTTTTGTTGTTGTGTTTTTTTCCTTTCTTCAGACTCACTCTGAAGTAAAAATGGAAGACAATGTTGTTAGCTTTCTCTTAGTCTGAAGCCTATAGGAAATCAAAGCTGGAAAGCTGTAAAATAAATCTTCATTTTCATCTCTATCAGTTGAAAAATAAATTTACATGTAAGGATTTTACTTTAAGCCAAATGGCATTATTCACAGAGTGAAGCTGAATTTACTGATGTTTGGGTGGTGGTAGCTGCTGCTCTTCACCCAAGGTAGGTTGTGGAGCTGGGGGTTTGGAAAGAGCTGTGGATGCTGCTCCAAATCCAAGTGCCTCACTGGGCGCGCAGCTGCTCCCTAGGTTTCATGTAGGAACAGGCTCCTGTTTTGGAAGGGGTTTAGGATCAAGTATTTTGTTTAGGAACAGGAACAGTTTAGTTAGGAACTGGAGCTCTGGGAGAAGCAGTACATAGCTGTATAATTTAACCAGTTATTAAAAGTCTGCTTTATAATAGGATAAACTTCAAACAGCATTTGTAACTGCATTTACAGTCATCCCTTCCCAGCTGGTGGAGGTGAAAAATTCAAAAACCAGGGTGGCATATGGTAGGCTTTACTTTAATGAAGCTGTAATGAAAGGCTCCTGGAGGAAGTGAGCTTGAAAGACTTGGGGGGGAAAAGACTTCAGTCAGCAAAAAGAAAAATGGATGTGCACAGTGTGAGTGATAGCAAAAGAGCAAAGCAATCAGAAAAGAAGTCAAGGAGAAAGAAGAAGAAGATGTGTTGCTGTAGGGAAAACCTATTCTGAAGAGTAACAAGGCTGATTACTTAGCACAGGAATGCGTTAACAGCACACTGTGTTAACAGCAGAATTCCAGTTAATTTAAGAAATAAATAATAATTAAAAAAAATAGTTCACCATTTCCCTGCTGGATTGAGCATGTGCAGTGAGTAAGTAATTCTAAGCTGGATGCTCCCACTTGATTTGCCTGTTTACATGCAGCAGGGATTTAGACAAAATATGCAGGGTTGTGGGGAAACATTAATGGGCATAGAGGAAAAACTTTTTTTAGGCTGCTAAGGAATAATTTTAACACCTCACCAAGCTTAGGAGTACATTCATTACTTAATTCTTAGAGCAGGTTCTGTAGCATAACTAGGAGATAACCTTGTAGCTTCTGTGCGCTCTGACCTTGTTGATGTGAGTGGAAACTCTAAAATGGATTTAATATTTTTAATAATAAGACTATGCATAAATACCACAAACAAGTAGCTGAGCAAGCTTCACCTCCTGATGCCATTTTATAGTTTTGGATCTGTTTCTTTTACTTAAGAGGAGTATAATAATATGGCCTTACCTAGAATCATAGAATCATAGAATGGCTTGGGTTAGAAGGGACCTCAGAGGTCATCTAGTTCCAACCCCCCTGCCATGGACAGGGCTGCCAGCCACTAGCTCACGAGATCAAACTGCCCAGGAACCCACCCAGCCTGGCCTTGAACACATCCTAGTAAGGCTTTATTCTCTTTAGACACCTTCACCGAGGCATTGTCAGTCTGATTTTGTCCAGTGCTAATCTCTTTCTCTTACTTTATATAACAGCAGCACTTAGTTGGGTTTTATAGGGCTTCCCTGGATTTTTGTTTCCCTTCTGTTTTCAAAACACTTTATTCTGATATTCTTCTTCCTGAGAGGTTTGGTTCGAAGAAGGCAGCTATCCTTGCCTGTCTCGCGATAGTTAATATAAAATATTCATGCACTGAGCATTTTGGTAGATCTTGTCAACCAGTTTGGAGTCTTTCATGACAGGCATGCTGTCGTGTGTCATGAGTTATGTTTTGTTTGAGTGAAGATGGATTTAAACTACTTTTAAGTAGTTTGCTGCTGTGTTGCTGCTGTCACTGCCAAACACTGCATTTTTGAGTGCTGCCTTAAATATTTTTGAGCTTTTCCTATGTTTAGAGAGCAAGTTGCTGGAATTTGTCCAAACTGAAAATATATAGAAGATGATATAATACTTCTGTGCTGTGTATTAATCGGAATGTGTATTTTGATGTCGTGGTTTATCTGGTAGGTAAGAAGGAGTGTCTTCCTTTATGTTAATTCTGTTTGATGGTTAAGGATTTTTATGAGTGGTGAACAAATTCACAGTTGTTTTTCTTTCAGTAACCATAAGGTCTTGGTCAGCAAAAGCTTGAATTCTGCTGTTTGTTTTTTTTTTTTTTTTTTTTGTNTTTTTTTTTTTTTTTTTTTTTTTTTTTGGTAATGGTACCCTGAGCCGTGGTGATGCTCTCTAGCGGAGCAGTGCTGTGTTCGCCCTGATTCAGAACCAGGGTGTTACCTTTATTTCACCCCTGAACAGGAAGGCTGAGCACCACCTTTTCCTTTTGTCATCCAAATGAGTCTGTGGGCTTACTCTTTCCGGGTGCTGGCTTTGGAAGAGAAGTACTTTCTAGGAAGTTTATTGTGCTGTCAGAGACTTTTGTATTCCAAGATATTATTGATCCCTAGAAAATGTCGATGTGGGTTTGGGGGTTTTATATGGCTGAAGCATGTGTGTCTGATAACTACTGCTGCATCAATAATTCACAATGAATAATTTATCTAATTAATTTAGATTTTCTTTCTGCTTGTCAGTTGTCTGTGGGGAAACTTCAGTTTCCTGAGACATATTTGTTTGGGAAGTGTTAAAGTGCTTTGGAATTTTTCTGTCTGAAGCTGTAACAATATGCAGTGAATACTTAATGTTTTCAGTATAGTCTCTTGGAAATTGTGTCTTTTACAAATTTTAACCAATGTTTCAATTATGTTTTAAAAATACTTATACAAATAAAGATCAGTAACCAAACTAATTTTTTTTTTTTTAAAAGCATCAGTAAGACTGTGATTTCCTCTTCCCCCTGTTTTCAAATTTCTGTTTGTCAGAAAAACAAAACCAAACCCAATTCCATCAGGAAGTTTTGTGCTCAAGCATTATGAAATCCAATAATCCAAAGAGTCACCAAAAGTCATTAGTCACTTCTTAGCACTTTTTTTTTTTTTTTTTCCTAAAGGAAATCACTATTCTGGTAAATGTCTTTTCCTCATTACTCTTAGGAAAGGGTCATTCCACTGCTTTAAAGGTCATTGATTTGTGTATCTTTTCTTCCCCTGAACATTCAGACATAAACACTGCATTTCTGTGTAACGGTGGTTTTGAACTTTTTTTTTTGTCCTGATTCTGGACACACTTCTGTATTTCTATTTCTATTGAATAAGAAATAACGTTTTCAAAAACAGTGTATTTCAGTGTCTAAGGACACTGTCAGATGGTAAAAGTTTTTTTTCTGGTCAAAATAAGTTACCTAACAATGCAGCCGTAGTGATTTACAGGTGAAGAAATCATTTCTTTCCCAATATTGTGGGTTCTTTTAGCTACTGAATCTCTGAACGTCTTAGAAAAATGTCTCCTTTTCCCTGCTATAGTTAACATTCATCGATTCCTCCTTCCAGAGCTGGCATTAGGTTCATATTAAGTCTCATCAAACCTAGCACATTGTTATTTTTCTCCTCTCCTGTTGCAGTTCCCATAGAACTACTAAGGGAATGCCAAGAGTTCAAGCTGCTGGATTGCTTGTAATTACTGAGCTCTGTTTAAATGAGCATGCTACATGTTTATTGTGTCCTGTAATAATGCAGTGGCAGTTACTGCTGCAGGTTATGAAGCAGGCACCTTGCTGTTAAGCAGGAGAGCCTCAACCTGCGGGCAGCGCTGCCGCTTTCCGTGGGACATGGTGCTGGTGGCTGGGTCGGTGTCCCCGGCCCCATGGGAACTGGGCTGGGAGGGCTCTCAGACACCTGGCAGAGCAGTGCTGCGGGATAGAAGGCAGGCTGCAGGACTTTGTTTTGGTACTTATACCGCATAAGTATACACATACCCATATATAATTTCAGAGTGCTGAAACCTTTCATTTCTGTGCACATTCTGCATGGCAGCAGTGGCTGTAAAGAGGACAAAAATACCGTACTCTTGGCGCAGTTTGACCAGTTTGTCATCGCTTACTGAAAATGGAAAGGTTTCCTTGCAAATATTGAATCTAATGGTGCACAACTGCTCCAAACGCTAAATTATTATTGAAGCAGAAGTCATCTAAAGTATACTTGAAATTGGTTTGATTTAAGAGCATAAGTGATTCGAAAATAATTCCGTACTTCTGTGATGATATACAGTGGATTGCACTGGTTTCATTTCATTTGAATGTAAACGTATGAATACCTCGCATAACAGAGAATACATGTAATTTTCATTGTAGTTGAGGTGGCTGGAGCTCACTTAGACAGTGCAATCATGGGTATAGATGAATACATTTTAATATCTTCTGCAGTGTGTGATATGGAAAGGTGACTATTGGCTCTGGGCCAGCAGATTTCCTTTTTAGTTAATGCAAACATACGTTTCTATGGCAATAAAAGCAAATGTAAAATGTAGGTGGTTCTGGCTGTTTCTAGCCTAAATTAAAGGTGGCAGTTGCAGAACAGTTCATTTTGTAGCCAAAGGAAAATAAGATTTCTATTAAAGAAGAATTGTTACAAATTGCCCCATACTTAATTTTTAAAAATTTGGAATTATTTAAATTCTACATTTTTTTTTTCACTAGGAAAAATGGTACTCTACATATAAATGCTGTACAAATGTTTTTTTATTATGAAATAGATTTAGTCTTTAATAGTGATTTGGATTTCCATTTGCATCCTTTGTGTATGTTGAGACCTTAAATTTTTAATGTTTTGTTAAGTGATGATTATTTTTAGTGGTACCCAGAGGCAAGAAGCATAACAGTCTGACAAAGGAAGATAAATTAAAGCGGTATTTACCAAAGAACACCAGATTGCTGGGGTGGGTAGGGGCTAACAGGTTCCAAATAAATAGAGTTGAATATAGTGCACAGTGTTTATCGTACTCTAATTGCAGTGGGGGATAACAATGGAAGAGGTCTGAGGCTCCATTTCATCTCCAGATTGGATTGTGTAGAGCTTGGCGTGCCTGAAACCCCTCGGAAGCACATTCCCAGAGGAAGGATCCATTGTAGAATGCCAAATAGCACCTATTCATGAATGAACAGTCAGATTAATCATCCTGCCCCCATCTGTCATGGCTGGTATCCTTCAAGCTGTTTAATTTTTGGTCTCCAAGTCTTCTCAAATTCTGTAGGACAGGCTATAGGAGTATGAGGATTAAATAGCTGTGCTTTGTGGTTTTATTTCTCTTTAGTTCTTAAAGAAGATATTATGGGCAGCCTATTACATATGTAAGATGGTGTTTGAAGTCAAAATTCTCTGTTATTTAAGCATAGTGCGTGCATACATAAAAAACAAAGGGTATCTTGTTGGCTCTCGTCCACCGATCCGTTGTGCCATGACCCTAACAGATGCAGACCTTCGCAAACACCTTGACGTGTTCTTGTGCAGGGTGGGAATGTGTGGCACCAACCCAAGGCTGAAACTGGATCATTTAGAGATCTTAATGGTCTTAAAGGTTTCGTGAAATCTTCTTTTGCCGCAACAGGCAAGATTTTCTTGAAGTTACAACCTGAGAATACTTAATGTGTAAATAGCAACCTAAATTTGCAGAGTTTCCAGTGTTATCTGTGAGATGCACGCTCATTTCTCTCATTGCACTGGATGCTCACTTGGTTGTCCTTGGTAATTCATATAATTGACGTTAACTGCTTGGTGTTGGAGTCAGTGAATGGAATATCATGAAAATACATAGTTGAGACCTAAAGAAAGAGCTTTGGATATCTGGGCTGTCAGGAGACAGTGAATCTGGTGGCACTTTATTAGGGAAAAACTGCCCAGTTTTGTATAAATCTGTGTATACACGTAACAAATTATGGATAGTGAATAATGCTGTATGCCTAGAAGTAATATATGTGCTCCAGTGCTGCATAATGGTAGTGTTTCAAAATATTCCTTGACATAAAGTATTAGTTGGTGTAAGTCCTTGAAATAAAGTAAAAGACACATTTTAAAATGTAGCTTAAATTTATTCTGTATCTGAATGCAGCTGTAGCGCAACCTAGCAGAATTACAAAGGAGTTATGACTCTTTTTTGTTATGTAGTTCTTTTGAGGCAAATAATTTATGCTTTACAAATTTGGGAAGTCGTTGCTCAGTTCAGCATTCTGTTCTCATCCAAGAAAGGTTCACCACCATCTGCAGCCAGTTGCCCTCTGTGCTGTGTGTGCCCTGGCTCGAAGTACAGGTGTCAGCTGGTCTGCGTGGAGCTCTGACAGACCCCCAGCAATGTGCCTGACGGAGGTCCCAACATTCTCTTGGCAGGGCAGGCAGATCCATGAAAATGTGAGCTCTGGAGAGCCTTCAGAAGGCTTTCATGGGTGCAGCTGCAGTTTCCTAGATTGGGCAATTTATGCTGGGTATGCTGGGAGAAGCTACATTGCAAAAATACTTTAAGGACTTGTAATATGCTTTGAGGTTTTTTTTTTTTTTCTTATCAGCTGAAAGTTTTTAGAATTCAATGAGAGTTATTCTGAAATGTAGTTTTAATAAGATTGCGCTCTTCTGCCCTGCTGATAAACTTTTGTTCCTTTCATCTCTTACTCTAGTAGAGAGAAATTAACCTGCAAAAACTGCTACATGCCTTTTCATATTTTTGATAGGAACCTCATGAGGAGCTGTCTTCAATTTTAGCATGGCTTTTTCAAAGCAGTTTTCACTTATCATGACTTTGATAATATAAGCAATCCTCTTTTCCCTCTGAGGCTCTTACATGTATTAATTTTGTTTGCTGATAAAATTTCTCCTCAATGTTCTTAGTGTTTGCAGATCTGAATATTGGTTTGTGCTGGTGTCAGGATTAGGCCTAATTTTTGCTTACATTTGATAATAATGCTGTTGAGATGTTAGTGTTACATTAGACAGATTGTGAGTGAATTCTAATTGCACGATTACCGTTAGATTTCCAATAACCATTGGAAACCACTAATCAATTTTGTGTAAATCCCACACAACATCCCACTCAGAAGTGTAGTGTTGTGTTGCTATGGTGATGAGCACAGCAGTTTTTTTCAAGATTCCTTCCGGCAGCTTACGATAATTGAAATGGCTACAAAGAGGGAAAAATATCATCTACAATCCGAGTTCCATTGAGAGTATAAACCTTCAACGATGTAACTATATGTTGCTGTTAGGACCTGAGTTGTAGTCATTCATCATACCTGAATTTTACCTGTAGAATGAACCTGGATTTTTTGCTTGTTTGTTTTCAGGGGTTCATTCTTCTGTGTCGGTAGAGCAGAGAATGTCAGATGTAGCCTATAAGGGCTGTATATATATGTATATTTTCTGTGTTTGTTATATTTCTTAGTAAAAATGTGCAAACACATCTATTACTGCAGTAACTGAACTGCTCATGTAGTTACACATCAGCAAACCTCTTGTGTGCTTGGTAAATTAACTTGTAATTTTGGGTTAGTGGTGAACCTCAGAACAAGAAAATTTTTATTTTCCTGCCTTTTTAAAACAAACAACAACAAACAGCAAGTAAACAAACAAAAGAATCCCACCTATGGCTGAACTGTAAAAACTGCAACATGTTCCTGAACTGCTGGAAAGCACAGCATGGAGCTAGACTCCCTAAAAGCTCGAGCAAACCACTTTCTTTTTTCCTCCATTTGAAGTATTTTGGGCAATGGCACATGAAATGTGCTGGAAATAAAGCCTTCAGTCCCTCTCATAACTCTGCCACTCTTAAGATTCTAGGAGCTGGAGAGCTCAAGGTCAGCCTGCTGTTTTACAGGCAGCAGCTGAGGCGCTCCAACGCGATTTCTGGCAGAAGTGAGAGCAGGCCCGAGGTATCGAGTGCTTTGACTGCAGCGTCTTTCTGAGACACAATACAGGTCCCACCCTGCATGTGCCACCTGTGAAATGTGCTGCTGCTGTTTACTATTCAGTTTGCCACTTGGCATCCTCTAGTGATAATAAACCTGCTGCTAGAGGATTCTTCTTGTCTCGTTTGCTAAAGGTATGGATGGATCCAAGTGACTGCAGACAGATGGTTCCACAATTTCTTTAATTACCAAACTGCAAGTGTTGGTGACACCAAAGGAACATTCAGCAGTAATATTAGAAAGGCATGCAGAAGCAAGGCGAAGCATTCACACATTTGTGGGAACGAAGGAATTAAATTGCCTATAATTCTGCTGGCTTGTTTATTCACGTAGTCCAGTTAGTCCGGTCGTGATTCAGCAGTAGCCAGCAGGAAATGTCTCGAGAAGAGTGGAAGAGCATGAACATGTATGATATTTTAGCCAACTACTTTTCCAGTTTCTGATCATTTTGGGTTTATTGTCCATGAAATTGGACTCCCCGTGCACACGTTCAGTATGTTGACCATACTTAAACTTTAACCATAGGTTAACCATGGAGTGAAATATAAGTGGTGGTTTTACTGTGTTACTTTTTGTTTTAATCTGAGCTTTTTCTCAGCTTTTCATCAGATATTCTTATGCATGTAGATGTGTAGGTTTTGTGTGTGGGTTTTTTTTTTGTTGTTGTTGTTTGTTTGGTTTTTGTTGCTGTTTCTATGGTAGTAACTAAATGTTCTGTAAGTTTACAAAAAACTAATTCAGTTTTTTGAACTGAACTTTGCAGGATTTGCCTACTGTTCGTTAACAAAGTTCCTTTAGCCTTTTACAGAAACCTGTTGTTTTCCAGGTTTTCTACCTGAATTTCAGAATGCCTCCCTGTAGAAGGTGTACACCACTTGATTTCTTCTTCATCACTTGATTCCTTCCAGTGCCTAAAGGGAGCTTCTAAATGGGAGGGAGACTGACTTTTTACATGATCTGACAGTGATAGGACGAGGGGAAATGGCTTTAAACTAGAAGAGAGGAGATTTAGATTAGATGTTAGAAGGAAATTCTTTACTCAGAGGGCAGTGAGGCACTGGCACAGGCTGCCCAGAGAAGCTGTGGATGCCCCATCCCTGGAGGTGCTCAAGGCCAGGCTGGGTGGGCCCTGGGCAGCCTGATCCAGTGGGTGGCAACCAGCCCACGGCAGGGGGTTGGGACTGGGTGGGCTCTAAGGGTCCCTTCCAACCTGAAAAAAAGAAAGAAAAATAAGTTCAGTCCTACTGCATTTTCAAACCCATTAGTATAATGGAGTGCTACTATTCTTCCTTTGCAAAGAGAGAACAGGAAAGGGATTTGCCCTTTATTTCACAGGTGTGAAGCACTCAGCAGGTACGGTGCTGTAGAACAGGGGCTGTTACAGAAATCTGCTTGAAGGCTGGTGCTGGGCTGCTGCTCTTGCCAGGCTTGGAATTGTGCCTTGCTTTTGAGCTTTTTAGAAACTTAGCAACATGGATGGAGTCTGTTCCTGTGCTCTCGTTATTTAATCTGAGCTGCTCTGTTCCAACACAGTGACCCTCTCACAGTCTCTTTAAAAATTGATGCTAAGCAACAGACACAAAAAACTTGGAAATGGTCACAAAAAAAATTGCACCAGGTAGCAAACAAGGGCAGTGCATCCCCAAAGACAGATGCAGGCAGGCAATCCACGTGCATTACATCTCGACTGATTGGAAGGCGAAGCATCCATTGGTAATGAAGAGCTTTCTAGTTCAAACAGGAGTCATAAATTAATCCCTGAGGCTTCTTCTGAGGTATGGACCTCCTGGAAGGTGAGCTGTGGGCAGTGCTTGTTGGCCTAGAGCTTTTAGTTGGTTCTTAGTTTCTTCATTTTCTTAACTTGTTTTTATTACTTCTTGAGATCTGCTTGTTTTTTGATTTCCCTAGTCCTTGTGTTACTTTATGGGGATAGATGCTTCTTGTTTTTTTTTTCTACTGTAAGACTGTTTCAATAGCGATAGCTAATGAATTGGTATCCACAAGGAATACTTAAGAAAAATTGAACAGAGACTTGCTGCTCGCAGCTGCGGTTTTTGCAGTACTTGAGGGAAATCAGGATTGAAGTTTTAGCCGTGCTTACTTATGGTCTATATCTGTCTTGTCAGCTTGCCTTAAATGAATTTGCTTTTCTTTTATAGCCTGTTTACTAAAGTTGTCTCATCCAGAAGGATACAGTGTCCTGTGAACTAGTCCTGGGAAGAAAATACACTAAACTTTGCCCATATGCTAGCAAGAAGCAGTGGTGGTTGTCTCTGGGGTTAGGATGGATATTTCATACTTTGTGATGGTGTTATTCCATCAGGTGGCATTTTCAATAATTTCCATGAGTGCAGCACATCACTTGAGTGTGACACAGTGGTGCCTCTCAGCAGCATCCCACCCGGAGCTCATGTACTTTCCAAGGGATCGGTTTGGACTCTTTGTATGTGCACTAAGTGTCACCACACTGGAATGAAAAACAAACCTGGTAAACCTTTACCTGTGCTGGTAAAGGCACAGCTGAAGCTTCCCCAGTAATTCTAAGAATCTCAAATATCAATGAGAACAACCAGACTGTGAAAAAGACCTGTGAGAAAGAAGAAGGAGGGAGGTGCTTTCTTGTGAGAAACGTAGTGTTGTAATAACATTGGTTTCTTTTTGTTTGTTTGTTTGTTTGTGTTTTGAGGGTGCATATCTGCATACATTTCCAGGTGGACTTTACTTTTCTTCAGTTCTTGAAACTGATGTGTCTACTGAATGCAAGAGAGACTCTTAAGATATGTTCAATGGATTTTTTTTCTTCTCTTTTGTATATAAAACATGAAGTGCACATTAAGGTGCAACTGAATTATTTGTATAGTTCATCCTGAAAAGTTTTGCATTATTCATTTTACCTTTGCTTTGACTTCCAACCACTGGCATCGCTGCCATGTTCTCAAGGAAAGTGTGAACAAGCAAAAATTAAATAAACATTTGTTCGTTTCTTATTGTCTGAAAAGCAGTTGTCATGCTGAAATTCATTTGTTTTTTCTGGTTGTCAGTATCTACAAGTCTTCAAGACTTGCCTTCCAGCTGATATCGAATGTGAAAAGCCAATGCTGACTGTTTCAGTGACAGATTTATGTGTTTATTACCTCTTAAATATTTCTTTCCAAGCTTGTAAGATAAGGGGAGATGTTGGAGATCCAGATGTAAGATCTTCATCACACTGCTCAAGAGTTTAATAACGGAAATTTTTTTAAAGAACAGACTCTCTTTTACTTGTTTAGAAGTTACACAGTGTGTTTGTAGGGGAAATTAACCATCTGTGCAGTCGTTCTAGTTGGTCCTTGTGATGCAATGTCACACAGTGACGTAGTGATACCAAGGAGCTTGGGATTTTAAAGCAAATACCTCGATTTGGGGGGGAACAAAGTCCCAGCAGGGTGTGGTGCTAGGAAGGCTGTGCAGGTACCTGACTTACAGTACAAAATCAGGGGCAAACTGAGCGTTGCAATCGGTGCTGTGGAGCTTCACGGGAGTTTCGGTGTCGTCTTGCACCGAGGAAAGGGCCCTCTGGCATTCAGCTTGCACGCTGCTGGTCTGGAACAGTCACTTGAATGTTGATGTCACTTTCCTGGATGGAAGCGTGCGTTTTTGCTGCTGTTGTGTCACCTTGGCTGCTTTTGAGAGCTTCCCCTGCCCACGGCCTGGGAAGTTGTGTGTCATGTAGGTGATGTCTCTGATCGTTGTCTTTGTCCGCTGAGAGCAGAAAAGCCTCCCATTTCGGATCAGTGTCATGACAATGCCATCTATCGTGGTGCGAGTGGTAAAGGGAAATACTCTTCTTCCCTGTCACAGGACTGAGTTGCTGTCCTCTGTTGGGGAAGGTCACAGTTTGAAATCTGGGTTCCTGTGTTGTAGCAGAAAGGGGTGATATTGCTTTAATTTCTCCTAAACGTAGGCTCATGGATTGCTTTACAGAGTGAGTTATCGGGAAGGATAACCTTCCCAGGTAAGGGCAGCATGTGCCGATCCCTGTGCTGCGATGTGTGTGGGTTCACCCCTCTGGGTCTTTTCCCCCGACAAGCTGCTTCCTCCCCAGCTCCATCCTTAGGGGCTGCTGTTGTTTTTTGGCAGGAGTTTCTTCAGAGGCCTGCAGCGCATCTCAAAATGCCTACTGCGAATGCCCTGGTGGGTTTTGAGGTGAGGAGAGATCTGTTGTATTTCTGGCACACAAGTAAGAATTTTCTTCCAAACCCCCTCATCTGTAGACAGCAGCAAATTGCTTTCTTTAAAACTATCTCTTTGAGAAGCTGTGTTGTTTATAGCTAGAGTCACAACCCCAGCCTTCTGCTTTCCTTCTTCCCATCTCCCTTCTATCTCTTACTCAGCTTCTTTAAGAGTCTTTGGATTTTTTTCTTAACACTGCAAAGGTTGGTTTGACTTTGGGAAGAACTGAAAAGCGTGCTGTCTTCACCCCTTCCTGTGGTTTCTTCTAGTGACCAGCCCCTGGCCAGAGGGGACGGTGATGGGGAGGCACTGGCTGTGAGAGTACTGCCATATGGGAGGTGTGCGCAGGTCAGGCCAAGGAGGAGCATTGCTGGAAAGCAGAATGCAAGGAGCAATTTGCGTGTGACATGAAGGCTTGCATCTGAAAGCACTGAAGTGCACTTAATTGTGGCCTTCCCTGGGGTTGGAGACATGCCGCACTAATGTCACATTAAGCTCTTGAGTGTCGAAGTTCCTGTTGACTTGGTAATAAAGACGTGTATCTGACTTTGTTGCTACTGCACAAGGTTTGGTTTATGGTTCACCTGAAAGCATGCTTTTAATTTCCAACAACTTTTAGAAGCAATACAGCAAACACTTCCTTCAAGAGATTTTGCATAGTGAAAACCTGCTGATTCAACCTTTCCATACCTCAGTTTTGATGGATTTATTTCAAAATCCTAAATTCTCTTCCCTTTAGTTGTCCTGAAGATCCATGGTGCAAGCAGAGGGCTTAGGACATGGCCAGCTGTCAGAGTCGGCCTTTATTGTGCCCTTCGCACCCCTACCGCACACTTTCTATAATTACCTAGCTTGTGCAGTAAACAGATGTACAGCCCTGCTGGTGGCAATAGGACCTTGGAATTCTGTTGTTTTAAAAATATATATATATTCTGGAGAAAAATAGTCTTCTGTTTCTTGCCAAAACCTATTAATGATGACAGACAAGGACCTGGGTTGACTCTCAGGTTTTAGGTTGACTGTGCAAAAGTAGTAAGGAGAGAGAAGGAAAAAGGGCAAAAAAAAACCTCACGCCCATAGGCAGCTGCAGTGTAATGTATTTCATTGAGCCATCATTACAAAATACTGAGTTAATTTTGTCCTATGGTTCTTCTAAATTAATTGTGAATAAAGCCTAACAGTTTATAGGAGCAGCTCATACTACTTTTTTCCTGGTTTTATGCAGAGCCATTCCAGTTGCTGTCAGCTTCTAAAAGATGCATTGGCTGCATCTGCATTTGCATTTTGGCTGGAACAGCAGCGTAGCTCTGCATTGAGTCTCTGCTCATCTCCCACCGTCACTCCACGCAGTGTTTGTTCAGATCACTAAGCACTGTTAGTGCCCATGGAATAAAGAAATGCCTTTGGGGAAACAGAACTGGGGGTCGGCTCCAGGGATGCCCTCATTGTGCCATGACCCTTGTGAAGACGTGAAGGTTCGAACCGATGGCAGAGAATCAGAGCAGTTTCTAACAGCCTGGATGAGGCAGTGTTAAAGCTTGCTGTATAACAGCTCACAGGCCTATTGTTACCTTCTAAAGACAGGGGTAGTAGGGTTACATGCAGCCTGCCCTCATGCCAGTGGAAGTTTTCACTTCTCCAAAGAGGGAAGGGCTTCATGTTATTCCCTCTCCTTCAGGAAATTACTTTTCTTTATGGTGAAAATGGATCTCAAAGCTGCCATGCCATCGCCAAACATTTCATCCCATGTCTTGCAGCTTACACTTGGTGTTGGGTGTGAATTTGCAGTTGGGTAATTTTTGGTAATGCAAATGATTCATTTGTGTCTTATTGTGTTAGATGCAGCAGTAGAGACAGACATGTAGCGTGTCTCAGCATTACTCTGCAACTTTTTCTATATTTGATCTGAAACATCCACCATTCCCTTCAGATGAGTGTTAGGTGCTTGAATGAGGATTCCTTCATGCATGCATAGGCTGGTAATTATCTTTGGCAAAACAGTTATGAAGGTTGCTTTATGACTACAGGCATACTTTGCGTTTTCCTTCTCTATCAGTGTATGTATGAAAAATGGCCAGTGTTTAGTGTATGGTACCCTTGTAGTCTCCAAAATGGGAAAGTTTCTCTGCATGTCTGGTTGCCCAAAGTCAAAGTC
Organism: Alectura lathami; assembly: GCA_013399715.1. Classification (NCBI taxonomy): domain Eukaryota; kingdom Metazoa; phylum Chordata; class Aves; order Galliformes; family Megapodiidae; genus Alectura; species Alectura lathami. The sequence goes on along the minus strand of VXAV01009315.1, from coordinate 172,962 downwards.
AGCTTGTGAGCTCAGCAAAGACCGTGTCATTTCTGTGTTGTGAGCTTGGTTTTCCATTGTGTCTGGCTCTTATTTAACTTTGTTTGCCATTTTTTCCCCATGTGCTGCAGTGAGGCAAGTCGTTCTTACCTTCAGTGTCCACACTTTTCCATGGTTGTCTGCTCCTTCTTCATCTTAGGTGGGTAGGTGGAGAATGTGTACAGATTATGTATAGGGGAGAATGTGTATAGGTCATGTGCAGAGGGAGAATGGGACTGAATTGCACCCTCAGCAAGTTTGTGTATGACACCAAGCTGTGTGGTGCGGTCGATATGCCTGAGGGACGGGATGCCATCCAGAGAGAGCTAGACAGGCTGGAGCAGTGGGCCCAGGCTAATGTCAAAGCTTCAACAAAGCAAAATGCAAGGTCTTGCACCCGGGTCGCAGCAACCCCTGCTATCAATTCAAGCTGGGGGATGCAAGGATTGAGTAGAGCTCTGCTGAAAGGAACTTGGAGGTACTGGTGGATGACAAGCTGGACATGAGCCAGCAGTGTGCCCTCGCAGCCCAGAAAGCCAACCGCATCCTGGGCTGCATCCAAAGAAGTGTGGCCAGCAGGGCAAGGGAGGTGATCCTGCCCCTCTGCTCTGTGCTGGTGAGACCCCGCCTGGAGTGCTGCGTCCAGATGTGGAGTCCTCAGCACAGGAGGGACATGGACCTGTTGGAGCGTGTCCAGAGGAGGGCCACCAAAATGACCCAAGGGATGGAACACCTCCCCTGTGAGAACAGACTGAGAGAGCTGGGGCTGTTCAGTCTGGAGAAGGGAAGGCTGCAGGAAGACCTGGTAGCAGCCTTTCAATATCTAAAGGGGAGCTATGAGAAAGACGGGAACAGACTCTTTAGCAGGGTCTGTTGTGATAGGACATGGGGAAATGGTTTCAAACTGAGAGAGGGGAGATTTAGGCTGGATATAAGGAAAAAGTTCTTTACACTAAGGGTGGTGAAACACTGGCACAGGTTGCCCAGAGGGGTGGTGGATGCCCCATCCCTGAAGACCTCCAAGGCCAGGCTGGACAGGGCTCTGAGCATCCTGACCCAGCTGTAGGTGTCCTTGTTCACTGCAGGGAGGTGGACTAGATGGCCTTTAAAGGTCCCTTCCAACTCAGATGATTCTATGATCCTATGATTCTATGAATTAGTTTTTCAGATTAGCTTCACAGCTTGTGTACTCAGAGGCAGAGAGGTTTCTCGGTGACTAAGTGGCAGCTCAGAGAAAGCCAGCAAGTATGAGGGCAGTGAATGGAGATATTTGGAAATCCATCCTGAAATGTAGGTGGCCCAAACACTGCAGATTTCTTCCAGCTTTGCCCTCCCTCTGGTTTTGTTTACAAGTTTTCCCCCAAACTTCCTGCCCATGAATTTTTCTTTTCAGCCTGCTTAATAAGTTGGTGACAGCTGGCACATGGCACAGTTGAGTGATGATGCTCTTACTGAGAAACATGAAAGTGTTTTCCTGCTATCCATAAAAAGATGCAGATGCTTCTTATATCTGACACTGAAAATTAACTTTTAATTTTTTCCTCACCCAGTCCAGGAGCTCCTGTAACTCCTAATGTTTTGGAGCAGTTTTTGCTGACACCTTTATCTTCCTCAACCTGTGAAGCTGACATTCAGGTAACTGAATGTTACCTGAAATCCCAGCCCCACTAGTGATATTTTTTGCCTTGAAAAAGGAAAGGAAAAGCAGGAAGTCCTGGGGAAATCACAATGCTGTTCAGTAGGCACTAGCTGCTGAGTGTGCGCTTCCACTGGGATGTTGGGAATCGCTGTGGGAAGTTTGTCTGCCTGCATGCTGAACTTTAGCCAGCGCGTGTAGGGTTCTGACACCCTGGGTAAGAATTCATACTGGTCCTGTAAGCCACTTCTTCCGTAAGCCCAGCTGAGGCTCTTACTGCCTGTAAGGAAGGAGTTTGTCATTCCAAACCAGTGTTGCAGCTGAGAATGCTTGCTGCATTTATGCATGTTGTAATCTTAAAGTTGAAATCTTTAAAAACATCAATAAAGTTGTAATGAAGATGTTTTTTTCCCCAGGTATAACTTCTTACCTCTTCTAGACTTGGTCTAGAAGTTCAGCAGACCAAAAATATTTCAGTAGCATGTTCTAGTGGCATCTTCCATGTGCAAGAACTAGCCTAAAGTATGGATTTTCACTTGTATTTTATATGTAAAACATATGCATTAATTTTGCCGTGTGTGTCCTGGTGTTACTGTTGTCACTAGTTCTGTTTCCATCCTTGCATCTCCCTGAAAAAAATGAGCATTAAAAAATGAAATTAGGAAGAAGCTGAATGTAACACGTTCGTATGGAGTGGAGCATTTTTAGGGACAGCTGGGATGATCGGGAAGCAGATTGCAGGCACCGATGTGTAGATGCAGGGACATAGCTTTGGGGAGCTGGTGCCTAGGAAAACCAAACCCGGAGGAAGCTGAAGAGATTGTTTTTAGCAAGTGGTTATGTTCATTCTGTTACAACCCTTGCAGGGGAAAAAAAAAAAAAAAAAAAAAAGGTTGGAAACATTCCCTCCCTCCCCATAGGCCCATTGGGTCTTTGGCAGAATTTTTTCACAAGGTCTCCAGCTGCCACACCTGTGTCCTCCTGAAATCATGAAATCACAGAGTACCCTGGGTTGGAAGGGACCCACAGGGTGACAGCCTGTTCTGTAAGCACTACCTGACACCTCACACTGACCTTCAGATGTGCAGTAGCTTTCTTAGTGCCTTGTTCTTGTCAGGGAAAATATTATTAGACATGGTTCTGTGATGAACTGTGTTTCTTTTACCACGGTGGTGCACCAGGGTCTGTCTGGGCAGTGGAAGTGGCAGTCCTGCGGCAGGTCAGCCTGGCAGGTGAGCGAGCCAGAGGGGCGTGCAGCCTTCCTTGTGATGAAACCTGCTGGGTACGCAGTGCCCTGGCAAATCCTGATGCTCCCTTTCCTTTTTATTCTGAGAGAATGATCCTCTTGTAGCACTGAGATTTGGTATTTTAACATTTTTATTAGTATCTGTTGCAAAAGGCAGACATGTCTCTCTATAGAAACAGAAGTGGCTCAGATCACTGCAGATGTCTGAGGGATGTCCCTTCACTGAAATGTGTGGAGTGACAGCTCTGGTGGGCCTTTAATCCACTCTTCATCATTCTGGTTTACTTGTGTACTTGGAGCCCTGTTCTCTAATTAGGGCCAGCCGTAAGCTGCTGCTCTTTTGAACACAGGTTCAAAAGAAGACATCTGTCTCAGAGTTAAATGTTCAGCTTAAGGTTCTGAAACAGTTCAGTATAGGAGCAGGAGAGGAGACTGAGAGGCATCAGAAATACAGATTTTATCTATCTTACATAAAAGAGAAAAAAGTGTTTTCTGAATGATGTCTATCGTTTGGATTTTATCCTTTATTTCAGCTGATGAGTTAACTTGCTGAGGGTATAAAATCAGCATAAAAATCTAATTGTGGAAATTCATGAGGAAATCTCAGAATTCATGTATCCCTTTGAAAAATGGGCCTCAGGCTTCTTAATAATTTAATAAAATCTTTGTTATCTGCCTTTCTGTCTACTAGACCTGTGAAGTTGCATAGGAGCAATGGATGGGTCTCAGTCTGGCATGTGTTTCTCTTGTGGAACATTAATAAAAGCAGTTCATTTATATATACATATATATATGTTTGATTTTTTGGAAGGAAGAACCATACCTAACCAGGGAAGAGATATTAAGTACAATCTTAACCCTCCGCTGGATTTTCAGTAACATTTTCTAGAAATGCCCTTTCAGTATCGTAAATGTATCAGGAAATTCCCTATAAACATGGCATTTGGGCAACACCGTTCTGTCTTCATTATGCTGAAAATGATCAGGGGGCTCCCACTCAGTGTAAGCTAAGCAGCTTTCAGATTTCGTGTAGCCCACGAGGAACTTTGGACTGTCTCTTATGTAATATTAATTCTGTTTTCCCCAGAACCAGTGTCATGATGTGACAAGAAACCTGTTGCCTGCTGTTCCACGCAGCTTTGTAGTGTGTTTTTTGAGTTCTGTTGTATCAATGAGCCTTGGTTTGGTGACTCAGTCGCAGCTGATGATACAGGACATTTGCATGTCAGGTTTTGCAATTACTTTTAAAAATGATTTGATGAAAGCCAGACCCACAGTATGCTCTCCTATTAATCAACAAGCAAAAAATATTTCAGTTGCACAAACAATTTCACATAAATCCAGCTGCTTTCTGTCCGTCTCACTGACCTTAGTAATAGTAAGAATTACTCTTGAGAAACTCTCGAAGTTTTTGCAGAGGCAATTTCGTGTTAATTCCTGAAAACCAAGAAGCTTTTACTGAGAAGAAGCATTGAGAACAGTCTGTGCGTCTTGCTGGATGAAATTTGTTGCTACCCCTGACAGCACTGTAAAATGAATAAGAGGTTCCTAATCTGATTCTCCATAGACTTTTTTCTTCGTGCAAAAAGAAGTAAACTGCTTCCATCCTGGTTTTGCAGGGATGCTAATGATTATATCAGATGCAAGATTGTCAAGAATCATACTTTATTGTGAAGTACTTTATTATGTCTGACATTCCAGAGTGGCTTACATATAAATTCACAAAGGCTGTGTGTGAATCCTTCAGAAATTGGAGGATTTGAAGACTGTCATTAACATCAGCTTTTCATAATCTTCAGTTCTCATGATAAAAACACTGCCTAAGATCATAGCCCAAGAGACTGCTGTCTGTTCTCTTTGGTTTTAATTGCAAGTTTTCACTATTTCAGCCAGTGACAATACTTAAGCAGGTGGTTGGTTTGGTTTTGATGCTCCAGTGAGATCTAATCTATGGTAGCAAAAGCTTGGCACTTTTTTTTTTTTTTTAAATGAGGAACTTATGCTAATGTTATCTGAATTTTAAAAAGAGCAAAAACAAATGACAGGAGTTTTTCAGGCCCTATGGGTTGTCTAGACTAAATGTGCTATTAATAAAGGAAACAAAGGAATGAGCATGCACAAGGTTGTATCCAAAAGTTCTCATTGAGACTTTCATTGATCTCCATGTTTTTTTTTTCAGTTCTACTCAATTTTTGTTTTTCCCTGTTTTCACTCTTAAAACCACCAGCTTGCAGGAACAGGGATATTCCATTTGGAAACAAGGGACAGATGTTAAGGCAAAAAGAAAGAAATTGCTGAACTAATATCTTGGTAGAAAAAATTGCGGAACACTTTAGGCTTGGAGTGTACTCTTCAGGAAACAAAATACAATATCTGTGTGAGCGTTAATGTGGTAACAGCTGGAAAGATCAGCTTGAGAGTAGGTTACTGATTAGGTTGGAGGGAACTCTGAGTCATCAGCTTTTTTGATGCTCTTTTCATTAAAAAATAAATACATCACTCTTGAAACTTCCCTGAATGCAATCTTCTTTTAAGTGTCTTTCCTCAGAATAAAAGGAAAAAGCCTTCCAGCCCCAAACTGATAAACGCTCTGCGCTGCTGTTCCTCAGGTGATGAGCTGGGGGGAGATCTGGCTGTTGAAGCACTTGGCTCTTCGGGTTGTGCCTGCATGGTGCTGGGTACAGCACCTTCTCTTTCCTCATCTGCTTCCTCCAGCTGTGAGTGAGGATCGTGCTCCTGTTTCCTTCTGGGGCAGACCCAGAAAAGAAGTGGTTCTTTGCTGCAAACCACATTGCAGGCTGTGGCTGTGCCAAGGTCAGCCTTACACCTCCCGCTTTGTTTCCAAGGCAGTTACCATGACAGGGGAAAGCACAAGATCCTCATTTTTCTCTGTCCCTGCCCCAGTTTTCCTACCAAAGAAGTGGGCAAACCTCCCCAGCTCGTTGCCCTGCTCAGCTTTTGGCAGGCAGTGATGCAGCTCCTCGGTTGTTGGCTCTGGTTGGTCGCCGTGCCTGCTTCTCCCAGTGGCATCAGGTGAACTGCTGCTGGTCTCTGTAACCTGGTTTGCTGTGGCTTCGCCAGTTTGAAAGGACTTTGTTCCAGTAGTTTCTCTTTTCTGTACAGAACATGTCATACAAAGACAAAATGCACTCTTTTTTTGTTTTGTTTCCCCACATGCCACTGCTCCTTGTCCTATTCAAAGGCATTCTTAGCTGCTGCTGTCTTTGTGCAAGTGCTCACTTGTATAGATTTTCCATCTCCAAAGCTTTATATCAAAGCATGTGGTATCAAGGGAAAGATGGTTTTTGTTTTTTTTTTCCTTGTACAGATTGAAGAAAATTGCTTTGTTTTCATGATTCCCAGAAGACCAACCCAACTTCCTTGTCAAAACAGCAAGAAAAAAAAATCTTTATTCTGAGTGGTTCTGTATGGATTAAAAAGATCATTTGAAGGGACAATTTATTTGAAATCTGTGTTTCCTGAGCAAACAAAAAACCTCTTTCAGTTCAAGTAGGCACGGAAAAACTTGCATTCCTTAACCTTCTAGTACTGAATAAACCATGTCTAAGCTGTTATTTTCTGTTAGAGCAAGCTGTCTTGTTATACTGTTGGATGTATTTGCAGTGGAAAACCAAAAAATACTCAGATATTAGGCAAGCTGACAATTTTTTGTCATTCTTGGCTGATGGGTGACTGACATGAAAAAAGACTCAAGGAACCTTGTGAGCTTTCTAAAAGTACTAGAGAACTATATGAGGTAAGAAGCATCTGCTAGTGCTGCAAGTTATTCTTGTGATGTTAGTGGAAACAAAAAAAGAAGGGGTGAGGTCGGTACGTAGGTGAAGTTGTTTAGTATCTGTTCAGGATAAAGAATGCAGTTTTGATCTCAAAACTACTACAGCTATTTTCTTATTTGGTAAATTTTACAAACAGGAAAAATGAATAAAGTTGATACTTTCAGAAAAAAATAATGTAACAGCCTAGGGGGAAAATGCTTGCTTTAGAATATCACCGCTGTGCAGAAAACCATAGCTAGCTCTGATGTAGGGGGAGGCACATTCTCCAACTGGGCTGGAAGCTGCCAGTCAGTAAGGAAACGCCAGGCAAGAGGAGTGGTTCCCATGTCAGCCTTCTGCTATCCAGATCAGCAGCCTGAAGGCTGTCCCTGTAGCCCCGTTCTCCAAAGACATGTCTGGATGGAAGAGAAGGTGTTGACCGGTGTTAGGATAAGAACAGGCTAGCAAAGCCAATCTGTGGGGTGGCTTAAGTGATGCTGTACCGATGGGTGACTCTTCTTGCCTGGTGAGCCTGCTTTTTCAGAAATGCTCCTCTGCAGAAAGAACACAAAATGCTGGCAGCAGCCCTATGTGGCTTTAAGCTGTTGCTACAAGCTGCCACCTTGATCGCTCGGCAAAAGGGTGTTTTAAACCTGTGTATGGCCTTGGCACAGCCCAGTCTCTCATCAGTTTCCTGGATATGGAACTTTGCCAAGTTCTAATACGCTGAGGATCTGGGGTGCTGCAAGGCTTCCAGGCACCAGGTGTCTGCTTGCATTTGCTGGTGGATATTTAGGTTGCCCTTATGTCCGCCTATGATAATTTTCCCCCTGGAATTATATGGAGCGTATTTTCAGAAGGAGATGCTGAGACATCATTAATATCTATTCTTCTGCTTTTTAGTTTTTGTTATTTAACCTCCTTTTAGACCTAGGGTTTGTGTGTTTTGTTGTTTTTGGAAAGTCTCTGTGTGTTTCAGCTGTCAGATCACACGCAAACTCCTACAGTCTCCCTACTGACCCTTTTGGCTACAGGGAAAAAAACAGAAAGCCTTGTTGGGTGATTCAGAACTTCTGAACCAAACTTGCTTGTGGGTTGTGCCTAGTAATAAGACGACCAGCTAAAGTAGAGGAGACTGGTGTTAAATTCAGGTAACTCATGAAGTGCAACATCTGGAATGCATCACTCACCTTCAAAAAGTAACAGCTTGACAAGAAGAGCTTCCCTTCATCTTGGTTTATCTCAGCAGAAGCAAAGGGGGCTTTTTTTTTGTTCATGTTTGTTTGTTTTTGTTTTGTTGTTGATGTTTTTGTTCTTAAATGCAAAACCAAACTCCCAATTTTTTTGTTTTGTTTCCCTTTTTGGTTATAAGGATAGATGTCTGGTAAGGCAGAAAGCTTTGACCAAGCTCAGAAAAAGCCAGTTAGAACACAATGCAATGGCACCTTCTACAACAGCAGCATTCTTATTTTCCCATTGCTCTTTATCTATTGCTGCCATTTTGCACTTTGTCTAGAGCACACTTTGGCTGCCCTTTATACAGTGTATTTTGAACCCTTGTAGACATATGCATTAAGGAAATTAACTTCAGATAAAGTAATTATCTGAAGCCACAGCACAAAAAAGTCTGAGCAAATGTAGTCTCATTAGATTAATAATGACGTTAGTAGGTCTCATCCTTTTGACTTCACTTTTATACACAGTTAGAAGAAGAAAATCAAACGTCTCAGTGGTATCTCAAGTGGTAGTGCAGGAATGTTTCTAGATCTCCTAGCTAAGGAAGAAACAGCAGCATGAAGGCAGAAGTATCCTGAACAAAAAATACTGACTTTTAGAGGCAAATATCTATTTTTTTCCACTGCAAAAATTGCCTTTTTTTTTTTTTTTGGGTGCATCTTTTGCATCATCTGTTTCACTCGATTTTGTTGCTTTGTGCTATTTTAATCTATTGTAATAAATAAGTGATAGTTGTCAGAAGCTATTGAACTACAGTTTTAGTTTTCAGAAGATGCATTTTCAGTGGAAAAAACTGTTTAATTCTTGGTTTTCATCCTTCACTGTAGAACCATCCTCTGTTGCGGACAGCCATGATTTATTTGCCTACAGTTGCTTAGTTTTAATGTGGTTGTAGTATATGGGCACAGCAAAAGAAAGGTGGCAGGACTGAAGACAGGAAAATCCAGAAATAGTACAGACAGTTTCAAGGCTAGATAAGTTTAAGAAAAAGCTTAAAGCTCTATTTTTAAAAACAAGCATTTTATAGTCAAAGTCTTTTGGATTTCTAGCTGAGTTTGTAAAGCTCCTTTAATATAGAGATAACGATTTCTTTTATGTCTTTTAGTAGGTTTATTGGTATGTAAACCTGAAGGCTGTGAATTTTATGAAAGAAAACCCTTTAATTTTGTGTATGCGTATTCATTTGTGTGGTTGCCATGATACAGATTTACAGTGCAACTTTTTAATCTCTGACATAAACCAATGTGATAATTTTTAGCATTGTGTTTCTGATGCTGTTGGTCTGAAATATTAAAAAAAATACAAACACTTACTGAACTTAGCAGGCTGGATGCTGGAGAGATCTAGGCAGACATTAATACGTGGCCTTAGGCATTCTGCAGGGACCCACTGCAGCCATACAAACCGATTTTTGCAATTTAGTTTTGCTGAGAGTTCATGGCTCCCTCCAAGTTGCAAGCCATTGTCTGGGAACAGCTGCTTTAATTTCAGGCTATTCATTTTGATGTCTTCCTCCCAGTTGTTTTGTGCAATGCCTTATTGTGAATAGAGTTTTATGTAACTTTCATCGAATATCAGATGGATCAGGAATTGTTAAAAACCTTACATCAGTTCCTTATGAAACTTCTACAGCAGGGTTGGTAGGAAAGGAGGCAGAGTTCCAGTTTATTTGATGAGCATTGTTGTTCGTTCAAGTTTCAAGATCTGAACTTGATTAAGGACTTCACAGGAAGTTTATGAGGAACAGATGGTGCCTCATAGGCATTCAGCAGCCTGGGTTCGTGACGGGTGCTGCAGGGCTTGTTGCAGGCAAAGTGTTTTAAGCCCAAAGCCTTCATGCTCAGGTGGGATGCAGAGCATGAAGAACTGAGGGCTGTTGTTGGTGAATCAAGGTTGAAAATAGTAATATTTTCCACATGAAGCTTAGAGTCCACAAGTATGTTGGAACTATGGTCGGTTCCCAGCCAGCAGCAATACTGGTTCTGCTCTCCCTCTGCCATGGAAGTGCCACACAAGGCTGCTGAGCCCTGTGGTGTAGTAGTCTGCCTCATGGTGCCATGCATCTTGCTTGAGCATATCTTACCTCTTTGATGAAAATGTGGAACTATAACCCTAGGACACAGATCCTTTTTGCCTCCAGTTATGACTTTCATTAAGTGTTTATTTTTTATTATTATTTTATTTTGATGGCAAGTATTTTGATTTACGTGTATTGTCATCTTTGCTAGGTGCTCTGAGTAGGATATCAGGTGTGGTAAGATGTATGAAACCCGGACAGAATATGTTCTGGCCCAAACAGTGCTCTGGGCAGAAATAAATGCAAGTAAATAATGGAGTCAAAGCATTTATATTTTTACTGGATTTCATATAGTTTTCTGTATTAAATGTTTTTAGGATACTTTGAAATTGTAGAAGTTACAGAGAAGAAAACTTTCTCTGTTTGCTAGAAATGTTGGGCTTTCTCTTCGGTGTGAAAGTATTGTCTACTTTTTGAGTGTAAACCAGTGCTACCAAAAGTATGAAAAAAGTTTGATTAATTTATGCTCCCCGTATTGGCCTTAGAACTGTGCAGCATAGATTTATCCCACACCTTAAAAGCACCCAAACTTGCAACAATTTGCTGATGACTGACAGAACATTGGTGGGAATTGGGAGAACATTTGTATCTGTAAGATCTAGCTCTGATCAGTGAGTAATGGCATTTCTGAAGTAACCTTTCAAAAGCAGTGGGAGCTTTTAGAAAAGAAGCAAAAACGGTATTTTGTGACAACTGAGTACCTTCAGTTACAACAGATGTGCAATCCATTAGTATGGTATGGGAGAGCTGTACATCTGCCATCCACAGCACCATACCATGTGTCCAAAAGTTGTCTCCTGTTTTTGCCTGGGCTTCACAAAAATTGTCCTTGTAATGCAGAGTGGAAAAGCAGAACTGAACTGATGGAGTGCTTCGAAAATAATTGAAGTAACCCAAGCTTGTTTGAAACTCAGGTGCAAAACCTGTTGTGCCTAGGAACATTGTCTTGATAGAGATCACTTAAGAACGATTACGTATTCTTTTGTGTTTT
>VXAV01009315.1:119493-159197 GCA_013399715.1 Alectura lathami | reverse complement strand
GGAGTGGTAGGAGGACACAATTACAATTATAAAACATAACTGAAACTTAACTTAAAAAAAAAAAAAAAAGATGCCTATAATAAACACATGAAGGCACTGTTGATAAAGGACTGGCTTGTAAACCAATTGCAATATCCAGTAATTTTTAGTGTTCTTGTACATGTAAATTTTTAGCTACCAGATAGGTAAGATAAACACTCTCCTGTGAAGGGACATTTTTCAAATATAAGTAAGCAGCTGCCTATTGATGCTTTGCTTGCACAGAACTTGATGATTGTTTTTTAATGCAGTAATTAAATGGTACCTTGTGGAACTGTCAGATTGTATTAACTCTCTGAAGAGTATTTTGCTCTCCATAATGTCTGGTTCTGTCATTCGGGGGCTGCTGTTTTGTAGCAGCAGGAAAATAGAGGTTGTAGGATTGTGTGGGATTTACTTGTTTTGCAAACTCACTTGTCAAAATCTGTTGATCCCCAAAAATGTTTTGATGGTTGTTTTTCACTCTGACTTCTTGTTGTTGAGTATCCTCTTTTCTTGCTATACCTTTTTGTGGGCAGCAGGAAAAGGGTCTGATCACCCTGACTTGCTGTGCCTGCCTTTCCATTATACAGAATTCAGCAGCTGAGAGTTTCCCCTTTCCCTTTATGTATTTCCATGGGACTCTTCTGCACTGTGACCAGTTAACCTGGCAGCATCAGTGACGGGGCCCAGCTTGTTCCAGTCTTTTGACTTGGGCCTTTCCAGTACTTCTGATGCAAAAGAATTTGTTAAACCTTGTATTTTAGTGTAGGAAAGCAAGGCCAGAGGAGTGAGTTTGTGTGAGTCTAAAAAACAAAAACAAAAATAATAAAAGCTGAAAAATGAAATGAAAATATAAAGAAAGCAGTTGTTGAATAATTAAAAAGTATGAGTGTTAGAAGAATTTTGCAGGGGTCTGAAAATAATCACCAAGTGTCCCCAGGAGTAGAAGAAATCCTAAAAAGCAGGAAAAAGAAAACCTAGGACACCTGGAGAGAACAACAAAAATCTAGACCTTCAATATTGAGACGTCTGTTACCCAGTTTTTAACTAGAAAATATTTATCAGTAGTGAACACAATGAGAGCAACCAAACCCATGTATAGTTGGATTTCTCTTGAACTTTGGTAAGAGTTCTTATGGACTGTGCTCTTGCTGTTGTGCAACAAACTGAAGTAGTTTTGCACAGAAATAGTTTTGTATTGTATCAGCCACGTGTGTGCATAACATCCAACCCCCAGGAACCAGGAACCATAGTCCTGAACGAGATGTTACTGAAATCTGAGAACTGCGTGCAGAGCAACCTCTGCATTGAGGGGGTGGATCTAAAACAGAAGGAAAATGTAAAAATAGGCTGAGGAGCATGTGACTCTCATAGGAGCAAATGCTAGCATGATATGATAAATTTAGTCAGTAAAGGAATAAAGCTCAGTGACTTATTGCTTTGATTTTTTTTTTTTTTTTTTTCCCTAAGAACAAGGATAACACTGCTGCTAGATGGACTGCCTGAAGTAGGAGAAATGTTTCCTTTTTGTCATAGCTTTTGCCAGCTTAACTGACCTGTTGAAGAAGTCAGGCAATTTCAGACGACCATCTCTAACACTGCTGCAAGCAGGTCTGAAATGGTTTAACTTTTCAGTGTCTTACCGTTCTGGTATTTCCTCATCTTGAAAACAGAAGCTCACTCTTTGAAGCCAAGATGCACAAGTCTGTCTGAAAGGATGCTGAGAAAGGCCCTGGGAAGGAACTTGTATTCCGGGATAGTAAGTGCTACAAGTTATGCCGGTGTTATTCGATAATAACACATCTGAGAATTGTGTTGAAACAACGGTGTGCAGATATTTTCAAACCCACAGTGGCCTGTAGTTAAAACATGGGAGAAGAGGACTGTTTTATGGTAAAACTGTAAGATTAATTTTCTCATCAGTTCCTTCTTTAACAAAAATAAAATATAATAACAACAAAGGGCAGAAAATCATTTTTGGAGTGGGAGGGAGACGAGGCTTGAAGGATTTGGCTATTTCAGATTCTCTGGTAAAAAATATCCACAGAGTACATCAGTGTTTTAGATACATTCTCAAGTCCCAGTAAGACTGTGACTTCCGAAAACATTCCTGATACTGTGCAGCTTTACTGCAGTCAAAAGAAAAAAAAAATCATGGGCAAGAAAACTTTTGGGAAAACCCTGAGTTACCTTGAATAGTAAGCAGTAATTTAGCCATAACTGGAGGCAGTTCAGTGTTATCCTGTCAGAACCACACAAAGGTGTTGTCACCTGTACTGGAGTTTCCGGGGCCAGCTGATGTGCCTTCGCGCAGGCTGCCTCTGCACCCAGGACTGTACGTCTGAGATGAGAGCCAGCTATACCATCCTGATTAGTTCTATTCTCACAAAACTTTAAGAAAAGCAGACTTGATGAAAGCCAAACAAAATACTCTGTTCTGCAGCTTAAGCCTGATGTGATGTTCATGTAGTCATTGGCCATGATCTTTTCATATTGTGCTAGAAAAGCTTTCTGTGACAGAAATGTGGTATCATGTATCAACGAGGAGAACTTACGGTCCTCGTCATTTTTGTTTACATTTAAGCTTTGTATTTTTGCTTGTTTATACAATCTGTTTTTCCTAGATAATAAAATGTTCTGACATTGTTAAGATATCCTTGCATCTCCTAAAAGTTAAATGAATCCACATGTAAAATATATTCATGTCTGGGTTTGGTCCGTAGATGCTTTTGAGCTTTACCAATCTTGTTTTTTTAATCTGTGAAAGCAAACAAAAGAACAACAACAAAAAAATGAGATGATAAAACAAACATCTTTTTCCAGCTGGCAAGAAATAGAGAGTGAAAGAAATTGCTATATGGAGAAGGAAAAAAACTCAGAACAATGAGAGAAGGAAAAAAGCTGGAGAAAGGAAAGGACAAGATGAAAGAGGATGAGATGAAGTTATATAACAAATGGAAATGGAAGGTTTGAAATAAGAATATTAAACACAATTAACGAGAAAAGTGGACAAATACCATACTGAATGTAAATAAGAGAAAGAAGGAGAACAGGAGTGAGACTTCAAAGAAGCCAGGATACTGCTGAAGTGTAATGGATGCCGGAGAGGAGTCAGAGAACATTTCCCGACAACTTTAACAGCTGGGTCTAGTGTGCAGCAGTTACAGAGCTGGAACCTGCGAGGGGCTGTATGCCTTGGCTCCTGTCAGCTGCTGAGCACCAGGCCGTGCTCTCCTGTCCCTAGCTTCCTGGGCAGCAACACGGGGTTTAACCCTCAGACGGACTGGGAAAGTCAAGATAGAGAAACTCTGTTTTGCATTCCAGTTCTTAAACTTCTTTGTGAAATGAAATACTGAGCAGGTGGCGTAGAACAGTGGCTATGGATAAACCCTTGGTATTTTGGCTGAAGATCAGTGAAAAGCATCTTGTCAAATGGTATTTATTCAGGATTTTGTGACTTACAACGTAAGTAGTAGCAACCTTCTTTTTCAGCTTCAGCAACCATAGAGAGTTTTATAATCTAAAAAGGAATTTATTTATAAATTATGCCAGATTTATAATTAATGGACTGGTCATTGAAGTGGGACCTTGCTGGACCATTGGCTGTTGATTTGTGATTTGGAAACCAGTTCTTGACATCTGTAAACAGAAGTACTGGAAAAATGCAACTGCAGGCCACATTTTTTTTGTGGTTTGTAGCTAAGCATCGATTTTAAGGTTGTATTAATTTCTTAGTTGTTGTGCATATTAAAACAAGAAGTAAAATCCTCAAAAGTTTACACAATGTTAAATTGTCTTCCAAGTTACCCAGCATTTATAAAAGAACAAAATATCTTTTACTACAGTCTCAATTTAGATTTAAATTGAGTGACAGTAATTTCCAAGCAGATTGCCATGTAACCTTTATTTTTGCGTGACCAGTAGCTTCTCTATTCCGTTGTTTTTGAATACTCTGAGACCCAACAGTGCTTTAAATCTGACTGAAGAGAGGGGCAAATACAGCCTTTGTAACGTTGTCAATACATTTTTGAGAAGTTTTGGCAATTGGCAAGTCTAAGTGTCTCTGACTCCAGAGCATCAAGTTGCTACTTGCTTAGGTTTTTACCCTTCAATATTGCTTTGTGGGATAAAATGCCTTGTTCCTATCCTTATATCTTATATTTTGCATTTTCCCCTTAGGCTTTAGAAAGTGTTTAATAAAACCAAAAGAAAGCTTATGCTGCAGGCCCACTTGCTTTTCAGATAATAATCTTTTAAATATTTCATTGAGTTTTAATAATTGCAATAACTTTTTTTTTGTTTTTTAAAAAAGGTGACCCTAAATATTTTATTGTGCAGTAACTGAGTTTTTTCTTTTTGAGGAGTGACCCTTCATTTTACCATATTATCTTTTCTTCCTATTGAAAGATGCTTTATATATTACTGCATGCAGACTCATAATATAAAAAGCATCAGTAAAGAAAAGAGATGCATCTTTAGAACATGACTGGCATAGTATATACCTGCATTCCAGATAGTGTAAATATTTTTGGAAAAAACAATTAAACAGAAGTCTAGTCTAGCACTCCAGGGAAGGTGCCTGTCCTGCTATATGCCTCTGCTAATGCCTCTGCTATACAAGCTACACAGAAATAATGTAATTTACTTACAACAGGTCTTAAGAGGAGAAAATTGTAGCTAATAAATAAAGAGATTTCATAGTGCTCAGTGTAAAATTTTTGAAATGAGAGCTTACGGAAGCAGCCTGTACCAGTTTCATAGTACTTGAAGGAAAATGAAACCCTGACTCTGGTATTTCTAAAGGTTTGCACATTCAGCAACCATTTTTTCCATAGCCAGTGTACTATTATCACAGCTGAGCATGTTTCCTTATAAAGAAAGAAAACGTTAAAAATCATACTTAAAATAAACATATTAATTAAAAAAAAAAAAAAAAAAAAGGCAGCTTCAAGCATCTGGCAGTCACGTTCTTGTCCTTATCAGACACTAGATTCTTGCATGGAAACCAGACTACATTACAAGTTTTGCAAGCTCTGGAACATAGATTTTTTTTTTTTTGTAGAAGTAGTAGTAGTGTTTTTTCTCCCAGTAAATCTGCAGATCTGAATTGAAAAGTTACTAGTTCTGTGGAAGTCTCACCTTAAATCTGGAACGTTATTCCACAGCCTGGAGAGAAAAGCTGTGCCTGTGGATGTGTGACCGAGCAGGACACGATCTGATTCAGATGTGGAGGTGCTGCCTGATGCCTGGGGCCTTAGATTGGCTGGTTGGACAGGAATGGTTTACAAGCCAGCAGTTAAGGTGCTCACAAGTGGGAGCAGGTAACAAATTTTAGGCATTGTTTCACACCAGCGTGTTTATGGGAACTGTGGGCAGTGCTTACAGCTGCTGGGAAAGGCAGCGCCTGGCCTACCCCATGGCCTTCGCCTCGCCTGGGTGCAGGCCAAGGAGGATCCCCCATCCTTTTGCCACCTCCTGCCCTGAAGTTTCTCTTCTTCTGCGTCATCATGGAAGTGTGTCCTGGATCATGGGAGTGTGTCTTGGCAAACCTGATAGGTGGTAGCTGAAACACGGATGTGTTGATGACAGGATGCCAATAGCTGTACCTAAGAATTAAAAAATAAACAACAAGGAAGTCAGCTACAGGAAACTGCATCAGGTCTGAGAATAAGATTAACTCTTTGCGTCAGTAAGAAGGTGCTGGAATGGGGGGAGAAGTGTGTGCTGCCTCCTGCCTTGAGTGTGGAACGTGACTCGGGCACCCTGCTGGTACCTGAGGGGGGCCTGGCTTCCAGGACTGGGAACGGAAGAAAAGCTCCATTTCAAGAAGGCGCTTCAGTAAACTTGAGGATTTGTAAGGCTGCCATGATATTGCTGAAGTTTATGTATCATTTTCTATGTCTGTTTATAGAGCAAAATACTTCTCTTAATTATTTTGGAGTGTACTTGTTGGAGATGGCATACAGCACCCCAAGCTGAGTGTGTACAACGGTGCATACATCTCAGCAGCTTGTGAGTTTCATGGTCTAGCTCCAAAGGCTGTAATTTGTCAGCTGAAATAGCTGTGAGAGTTTGTTTAGGATAGTCATCAGAGTAAGTCTGTATTTAAAAAAAAAAAAAAAAAAAGTAACCTATGAAGCAGTGTTGAAAGCACTAAAACCATGGTGCTCAGTTTCAAATTAAAAATAACACTGAACAGAAAGGGAATCTTCCTTGTTCTGTTGTGCTGACCCTGTGTGGTGGGCAGAAAGCAGTCCGAGTCAGTTTGTAGGTGTAGATTTGCAATTCACTGTAAAGCCAGCAAGCAGAGACCTGCAGCTTGGGTTGTTTGGGCAGTGCAGCATGCAGAGCTGCAAGGCTCCCTCCCAGGTGGAAGCTTCTCAGTGCTCGTGCCACATCTTGTGCATTTTGTGTTTTCGGTCCTTTTGAAATAGAAAGGAGAAATCACAGCTTTCAGCCATTTAAAGGAAGGAAAAAGATGCAAAAGAAACCAGTGAATCAGAATGGAGTTGTTAACTAGACTAAAGCTGTAAAACGTTCATCTTATGTAAGAACCTGCTTGCTTTGTCAATTTAAGTATCCAAACCTTTTGGGAGATGGCTTTTAAAGATGTGTCCTTATCCTAAGTGTTGGAGATCAGAGAATGAGTAGTTCAGATATAAAGGTTTTGAAGGGATGAGTACCAGAAGGATCAGGGAAGTAGTTCAAGGTGTTGTGTAATGGGAGCAGTAGAGTGAAATTAAAGAAAGTAAAATCTGGGATGATTATCAGAGCATGGTTTAGTGCTTGGAGATATTAGGCTGAGAGAGTCTCTCAAGGAAGTAGGAAGCACCACTTCTAATTGCTTGAACTGGTAGCTTCTCTACTGTTGTATTAGAAATAACATCTTTCCTTTTTTGGTGTTTGAATTAATAGACATACAATAGAAGATAAATGCAGGTTCATGTTTAAAAAAAGAAAGGCTAATTTCCTTTAAGTTAAATTTTTGTATCCCACCTGTAATTCTCTTTACCAACACATCTATTATAAAAACAAAAAGAAACCTAAACAAACTTAAATAGCTAAACAATTAGCAGACTGCTAAGCCCTTGACCTTGCCAAGCCTCGAGGCTGAAGTTTATTTGCATTATAATTTTTCTCAGATTTAAAAATCAATAACAAAGACTCAAACTGCAGACGATGCAGGTTCAGGGTGCTGATGTGAGGTACTGTAATGGGCACTTAACTGTAGATTCTCGGTCTGTTTTGAAACACTGCATTTTTTTATTCCCCACTTCATATCCTTAAATAATATATTTTACTGAATTCTCTGATGGTGAACACCTGTTTATTTCTGCCTCAAAGCTGGACCTCTAACTCAATGAGTTGAGGAACTACTATGTGAAGTCTTTTCTTTTTTCCCTTTCCTTTTTGACTACTGTCTCGGGTTATTAGCTAGAAGAATGATTTCTTTTTATTAAAATCTGATCAACAGGGACTGTGTGCACAAGTGCACTTCACCCCCTCCACCCCTCTGGCTTTTCATTAAAAATAATGTAATCTTCAGTGGTAAACTAGCCAGAAGGTTGAGAGGTTTATATTAAAACACAGAAAAACAACTAACCATCCTGATAATGGTACTTTGTTGCTCTTCTGCCTTAATGTGATTTTTTTTTCAGTCATGGGTGATCGAAACCTGTTCTTACAGTTCTCAAGGTTGTGAAACCATGTTTTCAGGATTTTTCAGGATTTTCACCTTAGAGAAGACTTGAAAACAAAGTATTTATTTAAAGAAGAAATGTACTCAAAACTATATTTGTTATTATTGAAGGTTTTGTCTTTAACAGATTTTTCCCCCCTCCTTCTTTTTTTTTTTCTGCTTTTGGCTTCTACTCTTCCTTTTGCCTATAGTGAAATCATAATGCTGTTTGATTTCTATCTGTTGCCTTGGTGATAACTCTCATGTCACAAAGTCAGTATTAACTTCACTGCAGGACCATACAGAAGGCAATGTGTGAACTGCGTGGGTGGGAGCAAAGGCTTTGTTGGAACATATGGCTGGGGTTATTAGCCCTGGTGGAAAAACAATTACATACAGTAAAATGGCTTTGCTTTATATCCAGTATGAACATGGTGTAGCTGTTGACAAGTCAGTTAAATGCATCTGATTCGTGCTGTTCATATGTAAAGCCAAGCAATGAAATGAATTCAGAGTGATGTTTTTTATAAATCATTCATGAATGATTGCTGGAGGACGTTCCCTAAATAGTTACTGTGGATTGATTGTTTGTTTGTTTGTTTTAATACATTTGTCTAAATAGCTTCTGGAGCACAGTTCTTGCTCAAGAGTTTCTCGTGTAAAAATTCTTTTCTTATGCTCTTGTTAATGTTTAGTATGCTCTTGTTAATGTTTAGCAGGCATAATTTTGTTGGATCGTATATTTCTGTTATCTCTAAAAAGGGCCATTCTTGCATTCTGATACCAGGAAATTGGATACCAGTCAGTGACCAATTCAATTCCTTTTCCCTTAAGGTACAGTAAGGGAGAGCATTTTGGTTATGCTGTATGTTGGCTTATTTGTGTGAACCTGGGGCACAGGCATTACTCAAGTACATTCTTAGCAGTCATAAGGAGTATACTTAACTAGAATACAAAGAATAATACATGGAAAAGGATTCAAAGCTCACAATGCAATGTGTATTGAGAAGACACAAAATTAGACCGTGAAAGGTCACCTGATTAGATGCTGCCCAACACAGCAACACAAAAACCTCAGTGAAATATATTACCAATTCTATTCAAACGCAGAGTAAGAAATATGATGCCCTTTAGATCTGTTTATTCACCTTTACTTTAAGGGCATAGAAACCAGCTCTGTAAATTGGATTCTTTGGAGTCTGTCAGTAGGAGTTAAACCACTGCAGGCTACTCAGAATGTTTTATGCAACAGAGGCTGAGAGAGAATATGTGCATGTCTGTGTGTATAGAAAGGTTTTGCTCAATGCAAGCAGTTGCCATAAATGAAAAGAGTCCAGAAATGGATCATAAATAAAAAAAGTAAATCTAAAGGCTAATCAGACCTGGTTGTTTTGAGCAGCCTGCAAAACAAAGACTGCTGTGATCAAAATAGGCCATGTAGAAGGTGTAGTACGGAGTACAGTCACCAAATTGAAGGGAAAATAAGGACTCACCGAAGAGACTCTTAGGTAATTCCTTAGTGCGATGTGGAAGAATGCTACGGGCAAAGCCAGTGAGAAAAATGAGTGCTAATGGGGAAAGCGTTAATGAGGAGAGCCCAGGGTGCCAGCACAACTGGGGGTCCATGACGCAGAAACAAAATGGAGAAGTGCTTCTTGTCTCTGTTTCCAGTAATTTATTCAAAGATCTTGGGTTATCAGAGCTGGAGGGAGATCTGGTGGGGTGCAACTTGAGTCTGATCCCTCCAGGCGAGGGGGTACCCACCTTGTGACTGCTGAACATGGCTGTTTTTGTCCAGAGGGCTAATGAGCCTATGGGAAGTAATAATACTCCAGTTAATGTTTCTTGAACTTTTTTTTTTCACAAAGAGCAAAATCCTTTAGTGATATTTTATTTCCTTTCAGTAGTGACTTGTAGATCACACTCTACCAAGAGCATGTTTTACAGACGTCTTCGAACAGAAAAGCCTGTGAGACTAAGTTGTCAGCTGAATTTCAAGAGTTTGACAGATAAGTTTAATTATTCTCTGCATTATTTTCTCACCTAAACTTGATTTTTTGTCGGGATTATTCATAGAAAATGCTTTAGAAGCATTTCTAGAGGAGAGAGGGAGACAAAAGCACAACAAAAATAATCATGTAAGACAATTTGGGTTTTGGCTTCCTACTTAATTATATTATTTCTGCAGTATTTTTGTGGGCTGGGGAAAGAGATGAGAAAGCTAGAGCAGTTAAACTTCATTAAGTGGCAACCTGATGATTTCAACTTCAAGTCTTTAAAGCACAGGTCTAGTACCACAGTAATGAATTTGGTTAAATTCATGACTTTATTACATTTCAGATAAAAGTTGAGAAAAACTCAAAGGAAATACTTAGATTCCCATTAGTCTCTTCAGCCTGCTACTTTCAAGGCAAGCTGTCTGAAGCTACACAAGTTGCAGCGAAGTCAATGTCTGCAGTGTAGATGTGTCCTCAGTGAGCCTGAATGGGAACGAGGACCACGTTGTCAGGTGAAAAATGAGGCAAGTCCTGTCTTTCCTCATGGTTTTTGTGGTCTGCCTCATGAGGAAAGACAAACATCTGTCATGTGTTCTTTTGTGCTTCAAATATTACCTTTTCTGCTGGCTTTTTTAATGTGAAGGATTAGATTGGTCTGTATACTAAAGAAACGCTTGTTGCCTTTTTATGTGGGTGAGGGGGGAAGCATGTAGATGGACAGCTTTAGCTTTTGTATCAAGGGCTGTTAGGAGCCAGTTAAGATCTCAGTAAAGCGTGGATCAATTTGGCTATTTTTTAAACAATGTTTTGAACGTTACCTGTTAAAATTTCCTTACATCCTACATCTGAGTCCATAATAGAGTTGGAGAGCAAGGGACTGGTTGGAGTGCAACCATAGGTTGCAGTGAGATGCAAAGTACTGAAAGAAATCATGGCACTATGCAACATCAGCAGCTGCACTCTATTTGCACACAGCAGCAGGAGAAAAGGGAACTTTTAAGAATGAGATGTTTAAGGTTTGTTTGCTGCTGATGACACTTTTTCAATTTCACATTCCAAAAATTTTAGATTTTTCAGCCTTGATTTTAATATTCAAGAACAGGGTTTACATTTTTGCTGCAGGATGTGATATATGCCGTTGGTTTACAGTGGAAATAAGTGACAGGATACAGGCTGATGTTTTTTCTGATGCACGTAAGGACGGTGACTTATCAGTGAAATAGGACAGCTTTTAAGGAAAACACACACTCATTCTGAGTCATTTTCCATTCTTTCTTTTCATACTGTTTCATAAAATGGTAGAGAAATAATCATCATTTTCAAGCATTTATAATTTTAAAATTATCAAATGCAGCACAGTACTTTTTTCTGTCTTATTTGCTTTATTAGAGCTTTGAATTCGTAAAGTTAGCAAGTCTTTGCTCATTGTATTTTCCAGGTCACATAGTCCTACTTTGACTTACAGCAAAGAACAACTGTTTTTGGATTCTTGTCACACTGTGAAAAATGGACTTGAGCACTGCCAGAACTCTGAGCAGAGGCAGAAACAGGATGTTCTTGTAGTAACGTATATATAATATGACTGACTGTACTGAGATCTGGAACGCAGGCTCTGCAAGGCACCGGCCAGATCTCCGCAGATGTTTGGATCTCACTGTTTATTGATCGATGGCATTTGCTAACTTAAAGTAGCCAGAAAACAATTAAAACAATTTTTTGTATGGTTGGTCTTGTATAAACCTCCCCTGGTGCAGCCTGAGACTGTTTTCTCGCATCCTGTCACTTGTCACCTGAGAAAAGGGTCCCTCTCTCTAAGAAGTCTGGTCTGATTGCCTCTTCTTTGAGTATCTCTGTGAAAGTTCTTGTTGTCTAATGCTGTCTTCGGTTGTACTTGAGCAACTGCAGTGACTTTTCCTGACCTGGCTGAGCATGTTGCCAGCATCTGTGGAAGCTCTTCACTGCAGAAGCGCTTATTTGTTAACCAGGCAGTAAGGGCAGGTCAGCAGTTTGAGTTGGTGGACTCCTGTCCAGTTTTGGAAGGGAAATCTTCCTTCCTTTTATAGTGTAATATGATGCTGGAAACAATTGGTCTGGCAGGGAGACTGGAGAATGCGAGAGAGGGAGTTAACAGTAGAGAGCAAGGGTGAAATGCAGAAAAGAGAGAAGGACGCATTAGCTGAGATGGACAGTACTTAAAAATGTACTGGAAAGTGTCTGTTGGGAGGAGAAATGAATTCTCTTGCTAGAAGCTTAGCTTGCTTGCCCTCAGCAGAATGTGAGCCACATTTAGGTTTTTGCCTTATGAATACTGCACAAGTAGTTCTGAGTCTTCTGTGGCAATGCTTGAGCTCTCATTTCTGCATTGTCTTGTGAGAACAGGATGGAGCAGATGGCTGTGTGAAACAGAAGAAGAGATGCTGTTAGAGAACCTCTGTTCTTTCTCAGGTAGTCACAGTGGCACAGACACTTGCAAGCAGTTTTAAGCCCATTTTCCAACTCAGGCTAGTAACTTACTTCCCTTCTGTTAAATGGCACATTTTGGCTTCCTTTGGTGTTTGTAGTGTGCCCTAGAGTCACACAGTTGTAAGATTTCGTACTTCTGAGCTTCTCTAGCTCAGCCAAGAGGCTCATTTGGGTTAGTTTGTAGCATGGAAAAAAATTGTGGGTTGGTTCCAGTAAAGGTCTTGGTCTCTACCAAACTCTCAGCTTCTGGAGTGGCACCCTCAGGGTGCCTGCTGCAGAGTGGCTGCCATCCGCTGGGCAGCGCTGAGGCCTGTCTTTGTCTTCTCTTCCAGCGCCAAAGCTGGTCTGTACCTTGTCTTTTCCGCAAACCAACTTTTGTTTTTTGCCAACAATATGATCTTGCAGCGGTCCCCTGTTTGCTGCGCAGTAGACCATTATGTACAGAAGCATTGGAAGTAAATTTAGCACACCCATTTTAATGTTCTAATTGGTGTAAGTATGTCTTAGGTTCTGTGCATTAGCTTATTCCTTTTTATTATATCTAAATATAGTTATGAAGAGGGTATTAGCAACTATTGTTTATGTGTCTTTCTAATCTAGACATTTTCCATGGAGCTGAAATAATTTACTTGTTTAGGGATTTATCCTGGTTTCATGAAAGACATTTTCCTTTCATAACAGCAAAATTCTTTGTCTGGAACAAATTAACTGCTATTCAAGGACTAATTTCTTCCTTCATGGCAGAAACTCCTTCCTCCATGGTGCTGCTCCTCAGGCTGACTGCTACATAACTGTCACAGGCACTCTCCTGGGACTGCAGATCAGAATCACATCTGTTGCTCTGAGTCACAACTTCATCCTATCTAGTGCGGTTTCAGTGTTCATTAGACTAATTAACGGTTGAGTAAAGCAATATAACATGGCTTGCCTGTTTTGACGTATCAGTTAGCTTTCTGGAAAATTCAAGATATTGACTATTTTCTATGTCCAAATAAATGCTTGTATGCAAGGTTTTAAACAAGCAGATATTTCATGTTGTCAGGAAAGTTGAAAAGAGTAGATTGCTGCCTGATATAATCTTGCTTGTGCTGCACAGAGTACCTAAACACAGCAACAACTGTATTTGCTGGTGGGAATGGACAGCCAGAAAGCACTCTCTAATGTGGTTCTTTCCTTACATACAATTGGAGATATTATGAGAAGAGAGGAGTGCAAGGGGGAGAATGGTAGCAAACCGTAATGCCTACATTCGTTTCTGTCCTTAAGAAAGCGGAACAACAACACAGCACTGAATCTGCTGCAACTTCGTTGTGACGCTGTGTTTTCCCCTTGAAAGAGCACACGGCTGCCCAGTTTGTCATGTATCTGAAGTCTGTAGGCTTTTCCCATCTCCGGGCAACTGTAGAGATTCTAGAAAAGGATGGGAAATTTTGAGCTCAAGATAAATGAGAAGTACGTGGACTATTTCTGGGTGGAGAAAGGATGAAGCCACAGCAGTTTTAAAATAAACTGTTGTTCTGAAGAATGTAAGTTCTTAATTTGCTTTATTTTTGCAATGTATGGGTAGAAACAAACGTGCAAAACATTCGTATCTTACATATTATTGATA
Source organism: Alectura lathami (assembly GCA_013399715.1). Taxonomy (NCBI): domain Eukaryota; kingdom Metazoa; phylum Chordata; class Aves; order Galliformes; family Megapodiidae; genus Alectura; species Alectura lathami. The sequence continues at coordinate 145,429 of VXAV01009315.1, read as the reverse complement.
CTGATGAAGGTACTTAATGTGTTTATAAATAAAATTTATTTACAAATTATATGTTAGATACGGTAAATGCAGGAATCTTTGTTTCTAATGTATGCCTAAGCAAAATTAAACTAATTGTTAGTAGCATCACCATTTCTTCATTAGGGAAATCAGGAACATTGCACAGATGCCTGGTGTAGAAGGCTTGTGTAGCTTTGCTAGCTTTTGGAGAAGACAGAAAAATTGTCTTCTCACCAACCAATAACAGATTAGAGTAAGTGTTTATCTATCACTGTTTGAGACATCTGACCCTTTAGTCTTCAAAACCCATGTTCTTTGCCCACCATGCGTGATTACTGACTTGACTGGGAGAGCATGACCTTTGCTGGGGAAACCTGATCCCCTAAATATGGTGGCACCTTCCCCTGTAGCAATAAGGAAGGCTTGATTTCTAATCGTCCTGCTAGGTGTTAGCCAGCAAAGGGCAATGTATCAAATAATAGTAATCTTCTTTTATTTGCCCAACAAAGTAAACTTATTTTGCAGTGAATTACACAGCAATTCACTTGATGTTCTTGTGAAACAACCTTTTAGAAAAGTTTCTTCTGTGGAATATCTGTAAATGTTTGTGAAGAACACTGAAGAGAGGCATGGTACTCTAATGGTAAAGGGTGCTGTATGCATACTACTATTTGATATATCTGGAATGCTGAGAAATTTTTGAATATAGTACCTATGTAGACAAGTCTACTAGGTACACATTATATAAGACATTTTTTCACCTGTTTGTATGTGCTTTATCTGTTTTTTCTAGTGCTCTTCCATATGAAAGTACAATTAACAAAAGCTAACATTCTTTTAGGATTTGTTTTATTTCAGGAGCTCTGCTTGTATCACATGCTTTTGCTTCTGATTTTCTCCAGTCTCCCATTATGTGACAGTCTCTTTATGCTTATAATAAATGTTGACAACCCCTAGCTCAACAGTTATTCCCATCAAATGCAGGCTGTGGCATTGCTCACATTGCTGAGTGCCAGCATGAGATAAGGGCTTGAATGTAAAGCAGCTGGCGTAAGGTTTGTGTCTGGAGAAAATGTTACCACGTCTGTAAGGGGCAGCAGCCGGTCTGAAGGAGGAGCAGCATGTCAGCGTTCAGGAGATGCCCGGATCTTCAGCATTCAAAGACAAAGCTCGGATCCTTCTGGCTTCCCCCAGTATTTCTGACAGAAGTTGTTGCTCAGGCAGTGAGTAGTGCTGCTTGCTTCTTTCCAGCCCGCTGGTGCCGCACTGATCCTGGTGTTCAGGCTCTGAACTGACCTCCGGTGCATCTGGGTTAGGAGGAGCGTGTTGGGCCCAGCCTGGGCCACACACAGGCCTCTGGCTGCCGGTCATGACGCAGTGCGCAGAACAGCACTCTGCAGCCTCTGGGCCACTTGTAAACGTGTCTTTTTCTGCTCTCTTCCTGGAGGCAAGGGACAAGATGTCAGGCAGACAAGATGGGCAGTTGTACATGTGGCTACTCAGGAAAATTGATGCTTCTTTCCTCTGTAGCAAGCTTGTATTTCCAAAGTCCAGACATTTTACCTCTGTAACCTGTTGAGAGCTATTCACCTTTAATTTCCTTATAATTTTAATTTCCACAATAGTGCAAGTTTTCTTCTTGAACCAAATTCTTCAATAATAAAGTCAAGCAACCCTCTCAAAGCAAAAAGCTACACAAGCAGTAGAGGCCGGTGGTGCCGGTGTGATGCCATTGCTGCTGCACAGTGGTGACGATGCTGCTTTCTCTTTCCCCATCTGTCAGCATCCATTTGTAGGTTGCTTTTTTTTTTTTTTTTTTCTTCTTTTTGCCTTGTGTTTGCTTTGCCAGCTTTCTGGAAGTGTTTGCTTAGTTGTTCTGTGTTTGTGCAGCACTTAGCACACCGTGTCCCTTCCAGTGGGGGAGGCCGGCGTTCCAGTAATGCCGGTGACCTTTAGGAATGACGCTATGCAGCGTTTTCCTTCTGACAGGGCAATTTTGCAGGCAATTCTTGTCTAAATAATTGATTTCATCCCACTATAGAATCCGATGCTCTTATTTCACCTCTTCTTCTTCCGCCTAATGCGCGCCAGTGGAAATCTTACTCTTTTTTGGTCTAGTTTTTCCTTCCAGGGGGAGGTTCCTAGTCTTGTGCTGACAAATGGTCACAGGCAGCTTTAGTGATGACATAGGACCCTCTTTTTAATAAATGAAGTTGTGATTTAAAATTCTTTTTGAGGAAATCTTTAGATGTCACTGTTCTTTGCTGGCACAGGCTCAGTGCAGGTCAGCGACGATGTTTGAACATACCGCAGTTACCAAAACTCATCTTAATTTTATAACCCCAGAATTTGATATTGCAGTAAGTTTGATGTTACAATGAAATATTTAAATGAAGAAAATATGTGACTGTCTGGTATTAGATTTGAGAATTTGACAGTTCAGATTTGGTGATGATTTACTGGTCTCTGTGATATGCCATCTTGTGTCAAATACTGTGCACTTCTTAAACACCTTGTTGCATCAAATAACTCAGATTATCAACTAGATTCTGAGGTGGAAATTAGAGAAATACATTCATACATAATTTTTAATCTGAAATGTGCAGAAATGGCAATGCTCAGGAAGAGAATGGGGATTAACACTAAAATACCAATGCAAAAAATGTGTTGCATAAGAAAGTGAAGGAAGAAGCAAAAAGGCATTAGCTGAAAAAAAATAAAAAAAAGAGAGAGAGAGATTGCACGTCATTCTCTGAGCAATGTAAGGTTGAATAAAAAGCCAGGAAGAATGAAGACAAGGGGAGCAATCAGTAGGGAAAAACAGGCAGAAGCACAAGCAAGATTTCAGATGAATACCAGAGTTGTAGCATACTGTTGTGTCTGTTAACTTCTGCTATATCGGCATGGGAAATATTCTGAACAAATAAGACTGGGGGTTGTTCTTATTAAATGCTTCTTTATATCAGATAGTAGCAAACCTTTGAATTTTTGAGGGATTGTTCTACATCCTACATTTTGCTAACTTCTTAACTTCCTTATTGTCAGCCAGTCACGGTTTGGCTGTCCCTGTGTGACTAATTATTTCCCATCCAGCTGATTTTACTTTTCAAAATCGTGTGGAATACTCCAAATCACAAAAAGTGGGCTATGACAAAACAATGGCATTCAGGTTGTAATTGATGGGAATTGCAGATAGAACAAGAAAACCCAGATTTACTACATGCACTGGTATTTTGAGTAGGAATGAATAGAACAAAGGCACCATCATCCTGCTGGTCACCAAGTCATCTGATGATGAGTACAACTCTGACTCATCTTAAAAAAAAAAAGAAAGGGGGGGGTTGTAAAATAATAGCAGGTGAGTGAGCAGCTAAATTACCTGATCCTAGTCCATACAATAATCTGGTGGCACTTGCATATGAGTATTATAGGGCATATCTAAAGCAGTGACCCAAGTGATATTTATGTGGCCTGGACAATCAGTACAAAAATGTGGGAACACGTGTATAAATTACCTCTGGTCTGGATTTCTTCCTCAAAGGAAGGAGACATTGTTTGTGAACAACTTTGTTTGCAAAGATTTTTGCTGTTCCCTTAAAATAGAAATAGAATTACAGCTTGCTCCATAAGTCAGGCACCTGCTTAGTGAATTCTTCTGCAGAGCTCCATCTTTTATTTGCCCTTTTTTTCTCCTCTGGTAAATGAAATCTTGCACTAAGCACAAAGAATTTGGAAGGGAATGTCCTTAGGCAAAAAGACCTTTCCTTTAGGTCAATGAAACTCTTACAGAAATTTCATTTATGAGATGTTTTTTCTCATGTCAGTTTCACTATTCGCGGCTCTCCTGGACTAATGTATCTTGGCTAGTTCAAGAAGAAAAGGACTTTTATTTCTAGAGTCTTCCTTAGCAGATCTGCAAAGCCTGTGCAATAAGGACACACAGTCACAATCCTCAGCTGTCTGAAGCAGAATATTTTGCAGAGCAGTAAGTCATCTGTCTTGCACACTGTGAGGGCAGTCATCTTCCATCACCTGTGCTGTCAGCTCTGGATGCAGTTTTCATTCAAGTTTGCTGTTACTAAAAGGACCTTTGGGGAGAATTGACTGTCTGAAAGCTGATGCCTGTTGCCCTGTAATTGCTACTTCATTAGAATATTTCAGTTCAAATTCTTGTATGCCCCTAAGTTCTCTAGATACCTGTCATGGAAATTCTCAAAGGTAAATTTTTGCTCAATGTGACATTTTCAAGCAAAATCCCCATTGCAGGATTTAAATTAAAGTTGTCAAGAAGACTGGTTTTCTCTGGAGACCTTAACAAGGCTTCTGATAAGAGAGCTTCAGCCTTATTCTCACTTGAATTTTTATTCAATTGCCTTGTTTTATCAGAAGAAATCCTTCATTCTGATTTCCATGTAACCAGTTCTAATAAGGAACAGTAAGTATTCGCCAGATAACCAGTTCAGTAAAACCTTCTGAGTGAGATGTGAATATAAACCAAAATGAGTTTGTTTAGACATGACAGTCCACATGCAGTGCACAGATTATCATAATATAAAAATGCTTATTTAAGAGGAAAGACCAGAAAGAAGAATCAAAGTTATCCTATGCATTTCTGTAATGCATTTTAGCTGTTCATTTTCTTAGAGTATACTGGAACTGGTAGAATACTTTTCTAAAAAGGCTGTAAGTGTATTACCTTTGCTATGTAAGAAAACTCAGGGAATATTAAGCTGTTTGGTGTTTACTATTTTATTAACATAGAACCCTAAAGATCGTTCTAAACACATCTTGTGCAGACTGACGTTTGTTTTTACCAGTTGAATGTTCCTTAGTGATGAAGAGTGTGTATAAAAACAATTTTTGTGTAAAACACAATTCATGTTATGAATACGATGATGGCATAATCATCTTCATTCTTTATTGCTCATACTGTAATGATAGGAGTTTTCTTCCTCTTATTCCAGATATTTGAATATTTGTGTTTTCTGGCTTTCTCTACATATTATATTATATTTTACATGCTAGGTAGTGTTAAAAAAAAAAAAAAAAAAAGTAGCAATGCCTGGTGTGTCATTTATTAGAAGCCTTGAAAGTGTACTTCTCTTTCCTCCCCAAGGCAGTAATGGCTGAATCATAGCAAGTTCTAGAAACAGAAAACATTTTTAATCCCTTAACAGCAAGCTGTACTGTTGGCATGTGAATACAGGAAAACACAGAGTTGTTTCACTAAAAGATGTGAAAACCAGGCAATGTTGTGGTGGCCAGCCTCTAGCCTAATAGAACTTATTTGTATTGTTGTGTGTTTTGAAAGTTCATTTGTGGAGCACAACAGTGCTGGATTAGGTGGTGTAGAAATATAGAGCAAAAATCTCTTTTCTTCTAGAGATTATAATTAAAGTTTAGGAGAAAAATAATAGCTGAATACAGGGAGCACTACGAGCTAATAAAGGAAAAATAATTAAAGGTATGGAGAATAATTGGATTAAGTAAAATGGAATAAATAGATTATAATGCATTGATTTAACAAAGAAAAATCAAGCTGTAGACCAACCAGACAATATTCTCTGAGCAAATAAGAGTTTTTGTGAGAATGAGAAAAAGTTGAAATTCTCATTTATCTGCATTCAAGTCAAGTTTTGATTCTCATTTACATTAAACATTTTTAATTGAGCTTTAGCTCAGGGGTAGGTGGCGTTGCTCAAGAACCGTAAGATAAGCAAAGGTCTAAGCAAAGATAATGTGACAGAAGGTTGTGTGAAAGGTACTGTACTGGAAAGAGTAATAGTAATTAATCTTGCCTTATTTAGTATTCTTGTTGTAGACCTTAGCGCCAAAGGTTTCATTTTGCTAATAACATTGAAACAAAATTAGGATTTATTGCCACTGGCAATAAGTAGAGGCTTGAAATGAGAAGGCAGTTCCTAACCCCTGGAAGAGGATGGTTGTGGAGCGTAACGTTTCGTGGAGCCTGACTGATTTGATGAAGTGATTTGTGCTTTCCTGCCGTAGCACAGGATTGATTTAGGAGTTTCATGCTAGTCCTTTCTTTTAGATGGATCTCAAGAAAGTTAGAAATGGTTTTCACGTCATGAATGCCTGATTGTGAAAATGACTGAGCAGCCTTTAGCTGTTGACTTGTAGTGAGTTCCAATCACGGGATGAAATAAGTGGGGAGGAACGTGGAGGCCACGTGGTCTGCCTGGCTGTTCCAGGTGGAGCTGCCTTCAGAGACTGGCTTTGTCCCGTTGAGGTTCTGAGGTTTCTAAGGATGGATGTTCTACAGCCTCTCCTTGCAACCTGTGCTGGGGCTCAAAAACCGTTATGGTGAAAAACCTTTTCCTGTTATTTTCAGTTGAAGTTTCAGTTCTTGTGGTAATTGCTTCTAGTCTTTTTGCTCTGACAAGAGGTCAGCTCAGTCGGTAACCCTGCCTAGGTTGTGGAAGACAAACATTACATCCCCTGTAACATCTTTCCAGGCTACACAAACCCTCCTCCCTCAGCACCCACCTGTGCTGGTGAATGGGGATCTTTCCTCTGAAAAACAGCCTTGCTCTTCACCCCCTTTCCCAGAGCACTGGTGCTGCTCAGCCTAGTGCTAAACTCGAACACAGACCTCTTGGGGTGCCTCTGGTGATCATTAGGAGAGCTGATGAAGAGCTTTGTTTCCCTTTCTATTTTCCAAATGTTTCAGGTATTATCCACATATGAAAACTCTTATGAGAGGTGTGGAAAAGATATTTAAAAAGCTTTTGCAGAGGAGGAACAAATACAAATGAGTCAAATGACATCTCCAATGTTATGAAGTCAGAGAGCTGGATTACAATTTAGATGTTTGGTCTTGGCCTTGAGTTCAAATGATAAACTCTGAAGGACAGAGAACATAAATTGCGTGTGGTAGCTGTCCTTGCACATAGAATAATTGGTCTGAGTAGTGTGAGCTGCTAGGGATTTAAAACTTGGCAGCTTAATTAGTTGCAACAAGGAAATGATAAACATGAAAGTGATCTTCACCCAGAGGCAGCGAAGGAAAACAGACAGCTGATAGGGAAAGTGTTTGTTTGAAGCAGTTAAACACAAAGGCTATTCTGTATCTGTCCTCTGCTAGGTGTTCACAAATAACAGTGATTATTTCAGAGATAAGTTAAAACATAGCTTCAAAAGGTACTCAAAAATAGAATCTTTAACAAAAGCTATTATTTGCTGTTTTTTTTTAATCTGAAATAGTCATACAATTTTATCTTAAATTTTGTTTTAGGTAAACTTTGTTAACTGTTCAAATAGCTAGCTATTTAATAAATTATATGTAGCAACTGTTTTGCACTGTAGAGAATCTTAGTCTTTATTGCAGCAGTTTTCACAGTGCTTTGTATAGCTCTAATAATGTTGATGTGGTACTTAGTTGCCACATTTTGTACTGAGGAGCAGTATGTTTGTCCGTCTAAATAGGTAGCACATTCACAAACATTGCTTTTATTTCATTGTGCAGTCTGTGTTGAAATGCACATTCCTCAAATAGCCATTCAGTGTTTTTCAAAGTGCAGTTTTATTTTTCACAGTACATTAGAAATGAGGCCTATTTCTTCGCTTGCATCCTAAGAGTAAGGCCAGTCATGGCAGCTGGCGCGGAAGTCACAGACCTCACAGCAGTAGAGGAACAGCTGCACCCAGGTAACATTTAAGAAAGTGCAAGAGCTAAATCCGTGGTGGAATGAGTAAATTCATTTTCCTCAGGTAAAATTCTTGGGTTCTGCAGGCAGAATGCCAACAGAGTATAGGGTCACTGAGGTGAAGCAAGTGTGCTGCAGGAGGTGGCAGGGGGACAGAGAGCTCCTGCTGGAGTGGGGTGACTCCTGGCTGCTCTCGTCGTTTCCAGCCATGAAGCTCCTCGGTCAGGTGTCTGACCCAGGGCAGGTCTTATCTCAAAAGAGGTCAGAAAGGTTGCTGTAAGGTGCAGTAGGCCTTGGTGGTTTGGGCACTCAGTGCACCAGGTGATGAATGGTTTGTGAAGGGCGCTCAGCTTCTGAGAGAATTCTGGAGATTCTCTAGGCAAGCTTGTTCTGGGTCTTTCCAGCTGGTGATGTTATGTGGCTATGGAACTGGAATCCTGTTCTCTCCTCCACTGTGATCAGAGCTTCCCCCTCAAGAGTCTGGTTCAGTGCTGGAGTGGAGCAGGACAGGTGGGAGAGTTTAACTTGCAAAGCTCATGTTGGTATCAGCACTTCAGAAGGATGTTTGGTTTCATAGAATCATAGAATGGCTTGGGTTGGAAGGGACCTCAAAGATCGTCTAGCTCCAGCCCCCTGCCATGGACAGGGCTGACAACCACTAGAATGTCAATTGTTAATGGGCAGGAAGGCAGGACCCGCATGCTCGGGATGCTTGCAGAGTACTTTGTAGTAATTGAGAGGTGAAGAATTAGGTTCTTTGAGCTATTTTAACTCTTGGAAGTGAAGAGGAAGTTTTAAAAGCAGCAGCTGGATGCTGCATTCGGGTAGATTAATCCTTCAGGCATCAGAAACAAAAACCTTTGGTTTTCTGATTGTCGTTATACGCTGCGTTAATGTCACGTCTGTGGTTTTACCCATCATGAGTGTCAAAGGAAAAAATCTCTGTATATTGGTGATGTCACTCTAACAAATTTTCTTAGGGTCTGCCCTGTTTTTTCCTTTTTCTGCTGGAACAGATGGGTTGAAAGACAACATAAAGGACTATGTGTAATACAAGCAGACACTGCCAAGTTAATATTCACACTGCACACATTTTAGTTTGCTGTGCAATTAATTTTGTTTTCTAAGGAAGGAGAAAATACGGGTCTGTTGAGATCTGGTCTATGTGCAGCATATGTCTGAAATATATTGCAGATGTAAAATTGGATTGTATGAATATTAAAACCTGAAACTGGATTTAGAAATCTCAATTAAAGCACCACAAGTGAGTGTCTTGAATTTGAAAGGTGCTGAACTGTTGCAATTTCTTGGTATTTGGTGCTAGAAACATCTAAGGATATAAATGCCTGATGCAGTTTTAGAATAGTCAGAGTTTGTTGGTTTTGCATATTTTTGCCAAAACCTATATTCCAATAAGGGATCTCATCAGCTTCCATGAGTGATGAGCTCAGATGGTGTCACACCAGAATTACTCTTTTTGGTTTGTTTTTCAAACAGTCCTGAAATGACTGTTGATAATATGGGTGCATCTGTCATTTGAGCCCAGGCAAGACTTTTGTGCCAGTTATTTCCCAGAATTAATTTTTTTTCTTACACAGGACATATGCTCAAAGTTGTTACGAGTAAAGGCACTGTGCCCAGCAGTGAGTGCAGCTACAGTGCCCTCGTGCCCATATATTTGTGCTGTTATTCCTCATTGCTCTGCGTGGAGTTTTCCCTGAAATACTGTGTGTGGAGTTGGTGCCAGTAGATTTTTCTTTTTTGTATAGATATATATATTTGTTTGTTGTTGAGTGGTGCTGTTAGAGACCAACTCAGAATGAGAAGAAAATGGGTGTTTACTGCAAAGTTCTTTAAGTGGACTTCTGCTGTTTACTCCAGCATAGCTGTGGGTTCATGTTAGGGTCACCACAGCAGATTTAAGAGCTCCTCCCTAGCAATATAGCAGTGCTGTGAGCTGGGGAACTGCCTTTTTCCTTTTCTTTCTGATCCCAAGAAACACAAATCCTGTAAGTTAACTAAATTAGACCTTCCTGAAGTTTTGGGCAGCCTAGCTGCTCCATGCTTGCGAATGGAGGTGGTCTCTGGCCACCTGTCTTTGGTAGTTGTGGTGTTAGGACAGGGAGGGAGGAAGCTGAAGAGCACTCAACTTTAAAAGTGACGCTGGTATCAAGTTCAGTGACTTTATTTCTACAATACAGACAAGATGTGAATTTAAAAGTTCTTAGGAAACCTGTGTTAGACGGTCAGTCAGGTTCTTACAATAAATAGATCTATAGCTTGATATCCACAAAGGCTCTGTTATGTCCCTCTGGAGTTTTTCATGGTGACCAGAAGATAAACAATGGCCTGTTGAGTATTTTAGACCGATTATGTGGATTCTTAGTAAGAATTCATTGCAGTCATTCTCATGGACTGAGTTCTAAAAATGTTATGCTGTGCAGGGTTAATATTATTAATGCAACATCTTTTAATTTAAATGGAGAAGAACAGAATATTAATAAGATTTCACATATGAATTACTGCTTGTACTGCCACTGAAATATTAACTAGTTTTTTTATGCCATAGACAAGTTATTTTGATCGTTGTATGGTTTCAATATGGAAATAGTGTTCCACATATGTAACACTGAGTTTTTAATAAAGATATTTACAAACCTGGGAGATTTATGAAGAGATCTTGTGTATGGTGTTGTATGAATATTTAAAACTATAAACTTTTAGATTCACAATGGTAAATTTTTAAACATCTTGTGTGCAGGTGAAATTACTGATTTACAGAAAGAAGGAAGTGTGGTTTCATGGAAGAAATTGTTTTTATTTTTGTTTTGAAATCAAAACATACCCCTTCCTTGTGTCCACCAGGCAGGTGACAGCACGGCGCCTGTAGGCAGTTCTGCCAGTGCTGTCTAATAAAACGTGAGATGGCTTCCTCAGGAAGCCCCGCCAGCTGCATGACTCAGAGCTGTCCTATGTAAAGCTCCACAGAGTGCATGCAGGGAATCTGACCCTGCCAGGAGGTGAATAGAAGTGTGAGAGGTGCCGCACTTCAAAGTTGTACTGTCTGAAAAGGAGCATGGTGCAGGTGGAGTAACACAATTGCCTCTTTTTTCTGAACTGAAAAATGAGCGAACGATCAGATTCCATAAGGAACATTAAAATTACATTTTTTAACACTTTGCAGTGCATTTAATAATGTACTATTTTTCTTCTGAATGGAAAGGAAGTTTGGGACATTTAGCATGAGTCCATTCAGATGGGTGAAAAGTTGGAATTAAATTGTGACATTATCTTTTATTCTTCATGAGAAAAAAAATATAAGTAGTACAATTTTCCCAAAAGGTAAATGGGTATTCAGCATGGAAGCTTGCTCTTTGCTGAGGAAGCATCCATGAACTAGATTTATAAGACTGATCTGTGGTTGTTTTTCATTGCCATTCAAGCTCCCACTACTTCCAGTTTGCTAACTCCTGCCTCTCCAAGCTATAGTAATTAATAGTGCCTTTGTTTGCCAATGAGCCTGGCTTAAACAAGAGAGATGGCTTAATTTATTATTTTTTTTAGTGCTATATATTTAGTAAGTCTATTGATTTTAAAGAGTACTGATTTGTTTTTCTATATCCCAGACACCTTATGGCAGGCATTAGTGCTTTCCAGCATTAGAATATCCTACAGTATTAAACACAAATTTAAAGTGAATTTATCAGAATGAATGAATAATTGAAAGAGGTGTATTTTGTGAAACACCTAAGGGATTTTCTTTCCCTGCTTTTATACATATTAATTTGTGGACAGCACTTATCTGCAGAGACTCTGGAGTGTCATTATTCTGGTCAGGTAGTACTGGGGGATGACTGCCAATTCTTCTCTTCCCAAAACCCTTGCTGGTCTGCATTTATGAAATAGGGATGAACATTTTACAAAGGTGCTGTTGATGTTAGGCACTTTTATATTGAGTGAAAACACTAAAGACAAGGTGAAAATGTTGACATTTTGCTTTTCATTGCAGTAACTGTAGGTGTTACAGAGTGCAAAGTGTTTGTTCAACTCTGGGGAAGCAGGGGGAGGGCCATGAACGTGATGTATATGGTATGGAATACCTCATGGGTCAATTTAAGTTAGATGCCCTAACTCTGCTTTCCCCCCCACAACTTCCTAATCCCTTCTCATTCAGCATTTGACTCTGCTAGAAATCACAACAAAACTACATCTGCGTTTTGGAAAGAAGAGGAGGGTCAAGACTTTGTTCTTCCCAGTGGTTTTCTTTAATTTCCAGCACTGCCAGTTTAACTGTTCTGTTAAATCCAACCAATTTCTGTACTGGATTTGACTACAGGGTTTTACAGAAAACTTTGTCCATTGCAGGCTTAAGTAGAGGGTTAGTATTATTTTTCTCCCTCTCTTTTTTTTTTTTTTTTCTTTTAAATAATACTTTGAAATCCTCCTTGTATCTTACTGTTTTTATGTTATAAAGAAGAAAACAATTTCCGTCCCCCCTAGTTTGTGCGAGACCTGTGAGTTCATCGGCCCTCATTCATGGCTGTGATGACTGAGTGTAAAAAGCAATGTGGCTATTGGAGAGATGCAGAGTTATTCCTCAATTTAACAGCAGATACTGCAACAGTATTTTAAAATGGCCAAATATCTATTTGATGGAATCCCATTAAGTTAGGAAAGTGACTTTTCCTTTGTATATCTTGGTGATCTTAATCCTCTGAAGGTATTTCTAATCCCTGTCAAACGCTGGTATTTTAACTTTGTTTAATAGCTGTATAATTTGGACTCTTTACACACTAAAAAAATTCCAGTGTTTTCTTAACATGATTAAATGGTAATCCTTAAAACCTTTGCACATGCCTTGCCTGTGCATAATGTGTGGTGAATCAGAGAACCTGCTGGATGTGAAGAGTTATCTGTCAAACAGGACTGAATTCTAAGGGGGTTTATGATCAAAATATACTGATTTTAATCACTATGTCATTTGACTTTATGCTGAAAGCATTTATAACACAGTGCATCTTTACTGCTAAATGGGGAATTCGAAGGTATGACTACAATGAGTAAGAACACAATGCACTCCCCTAGGTTGCCTCCTGGGCACTGTTTTTGAAAAATCCAGTGTAATCTTTCAGACAATACAGCTGCCTTTGCCTTTGAGAGCTCCTCAGGTCTTCAGAAGTAAAGGTATGGAAAGAACATTCAACTGTAAGTCTTACGTTGGCATCCTGTAAATCAGAAGAGTCTGCTATGGATTGGAAGACTTCAGTATGATTTCAGGATCTGGTCCTTAGATAGTTTGCCTTTTTTAAACACAGAATATAAGAAAACACATCTGTATCCAGCAGTCCTGTGTTATAGCTCAAGTCCAGTTGCTTTTGGAGTTAAAGAGCTGGAAGGGTCTTGCTGGCATAGAATCAGAATCATTTAGGTTGGAAAACACCTTCGAGATCATCCAGTCCAACTGCCAACTCGACCGATCGTGTCCCTTCACTAAACCATGTTCCTTAGTGCCACATCCACGGGCCTCATGGATACCTCCGGGGATGGGGACTGCACCACTGCCCTGGGCAGCCCGTTCCAGTGCTTGACCACCCTTTCTGTGAGGCATGGTTGGGTACTTTCGGAATGTATGATATCCAGTGCACAGGTGCTAGAAGACTTTTTGTTCATTGCCATACATGCATGTCTCGTCTCTGCCACAAGCGATGTCACTGACGTGCACAAAACAGGAAAGTGCTGTAACTGACTGAAACGATTGTTAAGCATCTTTTGGAAGACAACAGTAGGCATGACAAAACGTTCCCTGCTGACGTGATTCATCATGGCAAGATGTGTTGTGTGTGACAGTAATAGCCACAATGTTAATGTGAATATATATATATATATAAAATTGTGGCTGGAATAATATATATTCAAATATACAAGATTTTATTGTGTAAATGTCATTGTTCATATTCTCTGTGATTTTTAAATGCAGAAGATGGACCAGATTTATGAGACATAGTTGCTCTTACTGTTTTAAAAAACAGCAGTGTCCTGCAGGATGTACTGGCACTGAAAATGTATTGCGTGGAGCTCAACCTTGAGACAAGTTAATTCTGTTGTTTTGGGTGCTGCCAGCCTGCAGAACAGCACAAGGGTAGGTCGTGAGGTACTTTTCTAGAATAGGAATTGGAAGAAGATGGTGTACATGCTAAAGAGGGAAGCATCAAATTATGTGATTTCATGCAAGAGGCTTTCTGCATAATTTTCAGAAATGAAGTAAAAAGAAAAAGTTGACAGTCCAGTTGGACTAGAGGAGAGCAGGGTGAGGGAGACACACGAGACCTGACAGAACTGGCACGGGTGGGCAGATTCACCCCATCTGCTGCTACATGAGCTGTCAGGCGGTTGTTGAGGTTGTTCAGCATGCCCTTTTTCAACTCAGCAGGAGAGGTTTTATGAATTAAATAGTGGTTGTGGTTTTTTTTTTCTTTTTTCTTCCCCTGTATTTGTGTGCTATGATCTGAAGTACTTGATAAACTAATATTACGGTTGTTGAATTAGGAATACGCTGATGACAAGTAAAAGTGCTTTAACAAAGAACACTGATGGAAGGCATCTGTAGGAAGAAGGTGAGAACACCAGACGGGAGGAGCAGAGAACCAGAGTATCAGCTCTCAACTGTTAAATTGTAGAATGTAGGTTCAGTTTAATATACTATTAAACTGCAAGGTTAGAAGACTTCAGGGCTAAGAAAATTTTTGTAGTAATCTGGAGATCACTGTTTGGAAATGGAGAGGAGAAGCTTGCTGTTCCACTCATCATTCCGTGGTCCTGCTGCTGTATAGGTATTGCTAAATATCCGCATTGATCCCAGTGGTATTAGGAAAGCATTGCTGCAGCCGTGTTCTGACTTCTGTTTGGAATATGCCATATGATTATTAATGACCCTGTTTTTTAATTTTTATTTTTTTAAATGCACTATGGAGCTAAAAGAGTGTTCAGAAAGACTGGAGAACTCATTTTCCAAGAGGGGAATAAATAGCTCGTTTAATCTAGCAGAAAGATCATAGAATCATAGAATCATAGAAGATGTCTGAGAAATTATGATTGCTCTTTAAAGTTAGAAAATAAACATCTCAGAGGAAGATCTACTGAATTTTTATGATGATCTTGGCACATGAACAAATGTGTGACATTTCCATGAACTAATTTTGTTTGTAAGTTAGAAGAAGTTTTTAAAAAACAAAGATCTTGGGTGTCTCGTGCCTCTTTTCATTTAGATTATCAGGGACAGGAAAAGTTAACTCATTTGAGGATGGATCTGTTTTATTTCATTAGAAATTATTATTATGAGGTGGTTAACTGTAAGTTCAGGAGATGTGGCCAAAGAGATGTCTTACAGACCTGTTACTTTGTTCTTTCTCATACAGACCTGTTACTTTGTTCTTTTGAAGCATATGACATAGAAAATGCCCCTTGCTTACAAAACATAAATATTTTAATGACTGCAAGAGGAGTGTTTTATAACACTGGGTAGTTGTATATCTCATTTTGATAAAGAAACAAACAAGGAAATAATATTTTTCCCTACTTAGATGAGTTTGCGTAACCAAAAATGAGCCATTAATCTGTTGCACAGAAAAGACCAAGGGGAAATTAAATTTTTAAGGAATCTAAAAGTCATAAACGGAGTAACATGGTCGTCCTGGGACTGGTGCTGAATCAAAGCCTTTGTGATCAGCTTTATTGTATGTCTAGTGTCGAAGATGAGGTTAGATCTTATCCTTTCTGTGGCTTTCCATTTTCATTATCTGTAGCTAATGAAGCTTCGGCACCCAAAGCGATTTGTTTGGCAAAAGCTATCCCCATTGAGAAGTAGATCTGTGTTCAGGTGCTTTGTAATATCAGTGCTGCTGTTGGTATGAATGTTACTAGTTTATCTTAAAGAAGTTCAGAAAGGAGCCAATCACTGCAGAAAGCTCTGTTTCACAGAATCACAGAATGGTTGAGGCTGGGGAGGACCTCTGGAGGTCGTCTGGTGCAGCCCCTGCTCGGGCAGGCGTTTAAAAACAAAGGTGAGAGATTAGACGGACGGGATAGGAAATACAGACATGGGAGCAGCAGAATTTGAATAATTGCCCAGTTCTCCAAACTGGTGTCCACGGCTGCTCTCCAGGCAAGTGGAAACGGGAACATCTCCCTTGCCACTGTGGTGCGCAGGACGTGAAGCTGGGCGGTTGTACCACATTATCCAGCGCTCCAGTCTGATCAATAAATGCTGCTATATTGCTCTGCAATCCTGACTTCCAATAACTGTAACCAAGGAATATTTGTTGGTTCTGCAGCACCTTGCCTATGTGCCTGTTTCCCTTGCCTGGGCTTCACGTGGTGCTTAGCAAGACCTGTCTGATGTCTGCCACACCTGGAGCAGCTGCTGTCTCTACCTCCTTCCAGATACATCAGCATCTTACCATCTTGTTTTCATTTCCAGTATGTTGGCATCTAATTTCCCATGTCCAACTCCTGCTGTTTCTGTGACTTCATCAACACGGCTGGGTTGCCACAGTTTAGCATAGTGATGAAGCTGTGGTAATTCTGCAGGCCTTAGTCATGAAAATGTGAGCTTAAACTTTTTAGGTGAGCCCTCTTCCATAGCATTGGTGTAAGTGGGTGGGACAGGCAGATGGCAGCGTGCTGTTCTACAAGCCTGCTTTGCTCTGGAAGCTGTTCTCAAGCTCGTACAATCCTTCTTTCATTAACCTGCAGGCCTCTTTCCAGTAGCAGTAGTTCCAGTGGGAGTTTCAGGCTTGTGCTTGCTCTTTAACGCCTCTGAATAGTCAGAAACCAGAAGCTTTAGCAGTACCTAACGGAGTAGAAATCATCAGACTTGGTGGCAGTAAGCTTTAGGAGTCCCTAAAGGAAGAGAGACTCAACGACAAGATGTAGAAGTGAGACCATTGTTGTGAACATGGGGTGTGTTTTGTTGTGAACAGTCTTGCCTCTTAGTCCACTGCCTGTGGCATATGATAAACTGGTAGAGCACAAGGAGAGGATCTGCAGATCTGCAGAAAAAGGATGTGTGAACCTATTGAAATTGCCACCATCTTGGTTTTTCTTCAGTATTTAATCATTTGTTTCTTGGCTATACCTTGCCATTTCACTTTGCATTATTTCAACTGAATTGATGAAGAAGGTGGAGGGATGCGTTATCTCTAAGGACTGTTTTTCTTGGACTGAGCAGTTTGAGTAGCTGGACAGTGATTTCCAAAATATTGTGCTAGAAAAACTCAACAAGCCCCTGCAAACCAGTGCCAGCGTATTATATCTTTATGTTCTTAAAGTCAGCACTGTAAAAGGCATGGTTTTAAGATGCTTAAAGGTACTTCAAAGTTTTTTAGATATACTCATTGAATGACAAGCTCTGTCCAAAGAGGCTGACATCATTAGACAGAAACTTTGTCAGATATAACAGATGGGCTGGAGCAGCCCCTCCTGAAAGACTGGGGTAATCAAAGCTGTGATGCAGACAACCTGGCAGCTTAT
This sequence comes from Alectura lathami, assembly GCA_013399715.1. NCBI lineage: Eukaryota > Metazoa > Chordata > Aves > Galliformes > Megapodiidae > Alectura > Alectura lathami. The sequence goes on along the minus strand of VXAV01009315.1, from coordinate 128,234 downwards.
TGACAGGCTTTTCCAGGGTTTGATTGATAGCTACAAAGCCTGGCATGATCTGCTCTGGTACCAAATGGGCTAACCTGGGACTTGGTGCATTCGGAATTGTCTAAAGACCTGAATGGTGCATTCTCCTTTTCTTCAAACATTAGGCGTAGTCATTCAAAAACACACTCCTCTTTAAAGGAGATGAAGGAGGAAAGTGTGTTGGGTTTTAGTTTCTGCAATTCTGACCTGCACATTTTCAGTAAAAAGGTTAGTCTAGGGATTCATTGATGTGGAAATGCCTAAGTTGTTTTTTCTTCTTGATAGAATATCTTCATAGTTTTGGCATCCCTGGAAATGATCAATATTAAGATCTTTTGGTGTGTATCTGACTCAGTTACTTTGTGTGGTCTTGTAATTGTCTGTATGTATCTGCTTTTAAAGATGAAGTACTTTCCTTAAATTCCAAGGAGACGTGTGTGTTTTGTCATTTTCATCACATTTTAGAAAACAAATGAGGACTGCCAAACTTTGTCACTGGCATTGCATTCCCCGTCGGAGCCGCAGTTTTTGCTGTGGTTGTGTAATATCACAGCTTGACCTTTTTCTGCCACACAGTTTTTCTCCTTGTCAGGAGGAAATTAGAAAGACGTGTGATCTTGTTGCATTAATAGGCAGTTAGGGCTGCACAGGTTGGTATTAAAAATGGAAATACTGAAATAGCTTAACATAAACAAATATGTTTAGCAGTTATCTATGCAAGTATTCTTTTAAATTTTTGAAATTGGATTGCTATGCCCTAATAAACATAAACATCATTGCCCAGCAGCCAAGCTGTGTTAGCATGTCATTTGGATTTGCAGATTATAAATTTCCCTGGTTTGTTTTCTGTAGAAGTGAAATATGTTGATTATTTGTGGATAAATGGTGAGCTTCTAGATGCGAATGTATAACCAGGGAGTGCAGAAAGCAGCCAGGAGAAGCGTTGGGTGTGGAAGGGGCCTGTCTGGATGTGTCTGGAATTTGACATCTATTTGCTTTTAAGTCATTCTTTATTCTTTGCTTTTTTCACCATATGGCGTCAACGCACTATACATTGCTGCAGACAACTGGCAATTTCTCACTTCAAAGTAGAATTGGGTTTCAAGGAGATTTAGATGTGTAGAGTTGAAGCCTTGTCTGGCTGAAGAAAACAGGAGTCTCATAGTGTCAGCGGGCCAAGACTTGACATTTGTTATTATTTTCCTAACCTTAAGAAGCAAAAGACAGGCAGTACTGGGAGATCACATACAGCCTGGGTGGTTTTGGTGGCTGAAGCAGTGCAGCCTGATGTAAGTTGTGACAAGCAGTTAGCAATTTAATTTAGAGAGCCTTAGGAAGTGAGGGTGCACGAACTTTAGCATTTTAATTCAGATCACATCTGTGCTTGGCAAAGTTCCGTTTCTCCAAGATCTACACTGCTGCAGCAGTCTCAGAGGACACAGGCCTTTCCTTCAGATGAAAGAAGCCTGGAAGAGACGTCCCAGCCACTATTGGACATGTTGCCCGTGGAACCAGGCTCCGAACATGTGTGCGTACAGACAGCAGGCCCTCAGTGCTGGGGATCCTCTCCTCTGCATCCCGGGAGCTGCTTGCATAGGCACGGCCTCAAGTGGCAGCACTGGTGAGGAAGAGGAGCTGAGGAAGGGAACCAGGAGGACCTAAATACCCTGTCCCAGTGATCAGGGAACACCCAGCCATAGGGGCAGTGATTTGGGACTGGGAGCATCTCAGCTGGCTCAGGCACTCTTACAAGTAGCCACTGAGGCTCTTGCCCATAAAAGGTGATTTTTGCTTAGAATACAAAACATGTGGGCCACTAAACCTCCAGAGGGTAACACACCTGGGTATTAAGGCAATGGGTGGCATTTAAAGCAAGCTACATTTTGACCAGGAGAAAAATAAAACCGGAGCATTTGATGGTTATTAGCCATCAACATTTGTGATGGTTATTACTGCGTGGAAGCACATGGGCTGTTAGGTGTTTGAGGGACTGAATATTCAATATTGCAATCAGATGAAAAGTGCTTATGCAACGTGAACAAAGCTGCTTGTGTGTTTTCTTGAACATCTGTTGAGCTCCCCCTGAGAATATAGGCACAATATCTGTACTCATCTACCTCTGTGAAAAACAATAGAAGACTTCCTTTATTTATTATTTCTATTATCATTTTGCTTATTTGAGTTATTTATGAGTTTAGCATTTGTGCAAAATGGTTGATTCATTATAAAAGAAACAGAAACCTCTGTCAAACGCTCCTGTTTGGTGCAGATCCATATACCTGCAACGTGGTGCTGGCACACTTCGAAACAATCGGGTTCTGGCTGGACAGAAGGAATGCAGTGGGAACTATCAGCACACCAGCAATAGGGAAATGCAACTGCAAAACCTAAAAACAGGAGGTTGGGAGGGTAGGTTGCAGCGTGTTGGATGCCAGAGATTAGTTCTGTGTGACCTTTAATGGGAGTGAAAACATATTTAATTTGTTGAGCTATCTTTCCCTAGACAGTACACCGAGTGCTGAAATCGCCCATCTTGGCAAAAAAAAAAAAAAAAAGATAGAGCACAAAGCTATGGCTGTGCAGATTTATTTCAACTAAAAATGCAAACCGTGTTTCTAGCGGAATGTGCTTGACCATAGGAAAGCTCGCACTTGATATTTGCTGCGATCTCCTTTGATTCACAATCGGCAGCACAATGGGAGCCCAACTGACAGCAGCCATGTCTGTGTCCACCCGCCCGCAGGTACTACAGCGCGACCATCCTGCAGATGTCGGGGGTTGAGGACGACAGGCTGGCCATCTGGCTGGCCGCCCTCACGGCCTTCATCAACTTCATCTTCACCCTGGTGGGAGTCTGGCTGGTGGAGAGGATGGGCCGCCGGAAGCTCACGCTGGGCAGCTTAGCGGGTGAGTGCCTCGCCAGCGAGCTGTGGATTCCTCAGGGTAACATGAATAAAGCAAAGAGTTCCAAGTGCTAATTTATCAAAGTAACCCTCTTCAAGGTAATATTGTTGACCCCTGTCTCCTCCCTGAATTGCTGATATCAGGTAGCTTTTCAAGAAGAGTAGAACAGTACCACAGCTAAGAGTTTGTTTTAAAAACAAGAGTTTACCAAGTTATTTCTTCAGACGCAGTTTCTTCTTCCAGACGCATGACAACGTTTTTTCTTAGCATTCATACTTTTTTTTTTTTTTTTTGATGTAAGGAATCAAGTACTTGAAACTTCACAGCTGATCAGCTTTTAAATCTGATGTGTGTCTGTAGTATGCAATTTCTGGCTCATTAAAGTGAATTCAGAACATTTTGTCAAGAACTGCTGGAGAAAGCATATCATATACCCATTGTTTTTAAAAAGTACTGCAGTTCTTTACATAGTTATCTCAACTACAGTACAGTACATGCATTACCTGCATTAACATGACAGTAGTCTCCTGCATGATCCACAAATTCACAGAATCCTGGATTTGCACATTTTGTCAAAATATTCAAATGCCGTAACTCGGTACTGCAGCCAGGGCAGAGCCAGCTGCTCCTGCTGTTGGCCTGTCCCATCCCATTCTGGCTGGGACCCTGCGGCAGATACTGGGCCCTGGCTGGAGGCCTGAAAAGCTCTGGCATTTCCAAGGCCTAGGCTAGACTCACAGCTACTTGGCTGGCAGGGTCTGATGTCTCCACATTTCACTCTCTTGTCCCTGTGTGGGGCCCAGACTTGCCGCTGATGTGACACAGCACGGGAGGCCGCCTCCAGGCCCTGCCCACCTGCAGCCCCCCGGGTCTGCCCACAGCACTTGGATGCCTCTGTGTAGGCCCAACCGTGACGGCACTGCCGCATGTGGGTCACCCAAACTGAAAGCATGCACTTTGGAGTGAGTTTGGTACTTCCAGGTTGTAAGAAATCTGTACCTGATGTGCTGCCATGCTGACTGGGAGCTGAGAAACTTGAAGAGTTTCTGGTGATCCAAGTTCAGAAATGTGGTCATGACAGGAGGCTGAGAAATCACCATGCTCACTTCTTAAAAAGTGAGCAAAAGTCTCTGATGTCTACTCTTGCCTCAGTCTGCCTCTCCAGGTTTGTTAAAATACTTTCTCTTGGAAGTCCTTCCCTGTAGCCACTACCAGGTCATTCAGAGTGAAAAGACCCAGCCCTGTGCCATTCCCTGGCTCATTTCCATTTTCCCCTGTGGTTCTTGTCTGCTTTCTTGCCTTCCTGTGAAGCGCACTTCTCATGGCATTCTCCAGAGACTTGCTTTGTGGGTGCTGCCTCTCTTTTATGCTCTATTGGATTGGAGTATTTAAGTATTTATGGATTAGGCTCTGACACCTCGTATGTCTGGCCAGCCCCTCAGCAGCTCATTGCTGGTCTGGAGCCACCACTCAGGTGCGATTCCCACATGGACTTTCCATACAACCACAGAACTCTTTGCTTTTTGGCTCTGGTTGATGTATTCAAAGACTTTAAGTTTGAAATGTAGATACTAATGTGTCTTACAAAGCAAATGAATCATGGAACAGATGAGAGGACAAAATAAGGCACAGAATTAACAAAGGAAAGAATGCAGTTAAGGGTTGTTTATGATATTTGGACACAAAGTAATTATTAATAGTGTTTGTGTTCCTTGTTCTGTGGCTGGTGGCCTGCTGTCAGTCTGCAGCATCGCTTGGTCCATGCTGTGTTCTCACTGTGCTCTGTGTCGCATGGTCTCTGCTTAAGGAAAATATGGCACAAACAATGACAATAGTGGAGTCATTTGTCATCTCCCTATGCTGTTTAGAGTTTTTTTGATGCATGGGTTGACACAGATTTAGGTAGTGGTGGGTATTACGTGCTTTACTCAGCAAGAGGGCTAAAATGATAATTACTAAATCTGCTGATGGATTTGTTTCCAACAATGAGTTTTGTCATGGGGTAAACTTATATTTTAGTGCTCTACTTTGGTTTTCATTTCTAAGGAAATCCACTTTCACATGGAGTTTAAATTACACTGGCTGCTTTCCTGGTCTCTGGAGAAAGCATGTATGCCTTAGTCTCCCATTATATAAAATGAGGGCAAAACAGCTGCCTTTACCTGCTGCTGTGAGGTGGCTGTTTTTGTTTTGGTAAAGGTTATTTGATTTGTTGTTTTTGTAAAAAGAGAGTAAGATTAAAATTTTAATTAAATGCCAACATACTCTAAGTTAATTTTGTAAACTCAAGCAGCTTTTCCTGTTTTCTGAAAGCATTTGGGAAACTGCTATTTTGCATTTAATTTAATGCATCATTTTTTTTTTTTTTAAATATCAGCAACTGTTGAAAACTATAGATTTTAGAATATATCCAGAACTATTATGAAAACTATAGTAAACCACATTTGCCAACAAGAAAAGGAATGAAAAACACCTACTGCAGTTGGTTTCTGATTCCTCTCACTTCCCCCTCAATGTATATCTTGGCAACAATTCTGTTTCTTTCTTTTGCTCTTTTTCTTTGTTCATTTCTTTCTTCAAAGCTGTTCATTGGGAAACATGGGAATTTTGATAAGTGCAGTATCCATTTTATTTGTGTTTTCTTTTTTCTTCTTCCTTCAGAAACTGGCAATTGGAGAGGATGGTGGTGTTAGGGCATTTTGACAAGTTTTATCTCTGTAACAGAAAGGATCTAAAATTATATAAATATCTTCAGGATTTTTTTTTTTTTTTTTTTGGTATCAGTTAATGGCATGCCATAATTGTATGTTTTAGTGAATCTTACACAAACTTCCAGCAGAATTACATTATATAATAAACTTAATTTGCCAATTTTATATATTCAGTACTTTTCCAAAGAAATAAGATATGTGCAGAATTACTGTAACAGCATGTTAGTTTATTTGGTTAATTTAAAAGACAGACAAGGCATGTTTATAATGAATATACATAAAATTATAAACCCTGTCTAAATATATTTGCTGTCTGGTTTATGGCATTTTGGAAGTACAGTAAATCCAGTACAGTACTGCACCTGCCCAGAAAAATGGGATTGTCAGCATACCTAGTAGTCATAGCAGTACAAAGCCCAGTATAGAATAAATTGAAGTTACATTTTCTGGTGAATAGGTGCTTTCTCATGTATAGCCTGTAATTGAATTTAAGTTTAATTGCATCTGTTCAGGTAAATGTGTGGTCCAGTAATCTTGAGTTCATGCATATTCATGCCTATTAGCCATGGCTGCTGCACAGACGGTTCATGAATTATATTTTTATTATCATGGTACTTAAGATGTTATTTTTACTTCAGAAAAAAAATCATGCACTTGATGGATTTGCTTGCTAGGAAACTTTTAGGAAACATTTTTCCCTTTAAGAACACCATCCCACCCCCCAAAAGCATCTACTCATTAAAAACAACAATAACAACAACAAAACAACAAAAACACACAAATGGGAAAAAAAAAGTAAAAAATGAAGAATGTATAACTTCACAAGAGTCATATGTTAAGGGTTTCAATGCAGTGGCATTTTTAAAGGTTTGCACAGATGCATTTTGAGAATTTCTAACAGAGCAAAGGGTTGCTGAGGAGTATTTTGAATTGAATGAAGTAGTCGTCATTTGCCCTCAGCCATTAAGTTACGTCATTGCATACTGCAAAATGCATGCTGCCTTCCAGTTAGGATGTGCTTCAGTGATGTCTGAGACTGTTTCTGTATGGTAAGGGTGTTGTTATTAAATAATTAGTAAATAAACCACAAACAGAGTTGTAAGTAGTTTTGTAATTTTTATACAGTCATGGTCTGTGGGACCTCTCAAAATATGCCCCATAAATAGCAAGTATGCCAGTAGGTGTGGAGGGTATTTTGTACAACACAGAATTTAGATACCTCATCAAGTGGAAGGTGTAAAGGTTTCATGAGTCGGAGTTCGAGTTAGCTGCAGTACTCATAGTGATGAATTATATTGATTTCATTAAAAGGATGCAGCATACGCTGTGCATGCGTGACAAATCAGGTGGGAAAGCCGTGCAGTGCTCTAGTGATGGCCTGGTTTACAAAGCACAAATACAGGGAATTTGTTGGAGTCGGGAGCAAACAGATGGAGGGGCTCTTTCCTAGCAGGTTTGTTACATGTGATCTTTGAAATAAGAAGTTCAGAAATTGCAGTTGGATGTTTTGGTGGCATTTGTATGAGAAGTCAAATTTCTCTTGTTTCACAAAGGGAAGAATAATTGATGAAAAAGCTGATGCTATTTTCTATTTTCCAGGAAAGCCTGCAAGTCTGTGAGTGGGAGGAAATGCAATTTAAACGTCGCTATTAAATTTTACCTTTACAGCACTATTTTCAGCCCTGAAAAGAACATATCTGTTCATTCATGCAGCCTTCAATTCCACATGCGACAATAAAGTCGACCTATTAATTTAATATCTGGATGTTAAACCCAATGCACTTGACTTTAACGTCTAACCTAATTCAAGATGGGGATGAAGCAAAGGATATTTTTCTCAGATTCTCATCACAACTGCTCAGTGTAATGGCAAACGCTGTATGCATAATAATTGGTACCTGGCTTTCTCAAGCATAGCTCAGTTCAATAGAGAATTATTTGCTGTTCTCCGGAGAAAAGTATCACATTGTTCTTTATCTGCATTTTCAGGTACTGCTGTAGCACTCGTTATCCTAGCTTCGGGATTTTTGCTGTCAGCTCAGGTCTCGCCAAGAATCACACTTAATCCACCAGATCCTTCGCATCAAAACTCTACCTGCACAAAATACAGGTGAGTTTGCACGATCATTCATCCTATCTTCTCGAAGGCTTTTTTCCAGTTAATTGGGTTTTAGAACCTTGTGTGAGTAATGGGTAAGTATTCACACACTCTAGTACAAGGAACTCAGTTAAATACCTGAAGTTAAAATCTTTACTTCCCTCAGTACTGAAGACTAGACGCTTTGCTTAAATGCTCTGAATAATCCTTTGCAGTTTCTTGCATTAAATAAGGCAATCGAGCACCAGACTACGCACTTGAGATCTCCTTTGTTGTATCTGACCTGCTGAAGTGTGTACTGGACACAAAGTTTGAAATATTTTAAAAGTAATTTGTAAATATGCTTGCTGTTGTTAGTCTACATGTAGATTTGTCATGTGTAACAGCTGTGAACTGGTCAACAAGATGTGTTCCGTGCCTTTTGTTTTGCCTCATTGTTTTACAACAATTATAATTACAGACCAATTAACAGTTAAAACAAATCTGATTTTTAGACCTTTTTTTCTATAGTAGGTGCAACATTCCCTTCTGTATTCAATCGTGGTTTCAAATAATTCTACTTATAAGGTGTTAAGAATGTGCCATTTTCAATATTTTGTATTTTTTAATTCATGTGTGAATGCTCTTACATTCACTTAGCTGACAGGCTGGTAAATGTCAGTGCCGTAAGTGAGAGAAGACGGGCTACAGGCTGAATAAATTCTTACTGATGTTCAAAGTCTGTCTTACACTTGTTGGTTATAGACCTAAAAATCAAGAAATGAGAGGTACATGTCTGGTTTTGGTTTTGAGGTTTTGGCTAGAAGTATGGTTCATAGCTTTTCATATTCTAGAACAATTATTGTGAGGAGCTGAAACTTTACAGGCCCCTGGGGACAGTATGGAAGGTCTTCAAGGGAGTGTAAAAAGATGCTAACAACTGCAGCATTAGCTACTACCAGATATGAGGATCACAACTTTTGAAAGCTATTTTTACTTTTTTTTTTTCTTTTTCTTTTTTACTTTTTTTT
>VXAV01009315.1:67097-112643 GCA_013399715.1 Alectura lathami | reverse complement strand
ACCTTCCCTGCTTATTTCAGCCTGTGTCTCCAGTAACCATTACCTGTTACTAACTGATACGGATTTGTTTACTGTTTAAGGGAACAGTCCTAACGTGTATATGTTGGAATTTTGGAGGAGAGGAACCCATCAATCTCAATCTCCATCGTGTAAAAAGTGATGACTATCTGCCTTGTGAAATCAAATTTTGATATCCTAGCTAAAACAGGGCACAGAAGAATGTTAGATGGTCTGAACAGCAACCACCTAGCCAGAATCTGCTGGGAGTTAGAATTGAAAGAGCTTTGAGTCTTTTTGTGTACTGAAATCTAAGTTTCCTCTGACATGAATTGGTTTTGTCTCCTAAAGGCAGAAACCCTGTGTGAACTCCCATATGATAAAATGGTAAAAAAAAATCCTAACCCAAAGGTAAAGGATTTTTTAAATATTTGTCATTTAACTTTTCAGTCTGAAGGACAAGCTTCAGAAAAGCTGTGAAAAATGACCAAGCTGTGGAAAATAATAATTTTAAATTACTCAATCTGTTATGAGTAACAATAACTTCTGACTTTTGGCATCACTTGGAATCCAACAGCCTTTATCATGCTTGATGCCAGCTGCAAGACACAGTTATGCATTCTCCATAAAGCCTGAGGAGCAGCTGAACTAACATCCCTGTAGACAGACACTGAAATCAATAGTCGAATTTTTAATTTTTTTTTCCAGACTGTTGGATGGGGAGGGAGTAATTAATGAGATACCCCTTGCTTTGCAGTTGGCTGTTTACCTGCACACAGCTCTGTGGTCAGATGGAGTTATCTGTAGAGCCCAGTAGAAGAGAAGAGAGTTTAGTTCTGCCATTTATCTCGTGCATTGATTTTTGTGAGGATGCTGAGGTAAATGATGAGGTGCCCTGTCCCTGTTTTGTCCTCTGCAGGCAGCACCACAAGGGTGATACCCGTCGTTGTGTCTCCTTGTCATTCCGGTGCATTCCTGTGTCTTGCTGATGTTCCAGCTGGTGCTGTGTACTTGGCTGTATTTCTGCTTGAAGTAAAACCCAAGAATACATCTAGAAAACCTTGAAACCTGAAATTTTCCTGAGAGAATTGCTGCCTGTAATTGACATTTTAATGTGTCGTATTTTGCACGTGGTGTTTGCGTTAAATGTCTTTCACATATAGCTGACTCGAAAGTCCACTACTGCGTGTGATAGCACATTGTATTTGGAAGTGGTGCTGTGCTGGGAAGCCAAGCTGGGTATGCAACGCGAGTTATTTTATAAATTCATTTTGTGAAAAAGTACTTTGATATACAACATAACTTGGGTGAAAGGTGTTCTGTGATTTGGAAATTGTGTGTTAGCATCCTGTTTAACATCACAGGATGTCATATTTTCATTAGAAGGTGCTATAATATTTTAGTTATTTTACTATTGTTATTATATACTTAAGCACATTCATGGTATATAAAAAAATATAAAATATTTTACCTAAAAATGTATAAACTATAAAAAGCATTAAACTACTCTCTTCTGTTTCTGTCAACTGTTTTAACTGCTCTCCATTGCTGTCCTAACATTAGCAAAATGCAACTAAGTTTCCCTCATGTCATACTGGAGTGTTCCTTTCCTTTGACAGTTGGTAACTGCAGAACTACACCTGTGCAAGAGAAAAAAGAAATCTTTACAACTAAAAGCAAGCTGTTGAAACCTGAATTTGACCTCTCAGTTATGCAAGAGGAAGGTTTACATTTAGTTTCTAAAGAGCAGACAGTCTGGAAATTCTGCAATAATTTGATAGAGGAGAAAGCTCCCAGTAACAAAAAAGCACAAAGTTCTGAAAATTCAGAGACGTACAAATGTGCATAGTTCAAATGAATACATTGTTTTTAATGCTTGTTTTGCCAAATGTCATACAAACTGAGCTTACTGTAACACTTTTAGAAACATCTTAAGAAGGAAAGTTGGAATAACTCGATGTTAAACATGTGCTTTCAGAATTTTAAAATCCATATAATCTACTTTGCTGATTTGGTTTCTTGGGACTTTGTTATACAGTTACTTCTGCATTTGCTCTGAACAGTATAGTAGTTTAAGCAGATTACTTCTTAATTCAGTGCCATTGTTAGAATTACCATTCACACTCAGAAAAGGATTATTTTATTGGTTTTGTTGTTACAGCTATACATGTTGAAGGTATTTTGGTCACCTTAATTGTGCATTACCAAACACTGTATTTCAAAGTTTAAGTTTAATTTATAATTTCCAGGCTTACTCTACGTTTTGAAGTTTCTCATGCTCTTATTTTTAATTCCTAAACTTGTCCCTTAGAATATATGAGGGGCGTTGGGCTTTACAGCCATCTCAGATGGCTTCTTACGAGACCAACACCCAGTTCGTTTTGTCACAGTTAATGGCCCAGACCATCTGCAGGATCTGCAGATGCATGTGCCAGAGGCTTTCAAACAACTTGCACTGGATGAAGGGTCTTGGTACCCTTTCATAGCTTACATGCCGAAATCCCACTGAATTTGAGAGGCAGGTTTTAGTGAAGCATCTTTAAGGCACTTCAGTAGTGTCAGTGGGAATATGGTCACAGCAGTCAATGGAGTCTGGAGAAGAAGCTTACTGCCTTGTCACTTGAATCACTCTCTAGACTGCATTGACCAATCTTTGCCTAACTGTAAGCATTTATTGCTCTTTGAGAACCGCAAAGGAATGATCAGCAAGAGCACTGCTCGCTGCACTGAAGGGCAGGTGAGATATTTGGGGCACTGGATGCCTCTGTAGGAATTGGCTCCACTGGCATTGACTCTGCCTAACGTAGTGGGAACTCAGTGCCCGAGTTTTCCCATGGAGGCACACAGCTGACAATTTCAAACTGACTCCCAGACCTGTATGTGCCCAAATCCTGGTTTGGTTGTTATGTGTGATGTACGGTTCTTTCTCTTCAACCCCAATCTATCTTTGTTTTAAAATTCAAAATGCATTCCATGGGTGAATTCTCCTGAGGCCTGATCAAGATTCATTGGGTTCAAGATTTGCAGCGAGGCTTGCCCTTTGCCAAAATGTAGTGCAGATGGAGGAGAAAGTTATTTGTGTTCTGTTTTGGGTAGTTTCTATTATCTTGTCTTCAACACTGACAACTTGATTATATACATCCCAGGAATGATTGGCTTTGACATTTACAAGTAAATAAAGTGTTGCTTAAGTATTTCTTTCTTTCTCTTCCAGTTATTGTAATGGATGTATGTTAGATCCAGACTGTGGTCTCTGCTACAAATTGAATAAATCAAGTGTTGTTGAGTCCTCATGCATCCCTGTTGACAAAGATTCCACAATGAAAGCAGCTTGGGGCAGGTATGTCACTTTTCAAAATTTTCTGGTCGGATGCTCTACTGACCGTGGGTGTATTTTGTGCTATTGAGAGCACCTTTGCTTTTACACAGAAAGTTACTAATAGGATATTCTGAAAGAAAAAATGATTTAGCTTTGTAGAGAAATAGGCAATTACATTCTAACAAACGTTCTGAATAAACTCTTTGACTCTGGTGTGTGCTGCCAGTTCTGCCACATTGAAAGTATGGCAAAAGTATACTAGCAATTAGTTAAATTAACTTTTCCCTGAGGGCTTCATTCATGTAAGGTGGCATATTCTCTAGATATCCATTTATATGCCCTCTGAATTAATTTCCTTTTTAAATACTTTAATTAAGACACATTTTTATTATTTGTCTAATAAGGAAACCTTGTTGCTCAGCTGAAGAATCTAAAAGGCATAGTCTGCAGCCACATTTCTGTGTTCCTGTCCTTAACATGGGCAACGAACGTGATGTGCGTTGCACTGAGGGTATAAAGATGTGTGAATTCACAGCAGAGTCCTGATGTAACTGCAAAATACATCACACCTCTTTTCCTTAGGCAGCACAGAGATCCCTGTGAAGTCGCGGCAGTTTTCAGGTTTTCTGCAGTATTGACTGTTCTTAAGTAATGCCTTCAAGAGGTGGAATAAAGTCCTGTAAAGGCTTTATCAACACTTTAAAAACGATCAGGGCTAGGTTTGTCATTAAGAGTGGTTCAATGGCACAAGAGAATCACATAGTTACTGCTGGTAAGTGTGTAATTACTACTGATAAAACCTTTTTGTCATAGCTTATCTATGCCACCCACACACCATAAAAATGCTTGGAAAACATGCGAATGTTTGTGGGGTGGTTTGGTCATCTTTTTATTTTTATTTTTTTATTACTTTTTTATGTATTTCTCAGAAGTTAAATCCAAGCGTGTTAGTGGTAGTGAGTCATGCTGGACAGAGTTTGGAAGGTATGAAGATATCGACTAGTTGTAAAATCATTAGTTTAAAATGACTCTAAAACTGCCTTCCTTTTGGTTTCAGCACTATTAGGGTGTTATGCCTAGTGGCTCATTCCAGATGCAGAAGAGGGTCTTTGTATTTGAAGTCAATCTGAAGTTCATATATGCTGTAATTTTAAGTACCATTCTGTATTTAGCAAAATCATAAAACATGCAGCAAGAGATAAATGGGAACATAAACTCATTATGTTTAGTTGATAGATAAAATCAAACTATTTATTAGTCTTATTATATGGCTTGCAGTAAATGCAGGTATCAGCAGTCCTTTTATATTCATGATTCAGTCTCACAAAGCACTTGTTGTTGTACAGCCTACTGGAGCAATTAGGAAAGAAGAAATATTTCCATTTGAAATTACAGCATACAATATTTATATATTGTGCAATAATTCCATAATTTAAGGACCCCGTTCACAATCTTTCAGGCAAAAGTTCAACAGTTTTAAATGTATTATGTCGGTAGTCGCTAAATTTCCCGCCTTATGACATCCAATGCAATAACTGCCTTTCTTTTCCCGAAGATTGTGGATATTCATCCACATTTCTAATGTTTAACTCATTATTTTTTAATCTGGTCTCCACCTGGTCTGCGTAATCAGGAAGTTTTCTATGAGCTGGTCCTTCAAGCTGTGGAATGCCAGGTGGTACCTTCTTTTCCACATCGTGTGGGACTGGCATGCATTTCCCCGCCTCCTCACGACTACATGTACTTCCACATAATGGTCCAGAGGGAATTGCCACAAACCCTTTGTTTCCAAGGGTTCACGTCGCATGTACCTCAGATGCTGTGTGTGCTTCACAGCAAGATCAGTTCCACAAAGAGGATTTCCTCTCCAACCAAGAGGACTGCTGGGGTGAAAACCGTGTAGTTACATTTCCAGTCACTCAGAGTGGCAGGAATCGTCTGTATCATTCTGCTAGCACAGGGAGAAGAAGCGCCTAAGGCAAACCGGCCGCACTGGTGAAGGAGTTACGGTGTGCTCATGCTAGAAATTGCAATCCCTTTGTTTCACAAAGCTATGTTGTCACAAGCTGGATTTACAGCAGTCGGTATTTAAAAAATACATGGTACGTTTATGATCAGAAACTAGATTAATGGTTTAAAAGATGACCTTGTGAGTTGTGAATATCTGCTAAACATCAGTATCCCATGCAGCCTCTTTGCAGCTCCTGTGTATTTTGAGAGTTTAATGCCATCCAGTAATGGCTGAATGGGTTTGAAGGTCTTAAAACCTCCAGAATTAGTTTTGGTCAATGTCTTTGGCCAGAAATTTTGCTCAGGAGAGAAGGAAGACCTAGATTATTTGTCTGGCATCTGTTGGACCCCAGTTTGCTTGGGCAGCAGCTCTGGCTGTCTTCCATCATGCCAGAGGTTCAGAGAAATGGCTTCTGCTGTGCTTACATAGGCCGTGCCAAGCAGTGTTTCTCTGCTGCTGTGCTTGTGTTTTGTTTCTGCTCTTCCTGCTGGAAGGATGAGAGCTGCAGCCATGGAGAGGTGCATATGGTCACATCACACAACGTGCGTGCAGCCACATAACTGCAGCCATCGTAACCCCGACAGATCTGACATTCACTCCAGGGGTTATCTATCCCTGATGTGCAGCCTACCAGCCAGGTGAGAGGTGCTCAGAGGCACCTGGAGAAATCTTGTTGTATTTTTTACAGCTCACCACAGCCTCATGAACTGACAGAGAAACCCCTCCTGTTTGTACGTGTATAGCTCTGCACTGCTCTTCACAGTTGATCCCAAGGTACTTTGGTAACACTGATATTACGGGCAATGTTTTGACTGTTATCTTAAAAGACAGTAAAGCGTTCTTATTTGCAAGAGGTTTCCCCAGTGCCATACTAGACACAACCTCTATGGTTTGGTTCTTTTTTTTTGGTTAATCATGTTCATTCAGTTATAGTGTCTTCTAAATTGAGAAGCTATAGGGAGGGGAGGGAAGAGAGCAGAAATTTCAGTCTCCTGTGCCTGCCAGCAAGACTGTTTGTATTGCTGTGGTTGTCATAGGAACCTAGGGAGACAATTAGACTGTCCAAATGTTTTTCAAGAAGAATATAGTATTTTGGTTCCTTTGAATATAGGGAACGTTGCAGCCAGCAGTGGCCCCAGGGAAGGGAAAAAGCCATGGAAATAGTGCATGAATAAATCAGACCAAGTCCAGCCTCAAAGCAGTGTGGCTAATGCACAACTGGTACACTTGCAAGATCATACATTTAAGGCAAAGAAAATAGATTGTTTTTGTTATTTAGCTAGTTACATAAGCCTGACTCTAATACTGAGATAACACACAGAGGAGCATCTTGTCTACTGTGCCAGCACAGCCAGTGCCTCGCAGCCTGCGGTGCTGCTGAACCAGCTAACAAACAGCGGCTGGCATGCAAACAGTACTGCTGCCAGCTCTGCACAGGGACATGTCAAGGATAGTTTCAAGACAGCAAGTGAGAATAATCTTAAATTATTCATTTAGTAATAAAGGAAGAAGAGCTGTGTCTTCTCTCTCAGTGCAATTTGAGGGTTCTGTGTTGGGATTCTGTTTTCCAAGGCCTGTGAAAGTTTTGTGTTTGGCAGCAGTGCAGGATGGCTGGCAGTCTTATTCTCTTCATGAACCTTGAATTATAAAATCCCCGCTAAGTTGATAAAAAAGCATTATCTGGGTTTTACAGATAGGAGTGCAGTGGGAAAATTCCAAAATGCAGCTTGAGTAGTGTGGCAGAGGTCATGGGCAGAGTTAGTTCTTAGTCAGCACTGAATTTGGAGGTGATTGCTTTCAATTCTGCGTTTTTATAGTGTAACCCAAATTCTAGGCCTTCCCACAACTGCAATTACTGCCCCAGTACTCTCAGTAACCTTGACATTTCTCTCCATGTAATTGTACATAGATTTTCTTACTGAAATGTTTATTTGGAATCTTTCTACAAGGGCGTGTATGGAGAAATGTTACTAAATTCACCAGCAATTAGAAGATAAACTAGTATTTATCTTACTAAGCCTTCAGATTGATGAATAAAGATTATGCATAGGAGTGTAGTTCTCACATTTGTGAAGCAGAAGTGTAACAGAGGGAATAAATGAATTTAGGGAGCTGGAAAGATCTACAGAATATTTACATCTGTATGTACATCGGCATCACTCAGAAGAACTGCTGTTAGTTTTAGCAAAAGCTCTTTCTGGCCTATGCTAAGTGTTTACTACATTGAAATATTCATCACTACACTGAGAACCACAACACAGAATCTCCCCACTCCCTCCAGGTATCATTTAGGAAAGAAAAACAAAATGTTTGAAGTTTCAAATAGAACTAAACTCTGATTATATTCACCACTTGCCCGTGAGGATGCAAACCTGGACCAGCAGGGTTTCAGCTCACGGTGCTCTTTGTGCTCGGTGATTAGGAGGACATCCTTCAAGGTAATAATAGCTAGTGTAAGCTAGTGAGGCGTGTGGAAACAGAAATGAATGAGAAGACTGAAACTGATTACAGTCTTTGTCAGCATAAAATCTAAGAACAAGGTCTTTTCTGAGAGAAGGATATTAGCGTAATCACCGTGGCTGTGTGGCTCGTAGAGGTGTTACTCTTGAAAGCTAAGGAGGTGGAGGAGGAACGTCAGAAAATTTGTGTGCATATTTTACTGCTGGTGGGTAAGGGCAAATAGGAAGAACAGAAGGATGGAGTGATGCAGAATATTGTGTCCTCAGCCACTATTCCTCCTCAAATCTTTGAGGCAACATGCTTTCAAGCCTTTCAAAATGAAATTATTACTTGGTGGGCCTGATAACTTTAATTTTATCTCTTTAAGCTTTTAAAAATGTGGTAAAATCTAAATAGGTACTTAAATAATCTAAATGAGGGTGCGATTTTATTGAAACCCTAATAGAAGATATAGTCTCTTGAGGACTCTTTTTAAAAAAATGTTCAAGGGGGGAAAACTTTTTTTATAATTTTAATTTTATGTTTTTTGACTGAATCTAATGCCTAAACAATTAAGGTCCTTTGCATATTGCATCTTTATCTTAGGTTTAAAACAATAAGCAGAGCAACACGATAACCTAAACTGAAACTGTTTATGTTCCTTTAGGGTAATTACTTGTGAATTGCTATTAATAGCACTAATTCATTACATGTGCTCAACTAATGACAAATTCTGGATGTGTGAAAGGAGGACGATATATACGCATAGTCAGTCCTGTTATGAAGTGAATATGTTCTTATTCTGGCAATGTTTAGTTTATATGCTGAACACAACATGTATTTGTTGGAGACATCCAGCACAAAATGGGATTTAAAAGAGGTCTGCTTAGCTTGGAATGCCATTTGTTCCTTTGTTCTCTACCTGTTAACATGTACAGCACTTTGCTGGAGAACCCTGCTTCCAGATCTTAGTGTACATTACTATTTATAAGGCATTCTGGAAGAGAGTAGTGAAGAGAGATCCTGACAGCTGTCTGGGTTAGTTGCTGCAACAACTGCTTCAAATGGTTTAGCACTGAGCTAACTGGAATAGAAAAGCCAAAGTGACCCTTGAGCTAAAGCATTCCCAAATGCTGTTTTGTGTCAGTAAAAAATGTTACAGTTATTTAAATGGAACAAAGTTTGAGTCAGTACTGTCATCACTTGATGGTGGTCCAAGGAAGAAGATGCTGCAGTGTTTAAAATCTGGATTTACATCCTGTTGGAGTAGAAAGCATTCTGCTTATTCCAGTCATTTTCTGGTCAACTGAGATGGGACTAGAAGGAAAATAGTCTTGTTTCCCATTTTAAAAGCTTTTGGTTGATAAAGGAGATAGCTAGGAAAGAAAAGAATGCTAACATGTACAGAGAGAATTGTCAGGCTGTTGTCAAGGTGCTTAGGGTAGGTGGACAGTTCCCGCAGCTGCTTTCTCTTACAGAATGTACATTGGAGAAGAGCCTTTCGTTGTCCATAGGAGTCTGCTGCTAACTGGCTTCAGCTGCTCGTCTTTTTAGGGGCAGATGGGAAGGCCTCTGCCTCTCCTGGGAGCATGAGAGGAGCTGCTCCTGGGAGCAGGCTTGGAATTTCCCCCTCTGCCTGGGAGCCAAAGCAAAATGGACTGCTTCATAATTTGAAGCACGTGGATTTTTATTTCTGAGAGAGGAATACTGCCAGCAGAGGTTTTTCACATGTATTCACTGTTGACTCTGAATTTCAGATTTCAATAAAATTGTCTCAGCAGGATTTTTTAGGTTCTTACTCTCTGAAATGAATTTAATACTTTGAAATTTTATTTTTATTTTCTTTTCTGTTTTGTTTGGGGGAGGGGGGAACGGATAAGGTGGGAGGAAGAAGACTTTTAAAGATGGATGGATGTTCCTAGGGATTTTTATTGATAAAGAACATCCAGCAGGGACAAACCCTTTGCCAGCATCCACAGCCCATATTTTACTCACCTTTATTCCATTATGAATAATTCTTCAGTAATCATCTGTTATAGTAAAATTGTGATCTCTTCCCTTCTTAAAAGGATAAAAGCTTTTTCAGAGTTTTTTTTTTCGTTTTGAGGGAAAGTAACACATTTGTGCATTAAGACTGTTGAATAATTCTGTATGTTTAAGGAGTTTAATTCATATAAATTAATGTATGCACAGTCTGCATGCGTGCTTCGTTTCCTTGAGAATGGAGGCAGTAACATCAGTCCTGCAGTGGCACGAGATGAGCTAGAATTATTGATTCATCTGATTTAGAGCTGTGACCTTATTTTAACCCATGTGCCTGTTAATGCAGCCAGGAAACAAGCAGTCTGCTAGGGAGCGGGTTGTGCTGCTGGGCAGCGGCACTTTCTGCAAAGTTCTACTTCCAGATTCCATACTTGGAGTTTCATGTAATAATGAAGGCCTCGGTATGCAACGTTTATAAATGTCATAAGCTAGAGATAATGTAACCTTTTATTGCTTCTGTATTTTATAAAAGGCCTCACATTTGCCTTAGATATTGTACTGCACGCACAAATCGAAGGAGGGGAACACTGTATATTAAGTGATTGCTCTCACAAATCCAGTGTAAAATAATTGCCTCATTACAAGTGGTCTTTGGGCATTTTTAAAATCTCCTTGGGGCTCCATTTTCAGTTACAAAATTAAAGATTTCCAGAGCATTTACCAGGGCTGACAGCTGAGGAATCATTCTGTGTATAGCTGTCAGATAATTTCATTGAGACCCTCCCCAGTAGCCCCTATGTGGAAGGGATGTGCTGTCTGCTTTTACCTTATGAAGCTGCATTTTCTCTCAGTTTTTTAAGGCAAAGACATTGCCACCTACTGGAATCAGGGAAAAGCTTACTCTTCCATGATCTATTTTAAAAAATGAGCACAAAGTCTCCGGTTTTCAGTCTAGGTGGATTTTGATTGTAATGGCAGAAAGACTGCTGCTGGCAGTAGTTAAAATGTAATATTTGCATCTAAATTACAGTTACAGAAATTGAGTGGAAACAGTTTAGTACTTCAGCTGGAAGTTGAATAAAACACTATTACTAGAACATGTCATTTTTGTATATATATATATCAATAACTAGAAATGAAATAGAGCAGAGAAGTGCTAAAGAAGGCATGCTAATACGTGTAATACTGAGCTGTGTTTTAAGCCTTTTGCCTATACTGTTCTTCAGCTCAGGTTCAACAAAAGAGCAAATTCACAAAAATATTTTTACCCCACTACTTTCCTTTTGATCACAAGGAAATTTCAGATCAATAACATTTTTTTTTTCTCTCTTCACTTTCGATTGAAATGTGAATGTGAGTCTGAGGTTTTAAGAGCTCTCTGGAAAATCCTTTCTGCACAGCATCACTTCTGCAGGCAGTGCAAAACGCAGTGACTGCTGGGTGGCGTAGGCAGGAGTGAACTGGTGTTGGGATTCCAGCAGTGTGCCTGCAGCAGCAGGGCTGGCACAGGGCGACCTTCCTCGTATGGGCTGCAGTTCACCTGTCTGTGATTTCAGGACTGGAGCTTTGAAAGTATTTAATTTGGCTTATGAATTGAATCTGTGATGCTTACCATTCAGTGCCACATCTGTAACTCAGAGTAATTAGGTCAGTGTTTCCCATCTGTGGGTTTGGGGTAGGATTTTTTTTTTTTTAATTTAACTACAATATCTTGCCATTCTCTACTAAATTGATACACTAGATTTCAAGATGAGAACGTATTTTTCACATCTCCTTTGCGCATCCAAATCTTTGGGGTAACTAGAAACAATACAATTTTTTCTGTTTGTTTACGGCTTTATGGAATGTTTAGAAGCATTCAGAAGAATAGGATGGTAACACTGCAACAGAACCTATCTCATTTGGACGTGAACTTCCAGTCAGTATTTCTGCTAAGTCACCAGCACACTAAGTTACAACAACATCCTGGCTTACTTTGTCTTTGGATTTTTTTGACCATGGATTTAGAATTCCTTTTGGCAGCTCTAATTGAAGTGACGCTTTTCAGGCGCTGATGACATTTGTTTGGACAATACTGCAGATATTACTGACACCCTGTGAACAGCACAAACATGAATGAAGGTTACTTGTAAGCATGAGTAAGATCAGGAAGTATGGATAGAATTTGTCTTACTCAGCTTCCAATCTCTAAGATATTATTCTTGATCTCTCTTGTAGTTCCTTGACGGATGAAATGAAAGATGCTGGTCTGTATTGTTCCTTCTCTGCAGCTGGCTTTGTTCCATCATGCCAGCCATCCATGCATGCTATTGTCAGTACTTTAAAGGAGAAGTTTTAAGAGAATATCAGTCATTGCTTTTGATATTTTTATTAATATTAAAACATAGCCTTTGTGCACAGAGATTAAAAAACCCTTCCCCTCTCCCTCTTCTCCTCTAAAATCTGAGCCAGGCCCCGCACTCAGTACAGCTCACTGAGGCAGCCCGTCTTTGGAGGAAGTAGGGGAGGAGGTCTGCTGGCTGCCTTTGGGGTCGGCTGGCTGCCTTTGGGGGAACCAGTGCTTCCGCAGTGAGCGCGCAGCTGTTTCATATTTCTCTTGTAACCAGAAGAACTTTACAAAGCTAATTATTAAGTAAATTAAATTAAAATCAGATTAAAAAAAAAAACAATTAAATGAAATTAAACACTTGTAGAGATTTATTTGATAGTAAACTTGCATGAAGTTCTAAAATGCTGCATTTGACATCCTAATCCTCAGACCAATTTCTTTCCATAATTTAATTATTAAATATTAATGCTGCAAGGTGATACAATTGGAAAGACTAAATGCTTTTACATCTGGAAGCAGAAACCAGAAATTCTTGAGCTCCCTGACCATATTTCTATCTGTAATTCCATATGGAGCTCTTTGCACTTTCCCTCCACTCCTAAAAACATGCAAAACCGGTGATGACTCCAAGTTTCGACTAGAGTGGCAGGAGCAGCAGAAGTGCCCCAGGGTGAGCAGAGAGTGCCAGGTTTGCTCAGCAGTGAAATACCTAACTGCTCTTCTGTCACAGGCGGTACAATACTTACACCAGTCCCACATTTCTGAGCACCATTTTCCTAAAAGAGCTGGGACAGAATAAGGCCCGCCTGCCGCAGGCACCAGTAGGTAACAAATAATACATGGGACTGACTGCTGATGGAGAGCGGCCAGATCTGCTTGTTTCCTGGCATGAAGCGTAGTGTGGTGCATGTTCACGCTGGGAGCCCGCCAGGGTGGCTGACAGCCTTCTTCCAGCTCACAGTCATCACTCCCAAATCGTAATGAGCACCTCCTTTCAGAGATGGAAGGGAAGCTGGATGAGCCTGTGTGAGTGAGTGCTCATTGCCAGAGCTGTTTTTCCAAAAGTGAGCTGTTCTGTGGAATGCACTGAGCAAGCTGTGAAGCACATGCGGGCGTCAGAGGGAGTCCGTGAGTCTTTCTCAACCCGGACTATGGCCAGGAGTCAATAAATAGTTCAGGTGGTCTCCAGACTGCCTCCACACCTTTCAGCTATTGTGGTGCTCAGGTAGATTTGTGCTCCTGTTGTTGATACTAAAAATTGTGTCTATTCAATGATTGCTGCACTTAAAATTTGTGAAATGACAGCAATTAAATACCTGGGTCCTGCACTTGGGTCATAACAACCCCATGCAGTGGTACAGGCTTGTGACAGAGCGGCTGGAAAGGCAGAAAAGGACCTGGGGGTGCTGGCTGAACGTGAGCCAGCAGCATGCCCAGGTGGCCAAGAGGCCAAAGGCATCCCAGCCTGTGTCAGAAATAGTGTAGCCAGCAGGACTAAGGAAGTGACTGTCCCGTTGTACGTGGCACTGGTGAGGCCGCCCCTGGAGTACTGGGTTCAGTTTTGGGCCTCTCACTCCGTAAGGGTGTTGAGCTGCTCACGTGTGTTCAGAGATCAACAAAGCTGGTGAAGGGGCTGCAAGACAAGTGTTATAAGGAGCGACTGAGGGAATTGGGGTTGCTTAGCCTGGAGAAAAGGAAGCTGAGGGGAGACCTCACGGCTCACTACAACCTCTTGGGAAGGAGGTTGCAGCGAGGAGGGTGTTGGTGTCTTTCTCAGGCAACAAGTGATAGGATGGGGAAATGGTCTCAAGTTGTGCCAGGGGAGGTCTAGATTGGTCATTAGGAAGATTTTCTTCATGGAGAGGGTTGTCAAGCACTGGAATGCACTGAGTCCCCATCCCTGGAGGTGTTTAAGAGATGTGTGCATACAGCACTGAGGACGCTGTTTAGCAGTGGGACTTGGTAGGTCAGGTTAATTGTTGGATTTGATGATCTTGGAGGTCTCTTCCACCCTAAATCATTCTGGGGTTCACAGGTGCCATTGCTTGTGGCTATGCCCATGCTGAGGCAGGAGATGTCTGTAAGATACACTGATGTAAATGACTACATCCATGAGAGGGGGAAAAGGGCAAAAATCTTGCACTGCCTCCTCTTGCCTTCTTAGCCATAACTGAAACAGTGCATTCTTTTGTCGTTGCATTTTCATACTCTTTGGTAGCTTACAGATATAGGGATAGATCTTTAAAGTTGCAAAAATGTATTATCTTCTCATGAAAGCATTTAGCAGGTGTGGGCTTTGCTTCTCCTTTAATATTACCTTTCTGCAACTTTGACCTTGTATGACATTGATTGTCAGTGAAGCTTTCTCTGATATTTTTGAGAAATATTTTATGCAGCTAAATGTCAACGTATCAAGCTAGTAAGTGAGTCATACTATTGGGAAAAAGCTCTTCAGAATGTATATTTTTTTAAAAGAAATAAAATGTGTGCCTAAAAAGAAAAGTGTCTTTAAATGATTTACTAATTTTTATGAAGAATCTATCCAGAAATAATTACGAGATAATATTCTTGTTTATTTATTGTACACGCACGCATTTGATTCTCCGTCTTAGAGCTACCACTCTCTGCTGCAGGTGTCACTGAATTTGACATCCAAACCCTAAAGTAGTCTTCTGGGTACACATAACAACACATTTTTGTCATGGCTTCCTAACTTGAGAATACCACATGTGATTTTCACAGCTGTGATTTCAACCTGTGAATCCCTCAGCTGGGTGTTACCCAAGCCTTCTGCCTGCTGTCCCAGCCTTAGATTTGGATATGTATGGTTATAGACTGGACCTCTGTGTGCTCAGATTGTGCAGTAATGTATTTAGATATTTGAGTTTTATATTTAAAGTATTTTTATAAAATGCTTATTGTCTATAACTATATATATTTAAACATTTTTGTAATCATTTTCTGCAAAAACACAAGAGAAGTCTTAAACAAATAAATATTTTGGCTTATGATCTTTCTGTTCCTTTTTTTTTTTTTTTTTTTTTCCCTCACACTTTGTTTTTCAGAAAACCAGGGCAATTTTGAAGTTGTTCATTAAGAAAATGGAATAGATATTCCATTTTCTTTCATTTTTCTCTCTCGACTGAACAGCTAATTTTGTACCATCAGCTACTTGGTACCTGAAAGTGTCTCATGTTAAGAAGAAGTACAGAATACCATATTTTGAAATTCTGACCTATTGTGTAATGATTAAAGTCATTGAAATGAGCATAGGTAGAAAGGCATGAAGGACAGTGATATCAAGCAAAGATGCTTATACTCAAAACTAATTAAGAGTTTGCATTTTGATAAGGTTTTATTTTTAATTCTGTTCATTAAAATTCTGTAGGCATGACCGCAGGTCATTTAAGTGAACAGATGATGCTTATTTTTCATAGTTGTTGTATGTCCCCTCACAAGTTTATGCATTATTAATACAATATTTGAATTATTTATGATTTGTTGATGACAGAATTAAGAAATCATACAATTTAATTATTGTTAGTTAGTTTTAATTTGTACTGTGGTAAAATGAGGGGGTCCAGTCGGGCTCAGAATTAGGATGAGGATGAGGCACTCTATAGAGCACATGTACATCAGATGTTTCCAGGCAATTATATTACCATCTGGTACTTTAGTAGAAAAAAGCTTGGGAGGAAAAAAAAGTCCATATATCTGTTGTGTGGTTAAGGTAATTATAAGTCCTATAATAAAGAAAGTTACGTGCGTATTTCTGTTCCTGGTTTTTACATGTGCTGTATGGGAGGCTGGCTTATGGGTGTGCCTAACGGGTGCTATGAGCCGCTGCGAGGGCTTTAACCTCAGGTCTAGAGCATTCGGCCTTGTCCTGTTTGCCGCTGTGCTTCAAGGTGTGGAGAGCACAGGCGCCAAGGAGGGAAGCAGGTCTGACAGCGGTGTGGTGGTAGCAGGGTGTTGCCTCTCTCCATACCTGGTGTATGTGATAAAAAATGAAGTTTGAAGCATTTACAGCATGACAGCAGAGTGGGACAATTGTAACCAGTAGCCTGGAGGAGGCCAGCAGCACTGAGGAGACACCGGCGTCGAGTAAAAAGTCTAAAGGAGCAGTGACTTGGAAGAATGGGAATACGACACAGCAATACTAAAGAGAACCTCCAGCCTAGAAACAAATGCAAAACTGAGCGTCCTTCATCTGGCACTGAGTGACCGCACCACAAGAAAGCTGCTGGCTCTGACCAACAGCTAACGAAGCACCACAAGTGCCCCTGCCATACTGGTGAGCAGAGGATGTGGGAACCTGTGCTGCCCACCCGTCCAAACTGTCATGGTTTCCAGCATAGTCAAATCTGCGAATGCTGGAAGAGAAGGGATTAGGAAGTTGTGGGGGGGAAGGGAGTTAGGACATCTAACTTAAACTGGCCCACGAGGTATTCCATACCATATACATCATGTCACAGCCCTCCCCCTGCTTTATGGTGAGGGGGAGGAAGCCACGGCTTGTGTCTCTTTTTCCCCTTCCAGGTTGGGTTTGTGTGTGGGTGAGAAATCGCCTTTCTCGTAAGTCACTGTTTCCATTTATCAGTATTATTACCCTTTACCCTTTCCATTTTATTATCCATTATTTATATCAAATTTATTATTATTTTTAATATACATTTTTATTATTGTTCCTTAGCTATTTTAGTAAACTAGTTTTTATCTTAACCCTCGAGTCCTACCTTTTTATTCTTTTCTCACTTCCCTCCTCCATCCCGCTGATACCGGCTGCTGGCAGTACGCCGACAGGCCCGGGCCTCTGCGGCCTGGGGGTAGCGAGCAACTGTTGGGAGCTGTGGTCGGTTAAAGCACCACGATGGGGCATTTGGAGGCTGTACCCCAGTGGGGCCAGATCCCAGCTCAGCCAAGAGTGGGCCATGGAGAGGAAGGTCTGGGAAGGAGCTGGGAGAAGACAACCCCATTGTCCAGGCCCCTACCTCTGCCCACCTCAGGAAAAGCAAAGAAGAATGAAGCTGACAGATGTGTGTGGGATCTCCCAGCTTTACTGTGTTGGCTTCTGGGGATGAGAGCCAGCATGTGGGGCTGGCACACGGCTGCTCCTGCGATGTCTTTGGGGCTGTCAGTGGGATCTTTGAGCCCAACGTTGGACCCAGGAGCAGCTTCACGCCTGGGCTAGCCCCCGCTGTCTGGACCGGCTCTCACAGCATCTTCGAGGCTGGCTTTGGGAATTTGAAGCCTGACGTCCCACTGGAGAACGGCTTCGTGTCTGGGCCCACACTCCCTGCCTGGACTGTCTTCTGTGTTGAGGCGGTGGGGAATCCCTTGAGGACCTCGATGTTGCCGGTCTGGCCGAGATGCAGGTATGGCACCTGGGGCTGGTGTAGGTCTGCCGTCACGAAGTCTTTGGGGCCGGCTCTGGGAACTGGAGGCCCGACCTCATAACGGGGAGCGGCTGCTTGTCTGGCCTGTCCCCCGCTGCCTTGAGCGCCGCCTGCGTTCAGCCACCAGGGAATTGCTGGAGGACCCCGATGCCCCCTGTGTGGCACAGCTGTGGGAGCTGCTCCCAGTGCTTGGACGTGGTGTGCGTCTGCTCCCATGGAGTCCTCTGGGATGGCTAGAGGACTCCTGATCCTCATGTATACTTGGGCCAATTGTCCTCTGCTCTGTCCCAGGCTGTGTGGACTGGCCCCTTTCCTCAGGCAGATGGGAACTGTGCGATGGCCCCAACGCTGCCTGGCTGGTGGGGCTGGAGCTGCTGTTCTCATTTGCCGGGGAGCCGTGGGATTGCCCCAGTTCCTCCTGGCTGGCCGTACTGGGGCCGATGAGCTCCGAGTTGCTGCTGGAGGCTGCAAGGGGAGGCAGGAAGGTCAGCAGGATGAACTTGTAACCCCGGGGTGGGGACAGGCTCCCATCCCTCCTGGGCCAGAGACACTCTGGCAAGGCCACCTCTGGCCTGGCCTTGCCTGGCCCCAGCCCAGCGGCACCTGGATGTTTGCTTCTTACCGATGCCCACGCCAGCACAGCCGTCGCACTCCCAGGTTGTTGTTGCGTCACTCAAGGAGGAGCAGCGNCAGGCCCAACAGGGCAGTGCCTGGGCAAACATGGTGCTTGCGCTCTCATGTCTGAGGAGACAGCAGAAGGACAGCAACCGGACTGGCATTCGGGTCCCAAAGGTGGACATCAAGCAAGAGCAGACCCAGCAGTGACCTCTGGGGAGCGCCTCCAACTAGACTCTGTGCTGTTGATCACAACCCTCCGAGCTCTGCCAGTCAGTCAGTTCCCAATCCACCTCACTGTCCACTCATCTAACCCACACTTGCTAAGCTAACCTACAAGGATGTCCTGGGAGACAGTGTCATAAGCATTGCGGAAGTCAAGGTAGACAACATCTGCTGCTCTCCCCTCCTCTGCCCAGCCAGTCATGACATCTGTGAAGGCTACCAGATTTGTCAAGCGTGATTTTCCCTTGGGGAATCCATGGCGAGCCCTCCTGATAACATTATTTTATTCCATTTTCTCGGAGATAGCGTCCAGAACGAGTTGTTCCATCGCCTTCCCAGGGACGGAGGTGAGGCTGACTGGCCTGGAGTTCCCCGGCTCCTCCTTCTTGCCCTCTTTGAAGACTGGAGTGATAGTGGCTTTCCTCCAGTCCCCAGGCCCCTCTCCTGTTCTCCATGACCTTTCACAGATGACAGAGCATTGTTCGGCAGACACTTCTGCCAGCTCCCTCAGCACTGGTGGGTGAAGTCAGCAGGAAGGATGCAGCTGGGCAGCCAAGGCCACAGCTCAGCCCAGAAAACTGCCCCGCCCAGCGCTAACCACACACACTGTTTGTGCTGCAGCACCCCCACACTGGCAGCATCCCCAGACCAGAACCAGCTCGCAGACCTGCTGGCACTGCTCAAACGCAGGAGGAAACCTCAGGCCCTGACCCATTCCACAGCCAGCAGCAGCCTTAAAGCTACCCATGTGCCCCAAGCTCCAAAACACCCCCAGAACCAGGCTGGGCCCACAAGTGCAGCCTCGGTCCATGGGTGTCATGGTTTCTGGCCTAGCCGAATCTTGGAATGCTGGAAGAGAAGGGATTAGGAAGTTGGAGGGGGGAAGGGAGCGAGCGACTGTTGGCAGATATCATGGGCTAAACCACCACACGAACCAAGTCATAAGAAGTTAGAAACGTACTGAAACATCCAGTGTGGCAAACAGTGAAGACCCCCCTTGTTGTGATTAATATTGTGGAGTTTTTTTGTCATGGGAAAAAAAACGGCCCGGTGTTCAGTCATTTGGTAGCCTATTCCTGTCTATTCAGATTGAAAAATAACTCTGGCACTCCGTTTACTGGGCAACTTCAGATGCAGTTACAAAGCAAAAATTTCTCGGTTTGGGAAAATAGAAGTATTTGAATTAAAACTCTTTAAAGACTTTTTTTTTTTCATAAATACGTGTATGAAAAGTATGTGCTTCTGTGTCAGGAGCAGAGGTAAATCAGAACAGAGTACTGAATGTCAGGCAGCTGTGCTTTCTAACCAGACAGAGCACTGGCGAAAGGTAGTTTTGTCTCAGAGGTATTTCTATGAAGTAGTTATTTCGCTACGGTCTTGCGCTTAAATAAATGAAGTATTAAGTTGTTTATTAATTTAACAGTGTGGGGGAGATATAGTCAAAAATTCCTTATGACTGATTTTAGATTTTAGCAGACCGTGAGGTCTGTCACTTTTGTAAGGAGGAAGATGAAAGAAGGATCAGAAGGTAACTGACGATAAAAAAGTTGATCAGTGATTATTTATGATTATTTATTTATTATTATTTCTAAATGTTTGCTTCTGTCTCCAAACAGATCTTTAAGAAATGCCCATTTAAATGTAAAACCTTATTAGAAATCCTTATCCTACAGCACACAATGAAGAAGGCTTCTGTAGACTCTTTGGCTCTGAAATGGGCAAATTGACCAAGCTTCTGTATTATTTTTTTTTTCAGTTTTTCTTTGAGTATGTACTTTCAGTTTCCCCAGTGCAGAATAAGAAGTGCCAGCCGTTCAGCCTCAGGAGAATATCCTGCTGTTAGTACTGTGTTAGCTGTAGTAGCTGTCCTAAACCTACCTGGCATAGAATGCTCTGCATAGAGAAAGAAATTACTTTTATTTCTTCAGTTGAAGATTTTTTAGATATTTTGGACAGTGGCAATTACTGCAGCTGTTACCAGTTGGAGTACTCTGGTTTCTGTTCTTTGTTCAAGATTTCACTCACAGCTGTACATGCTTGACTGGTAGATCCTATAGCCGTGGGCTTCCAAGTGTTGAAGACTGTTTTTCACTCACATGCACACTCATTTAACAGGAGCGTTCTTGCAGTAAAGTAAACTATTTTTCTGAGACTTTAAAGTGTATGTTAATATTTTTAATACTCTGTGCTAATTTTAGCAAAAGACTGCGGTGAATGTCCCCAGATGCTGTTAGTATTTTTATGTAATGAAGGTTAAGCAATGTCTTGGTGAATGCCACAAAATTTTATGCATACATTTTTCAAGGTTGCATATGTTTGTTCTTTTCTGTAGTTTTTTTTTTGTTTGTTTGTTTTTCTTTTTTAACTGCTGTCATCTGGCATATTTTTAGCAACATCCGGTTTAATGGATGAATTATTTCCCCATGTCAACCACAAAGTCAAAGCAGTGGATGCAGACTCCTCTAGAGAGGCATGGGTCTACAGTGCATCTTCCGAGGCACAGCAACCAGTAGCTAGGGAACCCTCAGAAAGTTTAAGTACTGATTCAGATATTAGTCATTTTGAGGTTAATCTGCTGTTCGCATTTAGGAAAGAGTTATGCTTTGTTTGAGACTCCAGACAGCATCTTTCCATATATATATACATACATATGTAAAGCAGGTGCTGAAGGAGCAGAACTTTTTCTTTAAACCAGAATATACTGATTTAGACTGAAACTGTGTCTTACAGTTTTACTGGTTTCTAGGGGCTGTGCTAATGTATCTTCTTTGCATTTGGCAGATTAGAGGCCAGATGGATGAACCCTTAGCTGTGAACTCCTCTGCCTCAAGAGCCAGCACACCTTAATTCCAGGCACTGCTTGGGTCAGCTTGAACTCAGGCTTTGCCTGATGGACAGCATACAGGCAGTTTCCAAAGTTGTCCTTAGTGACATGTCTGACTAACACAGAATTATTTTACAATTAAGCTGATACCTCATCAAGTTCTCTCCTTTACATAATTTAAAGATACTTAGGGATCTGTTCAGACAGCTGAAGATCTTCAGCAGAAATGGAGAAGTTGTGAGAACTGACCCAAACGTCACGGGACGGATCTAGTAATTGCTTGTGGATAAATAGTTTCAGGTGTCCCCCAGCATCTTCCACAAAGTATTTTCCTATTCCAAGCAGCAGCTACTCGTAATTAGGTCTGTTTGCTGCTCTGTCCTCTCCATGACCAGGCTGCTGGTGAAAAGCTGAGTCAACAAGCTTGGGATAAATGTATGTTGTTCAGTTTGATTGGCATGATATGAAAGTCAGCACTTTACACAAGGAGACTTTTAAAATTGCTTTAATGTGGATTTTTAAAATCCCACGAATTGATGTTACACCAGAGGCTGAGCTGATAAATTGTCAATTAGCATCATCTTGATAACCCAGACACAGAAGTCTGACATAATAACAGTCCTTAAGTAGTTTTCCTCTTGTTAGAACAAAGAAAGAGTGGATTAGTGCAACTGCGAATTAGATCTGAATTCTGTCCGTACCATCAGAGCCCAATGTCAAAATTTATCTCTGAGCAGGACGCGTAATTTTGACATAAGCCTGCTCTAACAAGCTGTTTAAGACATGAATGATAACGGTAGTGATTTTCTTTAGCAGTAATTTATTTCTGTAGCCTGATTTGATTTGAATTTGACCTTTTAGGATTTTTTGATCTAAATCCATTTAAGATGCTTCTTAAGGGCATAAAAGACAATGGGAAGTCAGCAGCTTTCATATTAAAAATATATGAACTGTTCAGAGTGAAACATTTAATTCAATTCCCACAAAAGCCATATCTTCACAGCCACACATTCCTCACTGTGCAGCAAGATAAAAATTAAAGTAAATGTGAAAGGAAGATCAGCTTTCTTGTGCTGTGCTAACATGGCCTTTGCAATGTAGCATCTGAAAATTTCCCTAGTTTGTGGTTTACAGTGTTGTACTTGAGAAAAATTTTACAACCAAATTGACTCAAGTATTAGGATAATTTAGACTGATTATCAAGGAAGTGGTCTTATCCTGTTTCATCCTCTTGTTATCAACAATAGCATCTTAGATCACCTGCAACAGCCCTTCTTCTCTCACCTTTTTAATGTGCTTTATGAAGGTAATTTAGAAGGCAGGGAGCAAAGCTTTAGATCTCCTGATCTACAGACTGTATCTGATAAGGGACGGACTCCTTGAAGCCAAACATAATGCACGCAGTGTAGAAAGCTGCTGCTGTTCTATTTCCAGTCAGTGGAATTGTTCACATCAATTGTCACAAAGTTAGGTTTTCACTAATTACAGCAGATGTGCTTCCTAAATTAAAGACATGTAATGAAAGAAATTTATGGTAAAGATTTTCAGTGTAATGTCATCATGCTTTGACTCTGGCAGTAGTTTCAGAGGAAACACTGTGGTGTGCCTTCATGGTTTGTACTGACACTTACCCAGCACGTTGTTATTTGCACAGTCTTTCTGGTGGTAGCTGGCTGCATAGTTTCACTTGTAAGCTGCTTACATGGAATCTTCTCTGTGCTTTCCAGCTAGTGAAGAGATCGGTAGCTGCATGTCTGCTTTCCATCATAGATGCTCCCTTAGTCCAAGACCAAATTCAGAAGTTTATCTGACATTGTCGTATATCAGAAGGATAGGCAAAGCACAGAAGTTCATTATCTCAAGGCTTCTCTTGAATCTAGTCTCCAGGGCTATTTTTCCTGTTTCAATGTACTACATCTGCTCTCTAGCAACCGGATTTCCTCTCACCTACTGGCAGAGAGCAGGGAAGGAGTCAGTGGTTTCAGCAATAGGAGGCTTTAGAGACATCTGGATTTCCCTCGTACACGTTGAGTAGAACATATCTGGGGGAAGGTGGGGGGGGGGCGGGAAAGAAACATCCAGACTTTCCCGTGGCTGTGGCTGTGTGAATCAGCAGGTTGGCTCACTGACAGGTGGATGTAAGGTGACGAACCAAGTACATCTTTGCTTAGAGCAGTGTTTGAGAGGAAGCGTGAGGCTCCTCTGAGGAGCTGCCAAGCTGGCTGGTCCAACTGGAGAAACCAATTTCAGTATCAGGACATTTTAACGCCGTAATCAGTTTGTATTTATTACCAAACACCTGCAAATGAAATTAGAGTAGCAACGAAAGAAGCAAATGTGCAGTTGTAAAATGTGTGACATTGAGCAATCCAGTGCCCATGCGAGGCAGGCAGCTGCGAGGGCAGACTGGGAGGTGGCAGCATCATCTCCAGTAATCGATCTCGCAAACACCGTTTCCTTAACATGTAAGGAACTGCTGGTTTAAACACACAAATAGTTCTCCAGCACAGTTCAGCCTTCTGCACCTGAGACATAGCTGGGACCTGACGTAGCCCGTATGTGGTGAGGGATCCGCAGAGCAGCGTGGAAGTGGCAGGGATGACACTGACGGGGAATGATCCCTGTCTGGCTGTCATAACATAGAAGGGACACAGAGCTAAGCTGTGAAAGTGACATGAGAAGGAACCCAGGGCAAAATGAAGAAATGGCAAGGCTGGCTGTAAGACTTCTCTCTGTCAGAAGGTGAGAATAACAGATTTGGCAGCTGCCAGCATCTCAGGCTACTGGGTGCTCCGGTGGCCAGGTGTCAGCTGAGGCCACAAGGCTGTTGTGCTCAGCGGGAGGGCCATATCTGTTAGAGGGGTGTTCGGCTGAACTCAATATTTGCTCACGTTCTCCATGTATGATTCACCCCAAAACTGAATCTGTGTGTGCTGCATGAGGTAGGTGCAGGCTGGCACTGCCAGTGAAAGGGTTTGGCTGTGGTTTCAGCCATCCGTTTTTGCAGGATTTCTTGGGCTAACCTCCCCCTTTTAAGTGTATTTGAATTTTGGGTTTCCGGCTGTCCTGAAACTGAATTTGGGACTTAATGGTGATGTTTTTCTTTGACGTTGTATGTTGGTACATTCGTGCCAACATAAGGACAATTTCTGCCCCAGAATCACCCATTGTACACCCCGGTGCTCACCAGCATTCCTCTTCAGCCTGGGAAGAAATGTTTGGTTAGAATTTGCTTTTGGGAGTCAGCTGAGTGGTGGTAGGTGCCCTGAAGCATTTCAGGGTGTCATCTCTCTTCTCGTTACTCAGCTGTGACTAGTTTTCCTACAGACAAGAGGGTCATATCCTTCACATAACTGCTCAACTAATCTGGAAATTGTAGTCCAGACAGATGTTCAGAGCTCTGTGATTTCTTCTCTTCAAGTAAATAACATGGTTTGCGTAGGAAAGGGGATGTCTGTCTAAGTCTACTCTCACAAAAGCACACATTTTTTCTGCTGTAGCAATTTATGTGATTGGAGCTGAAAAGTTCCTCTAGTTACAGCCATGACTTGTTGTTGCTTTTAACAAATGCTAATTTCCAAAAATAATATTTATAACAAAAAGGTGAGGTTGCCAGTATTCCTTTAAAATGTAATGTTGGCAGTCAATGAAAATACATGATGTTATGCCTATTCCTAGAAATATACAATTTCTGCATAGTGCTGGGAATAAAATCATTTTTTCTTTTAGTAGCCCACACACTGCTTACCTCTGTGCTGCTGGGTGCTCTTCCTAAGACCACACAGGATGTCATCTGTAAGGCTCAGGATGAAGCACATTTCTGAATGCTGGATTTGTTTCAAAGGATCTTGATAAAATAGCAAGGAGCTTCTCTCTCTTAATTTCACATTTGTCAGCTTCTCATAAGAAGTTACGTGCCATGTTTGTTTTGAGTTGTCATCCATTTCCCTGAGAATTCTTTAATACTAAATTTTTTTTTGTTATTTTTCAGATGTTCAAATGAAACCATATTCAAAAAGGAAGATTTGTTCTGGGCATATAATTTCTGCCCCACTCCGTACTCCTGGACAGCACTTCTGGGCCTTATTTTATACTTGGTTTTCTTTGCACCTGGTAAGCAAACGTTTGCTTTCACATGGAAGTTTAAGGAATTGTAAAGGTAAAATATCAGATGTTGAGGCTACATGTTAAACTTGCTCTTCAGCCATTAAACTGAGACTGACTTTTCTTACTTCTTAGGGATGGGTCCCATGCCCTGGACTGTCAATTCTGAAATCTACCCTCTTTGGGCCAGAAGCACAGGAAACGCGTGTTCATCTGGGGTCAACTGGGTTTTCAACGTCCTGGTGTCACTGACCTTTCTGCATACGGCTGAATATCTGACCTACTATGGTAAGAAACCGTGTGTGTCCACGGATGCAGTGCTAGCATTGGCGCATAGGTTTCTGCTGTTCAGATTCTAGGTCTCAGCTGGTTTCACTGTGCAATTCCAGCTGTGAATGCAGTGTTCTCAGCTAACCGTGGTCTGTTAAGGCCAGAGACCTGATATGGCCTGCCTGGAGCTTGGTCCTGCTTTCATAAGAAAGATTTCTCTCTGTCCTTGAAAGAGGATCTAAAACATCGCATGAAACAGGAAAGCTGAAAAAAAACACCGTTTGGCTGGGTGAAATATGCTGGCTCCCATTTAAACAGACAGCATCTGCAGTTTTCCATTTTCTGATGGCATCCGAGGCCATTATCAGACGGCCTTTGCCAAAACAGCCGTGCGGCTGAAGACGCAGCCATGCCGCCCTCAGCTGCTGATGGAGTGCTGTCTGCTGGAGCCTGTGGGGAGACAGTCAGGTCGCGGCTCAGCCACTCCACTACAAGTCACCTAGATCACATTAAGCTACTGCTGAGCTGTTGTGCCCTTCACATCATTACTGGTGCAGGGTCTTTCAGCTGCTCCTTGTGTTCCTCTGAGGCATCAGCCTGGAAACAAGCGGCAGGTGAACGCTGGGCCTATGGTGCCTCCTGTGCCCTGCTAATTACGGTGGGTGGCGGGGGGGTGAGCTCTTTCTCCCTGCCAGTTGTCTTTGCAGAGGAATGAGAAGTAATAATTAGGTGTAAGAGTCACAGGTATTATTTCAGTCCTGGCTGTTTCTTTTTTTGCTGAAGCTGCTCATTTTTGGGGAGTTGTCTTAATGATTCCTGTGCTGTTAAGAATAACTAAGAAAGCTCTTGCCTGTCATATCTACTTTTTCTTACCGGCTTTTTTTAATTGCTGCTTGTTTTAACAGTAAAATGACTTGCCAAAAAAGGACGAGTGCTGTCTTCCATATTAAATGAATTTGCTTTCGTTAACTGACTGTGGGGACATAGTAAAGCAGTGTTCTCCAGCACCCGCAGCCGAGCGGCTCGCGGTGTCACGGATGCAGCTCCAACCTTTGTGCTCCCCTTTGATATCTGCAGCCTCTGCTTGTGCCATTCCCAGAGGGGACGGGAGGCTCTGTCACTGACCGTGCGTGTTCTTTTGCATTGCAGGAGCCTTCTTCCTCTATGCAGGGTTTGCTGGCCTGGGACTCGTTTTCATCTATGGCTGCCTTCCTGAGACTAAAGGGAAAAAATTAGAGGAAATTGAATCCCTGTTTGAAAGCAGGCTATGTACATGTGGTATGTCAGATTCTGATGAGGGCCGGTATATTGAGTACATTCGGGTGAAGGGAAGTAATTACCATCTTTCTGACAATGATGCTTCTGATGTGGAATAATTTTCAGCTGCTGATGTATTTAATCATTTAAAAGCCTTCTGGGGGAAAAGCAGCTCTCTGGTGACCTCACTGCCCTGCTTCTGGTCTGGTTCTCCTTTCTACTGTCTAGTTAAAAAACGCCTTCATGTTCAAAAATGCTCCATTTGGGAGGAAATTCAATATGCTCCTATTTTCTTGATAACTAAAAGCAATGGCTTCCAAAAGAGATTGAATTCCACAATTATATGAATTAACCGGGTGTGTGCAGTCCTGCACCGCCCTGAGGTGTTTCGCGTGGTGCACTGTGCCAGGTGAATCTAGAAGGCTGTCCGAGGTGGTCAGTGGTAGCCCTTGTCTTCAATGCTGACAAAAGTGAAAACAACGTAGTAGTTAGTCAGAAAGCAGCCGACTTCTGCCTGATCCCCATCCCGCAGCAGCCTAGCAAACAGCTCTTCTCTGTCACGCAACAAACGGTGCTGCTGTAATGACAACCATTCGGATCATAAATTACAAAGCTCTGCTGTATCTATCAGAGGGGACATTGCCCAAATGTATCCCAACAGAACTGCATCTGTATTTGACTGAGATAACGACAGAGAGGCGTGGTCACCGCGGTGGAGTCTCATTCGGGTGGCGTGGGTCTGTGTTGCCACGGGCTGTCTGGCCACTGCTGCTCTTTGAGGGCACACTACAACCAGCAGTTAGTGTTTGTGAGATCAGCTGCTAAAGTAACGTTCTGAGAGCAGGAAGACAGCACTAAGGATGTGGCCGCGTGTGCAAAGGAGCTGGTGTGTATTGCTATGGACAGCAGAGAGGCTGCAGTGAATTGGAAATGAACGGTTTTTGTTCTTTTCTGCAGGTGAATATTTGGGATCATGGCTAGTTTTGAGCACAAAATATCAAAAATAAAAGATGAAGAGAGGTTTTCTGCTGCTAGATGCACAGTGGTCATTCCTCCTGTGCCTTTTGCTTATGAATAATCATGTTGCCTTCAGTTTGTCTTCATATGTGCAGAGTAAGTGAACCCCAGCAAATTTTTCCTTCAAATGCCCTTAGTCAACCAGCATCACGCTGGACTGAAAGAAAAATATTAGTGATGGGCAGAAGCCTACATCTCATATTAACTGCCTTACTGAAGCATTGCAAAATTGTCAAGAAAATGTCAGGCACAAAAATCAACTTGGCTGCCTTTAGCACGGTAACGAAAATATTAATGGCATTTTATTCACCTGCCATGATTGCTTGCCTTGGCAAATTGAATTTTATGCAGCTACATAAAAAATTATGTTGTTTGTTTTTTTTTTTTCCTTGCCCTGTTTCCTTCCACGGCTTTAATTCTTCAGAGATATGAGTTTGAAAGCATAAAAAATTCAAATTCTTATCTTTGAAACACTTGCTTCATGAAAGAATATGGAAAACCTCCTCTGCCTGTGGGCTGCTCCCCACTGATTTAGTAAAAATACATTTATTTTTCATTGTGTAAAGATTAAAGAAATGGTTGGGTTCACTAGCTTTTATAAATATACTTCGTGGGTTCTTTTGGGGTTGAAAAATATTTTCAGTGTAGGAGAACTGTCAAAATGAAACAGGACAATTGTTACTAAGTTGTTTTTGTTGGGTAACATGGGGTTTTGTTGTAATCCTGAAGCAAGACACTACGCTGTCTGAGGTTTCTTTCTTTCTAATTATTGAACTTCAGAGACTGGGTGTATTTTGGGTTGTCTTCTATTTTACTTCATTAATCAAAGAAATATTTTTAGAAAGAAAATATTTTAGAGCATCCTTCTGTAACACGACTGGGAATAAGAGGGGAAAGCATAGCAGAGAGAGGGAACTGTAAGGGACTGCAAGCAGCAGATCGACCTTGGACCTCCCCCTGGCAGTGAGAGGGCTGCACCTCAAGACTTCCATCTTTCCTCTCCCTAAGCACACAATATTCCTAGGCTTGTAAGCAGATGGAAGCATCTGTATCCCCGGACCTTTATCCAGATGCACCCATTGCAGACCATCTCCGTTGGGCTGTCACCTCTGTGAAGCCTCCCCAAAGGTGCAATACCTGAAGTGAGAAAAGGGATGCTTGTCATAGATGAGAATAATGTTCAGGGTGAATTGATTTCTTTCTGAAACCAAAACCGAGGTGCTGGAAGACCCATCTTCAGGGTGGTTTTGTTATCCAGAGCAGCATGTGAATAGGAGCTCAATGCCCAGCCTGTGCTGGATCCACATAGTGGGATCCTACACAGAGACAGATTGACAGACATGGCTCTGATCCCCCAAAATCATGAGCCCACCCTCCCTGCAAGGGTCCCTTGATGGAAGTGGTTTGCACTCCGGGTTCCAGCAGTTAACCTCCATGTCCACAGGTAGAGGAAACCACAGCATGTTTGTGGCATAACCAAAGCAAAGTTCCTATAACGATCGCTGCCACAAGATCAGCCTCTTTTTTTTCTTGCAGGCAGTGCTGAGGCTTTTTAGCAGCAGAAGACCATCTTTCTTTGCCAGCATTGTTTCGTGGATGTTCTCAAAAGTGGCATTCGGTTGTGTGCAGCACTAGGCTCATTTCTCACACTACAAGTTC
This sequence comes from Alectura lathami, assembly GCA_013399715.1. Lineage (NCBI taxonomy): Eukaryota > Metazoa > Chordata > Aves > Galliformes > Megapodiidae > Alectura > Alectura lathami. Next base: position 83,198 of record VXAV01009315.1, on the reverse strand, counting down.
AGCCTCTCTCAGAGCAGTTTTCTGAAATTTTGCATCCCGGGCCCTTTTTCTCGAGGCAAAATGATTGAAAAACCATTTTGTTCATTGTCACTACTGGTTATGAGGGTGCAAAATACCTTGGCTTCTTAGCTGTCAACCCCTTTTCCCACCCGCCAAGAGCTGGGTTTCAGTCTTCCTCCTAGGGTTGCTTTACACAGAGGAAACCTTCCATACCTTAGAAATACCTGACCTTGTTCCAAGCGTTATGTATCTTAAAAATGAGATCAAATACTTGAAACTAATCTTAAGCAATTAGGGTTTTATTTTTAGAATCTGTGAACATTTATAATGTATGAAGAAAATAAATGTATCTATTTTGCAAAGATTTTTATATTTGTGCATATTTTAAGTTCTAAGAGATTTTGCTAAGGGTACTCTTAGTGACATTCCAGACAAAAGGATAAAAATACGGTGTAGCTGAGTCATTTCCTACAGAATTTTAATTTATAAAGTAGCATAAACAGTATGTCTAAGCACAATATCGTTCTACTGAAAGCTTTCTGCAGAAGATGTGAAACAGTTTCTTCACAAAGACTGCACTCTTCATTCAGGTGTTCTGTGCATCAGGAGTGCTGCTGGTAGAGCTTTGCATGAATCACGTGTTGATTAGACACAACGATTTGAGATATTTCAGTAGCTCAGATTCTTTACATGTTTTGGCCTAAGAGCAAGAATAAAAGAAGCAATTCTTGATGCATTTTTAACCTTTTATAATTTAATTCACTTTAGTTCACCTGTAGTAGTTTGTTAACCAAGTTGAAATTCTTAAATGTTGGGGGGATGAAGTAATTTGCAGCTCGTTTCTTCCCACTGTCACTTCGTTGATCAAAATCAGGTTTTAAAAAGAGAAACAAACCTGTTTTGTAAATAAACAAAAACAAAGCAAGCCCGTAGGACCCCTTCTGAGGGCTGAGGTTGCATTGGGCTGCGTCGGCCTCAGATCTCTCCTATAGCCATTGCTGCCCAGCGGGTCTCAGTGCCAGCTCTGTCAGAAATTACGGGACGAGCGAGAGGACGCATCCTGAGGAATGTCGTCCCAGTGCTGACTTGTTGTTCCATGAGCTGGGAAACGCAGCATTTCACCATTGTGGGAGCTGGGGTGGAGCGGGGGAGGGAATAAATGGCGCATCAGCACCCCCCCTGAGTCCTGTTTCTGTCGGGGCAGGTGTTGTAGCCTAAAGGAGCCATCGGTGGCCTCTCTCCTGCGAGGCAGACGGGCCATGGTGCCCAGGGAGCAGGTGGCGGCCTGTGGAGGGAAGCGGGGCAGGCACGCTGAGGGCAAGGGCTCTGCTCCCACCCCTGCACGGGGGTGAGGGCACAGCAGTAGAGCTTACAAAGCGAAGAATTTCTTCCTCTGAAATCTCTTTTGCCCTGTTTAGTCCCTAGTTGGGCACTGGGGGAGGTTTTGACTCTGAGGGCTGCTACGGGGCTCTCAGCCCTGGGCGAGGGCCTTTCCTTGGGGCACGGCGTGCTGGATGCCACCCCACAGACGTGCTGTGGGCCACCTAAAGCAGTTCCTGTGCTTCTCAGCTTTGTACCCACCCTCCCACTTCTCAGCGTGAACACTATTCCAGCGTGGTCGTCTTGAAATTCTCCTTGTCCTGCCCAAGAGGCTCTGTAGGCCAAACTAAGCGAGGAAGGGGCAGAGTCTTCGCTGTTCAGAGATCTCAGAGTAGGAGTAAAGCCAGAGAGCAAGTTCTGCCAAGCACTTTAAAGAGTAGGGTATCTGTGCACTTTTCCTGGGAGAGCTGAGCTAACTAAAACCCATTCCTCTGCATTGGGAAGAAAATAGAGCTTTGTGTACCAGGCCAGAAGCAGATAATGCCACAGTATGTGCTTTATGGCAAAATGTGTTTTTATTGCGGGTAACATTTACAGCTTACATGTAGCTGCTGCCTATCAAGTGACTCAATTGTTCTCTGGATTTTAACAAGTCACATTTTTGTGCAAAAATCATGGTGGTTTTCTATCGATCTTCATCGCCTTGTGTACAGTACAGTTAAGCATAATCCACGAAGTGGTCTAGGTTGTGGCAGTGTTAAAAATGTCAGCACAGTGAAATCTAGGTGACCATTGTTAAAGAAATATTGTTGTTTGTGATACTGGGGGTAAAAACTCCTTAAAGGCAACTATATTATAGATTTTAAAAGTCTGAACAAATGGCAGTTCTTATCTATTTTGTGTATGTTTTCATATAGAGAAGGAGTTTTTTATGTGCCAATAACCATCACTGTAGTGTTTTGTAACTGGGTGTTAATGGTGTTCCAGAGTTCTGTATATGAGCATATCCCTTAGCCACAACGACCTGTCTGTGCGAACCAGCGGCACGGTTTTAACTCCTCCGCGCCTCCCCGCGGGGCGCTCCCTTGTCAGCTTCAGCAGAGCCCATGCACACCGGGGGAAGCTGGACCAGGATCAGGCCTCAAGAACCCTGAGTTCACCTAAATCCCCACTCCTTCACGTTGTTCCTACACGGTGTGTTACAGCTGACTGACCTGGTGTATGTAATTATAAAGCTTCAGCTACGGGTCAGTTACACTCCAATTTTTCAAACTTTGGTTTGACATTCCATTGCATTTGTATAAGTAAGGGGAGCGCTGGTTAATTATGAGTAATATCCCTGCATTGCTAAAGGAAGCATCAGTTTACAAAGTGTAAAAGGCAGATTTCTCTCGCTGCCTTAAACATTGCGCGGACTTTGGAGAGGACTCAATGTATGACCGTCGTCGGGAGTTCTGCAGGAGAAACGTCGTCGGGCAGGCTGGGTGCTCGGCAGGGTGAAGCCCAAGGGTCCCGTGGTGCTGGGCTGCCAGCCCCCACCTTCACCTCAGCCCCGCCTGGCGCGCGCCTGCCATCTGAGCAATGTTAGGCGTTCAGTAGTGCCCGTGAAATTGATAGGGTCGGTGTTCTTGAAATTCTTCGTGTGCTCAAGTGTCCTGCTGGTCCAGGGCATAGCTGGGAATCGGCACAGGTCCTTGTGTCCACTTTTCATCTGGAGTCTCACGACCCCACAGACGCATCACCTGGATCTTTCTGCCACAAATTCCCTTTAGGGTATTTGAGACATTATCGGAGACCAAATTGGTAGAAATAACTGCTTTTGTGTTCACTAATAACACGCATATGGTGCCATCAGGACACACGGTATGGTATTCAGTACAAAACAGGTTTTGGCAAAACTAATTGTCAGGTTGTCCAAGTTATTTTGTTACGTTAACAATGTCCAACGTGTGCCATTTCCTTTTGCAACCAGTCAAGCCTATAATGTATGAAAGTGTTGTACATTTTCTGAAACTTCAGTGATGTATAATTATTTAATTGACTTCTGTTCTGATTGCTTTAATGAAGTTTGGTCTTTACATAAAAGTAAATATCTTCAAAGAATTGTCAGTGCCAGAAGTGTAAATGAACAAAATAAAAGATGAGATACTTAATTACAGAATGTTTCTGAAGGTTTTATTTGTTTGAGTACTCAGGTCTCCTTTTAGAGCCGGAAAATGGCATTGCCCAGCAAAATGAGCTAAAACAGGCCACGGGCTTGCCTGAAATAGTTGAAGGAGAAGAATAATTTTGAATATGATTGGCATGATCTTAAATAATATGCTTTATCCAGAGAGTGATGGTGGCATACTGGGACAGCGCTAAGGGCTGTAATTAATTACAGCTCACGCTGAGGGGAGGACAACTGAAGTGCTGAGGTGACATGCAGCAGCGCTGCTCCCCTGCAGAGCCCAAGCAGAAGCGGGCCCTGCTCCTCCCCGCTATGTCACCCTCTGTGTGTCCCGTGACTCAGCCCTTGCGAGGCTCGGCCTTGCTCCAGCCAAGCTGTGCCCTTTGGCCCACGGCCCGGGGGCTCCCAGCGGCACTGCTGGGGAGATGCGGGCACCAGGAGCCTGCTCAGCAAAGTGCTGTGTGCGCCAGGGCCCATCCGCGGGATGGAGAGAGGGAGCTCACCGTTGGCACTGACGGGGTGTGTGTTTAGATTTTTGGCTGATAGTACTTGTAAAGGTGATGGATGGCTGCTGTTCAGATTACTTGTCACCAAAACCTTTGTGGAATGATGAAAAGCTGGTGGCCCTGCTGTCAGATGCTCAATTTTCTGCCTTTCTGCCATTCCCTGCCCTCCAGCCGCTGTCACAAAACAATTACTGATAGATATGTTTCTGCCGAAAAGGTCCAGGACTAAGCTGCAGGCAGCAGCGCTTTCTCCCAGATGTTTGTGAGCATTTCAGGATCTGAGCCCCAGACACCAAGGCTGGGTGCTGCCGCATCCGCACCAAAGCCACCCCACACAGGTGCTGCCTGGCACCAAGAGCTTGCTTTGGGGCTGCTGCAGGTGGGAAGCACCAGCAGAAATTAAAGGTAAGGGGAAGCTTAACAGACCTTTTCCTCTGGTCTCGGTGGTCACTGGTGGAGTGATGCTGAGCTGTCCGGAGCCACATGCTGCGGTCACCCCGAGCACGCAGTCCTCCAGCCGCCCCTCGGCCCTCCGCGAACTCTCCAAAGCTTTTGCCTTCTGAGAGTGAGCTGCAGTACTGCCAGGTACGTTTTCTGCACCTTGATTTTGACAGAAGATGGCAAGAAACTTACTTCAAGACCCCCGGAGGTAGGGAGGGCATTAGTTTGGTTAGTTGTGTTTTTAGGAGATCTTGGGTGTGTTGTCGGAGGATACGGGCAGCCATCTGCTTGTCACACGAGGGAGCCCTTTGACTTAGCTCGCACACTCTGGTGTTTGGGATTTGATGTCCTGTGGAAGTTCTGATGGAATCCGTAATGCTGAAAAGCAAAGCAGAGTGTCACTGCAGATGTGTATTGTGTGAACAAAGGAAGAGGAGCCCACATTCAGTGGTCCTGTCACACACTGAGACCATCACAGGGTGCAGGAGCAGAGGGAGACTGAGACTGGCTCAGGTTGCTGAGGAAACAAGGGCAGGATGAGCAGATCCCGAGCAGGGGCTGGGACTGGGAGAGCTCCCGTGGTGCAGCAGCACCGAGCTGGGCAATGTGGCTCAGCGTGCATTGCCCTGCTGTGTGCACACACACGCAGCTTGGCACCGTGGGTCCCAGCAGCTGCCACCAGAGCCCGGAGGGGTTGGTTGGTAGATCGGCAGCGCTGGAGCCTGGTAGGGCCTGTATTTGCTGCCTGTGGTCCCTGCTCTGCACAGTAATCAGGTTTCCTTTCAATCTCCTTTTGATAAACAGAGTGAATGGGCTAAATCTCCCTGTACAAGGTGTTTTTATCTAGACTTTAGATTTTTTTAGGCTTGTTCTTGTGCAGTTTATATTTTTTGACATTTCTTGGGCCCTGCAGTGTTTGTTCAGTGCTCAGGCTCCCAAGACTACGTACACAGAATTGCCCCCGGCTCTCCGCTGCCCCTCGTGCACCAGGGCTGGGTGAGCCCCCAGCACCCGCACCAGCCCTGCCCTCCCTGTGGCACCCCAGCCCTCCTCCTGCCAAGCAGTGCCCCGCCTTTGGGAAATTTGGTGCATTTTGTCGAAATGGACCCAACTTCTGACCCTTACTTGTGGCCTGTTTCAGCACTGCCACTCAGGTGGGACAGCAGCAGCTGCAGAAGGGGAGGTTGCTGGCAGTCCCATACTATGTCGTCCTGCACCCATCATGTGCCATCCTGCACACACGAGATGCCTTCTCCATCCCCAAAGGGGCCTGCAGTGGGTGGCCCCATCCCTGCTAGAAGTGAGCCTTGCTGCCAAACTGGGGCTTGGCTTAATCTTTCCACAGCGTGATGGCATCGACCCCTGCCTGCCCGCTGCCAATGAGCTCCTTGGTTTTGCCCAGGATGTCTGAAGTGGCAGCGTGCCCTGCTACCAGACTGCCACAAGGTGTGACTGCAGCAGGAGCCAGCCTCTGGTGCCCGATGGCTTCCTCCGTGCTCTCCCTGGGCAGGTGGAGGCAGCTGCAGCACGTAGCATCAGGGCTACGTGGGCTGGCACTGTCATCCCCACTGCTCTCCTCTCACAGGTAGGGATCACTGCTAGAAACGGTGGGACTAAAAAATGAAGGCAAGTAAAGTTTTTGTAGGAGGAAGACTGCCATTTGTAGGGAGCACTGCTGCTTTGGAGAGCAAATCTCCCTAGGGACCTCCTGCGTCATGAGAATTACTCCGCTCCAGGGACCAGAGCAAATTTCTGCAGTGTGATGTATGGCCTTGTCACCAAACAGCCTCAGTCCTGGGTCCTTCGGCCAAGCCAACCCCTGTACGCTGAGCAGGGCACCGCTGCAGTTGATCACAACCCTCTCTCTGTGAGGTTCCGCAAACAGAGCTGATTTGGAAATGTTTTATCCTGGCCCAAGGGAGCTGTAGTATTATTCAGCCTCCCACCTGATGTCTTCTGGGCCAACACTCCCCATCCCCTTGCACGCAGCTGGCGTGCCAGCATCCCCTGCAGCTGTCTGGGCGTTGAGCTCCCAGTAGGCTGCTGCCCCTTGGCTGTCGCATCCCAAGAGCTGCAGCACCCAGCGCAGGCACCAGTGAGGTGTAGGGTGGGGATTTGCAGCAGCGTGGGTGGGTGAGAGGGAGGGAGGCTGATGTTTGGCTCACAGAGCTGTGGGAGCTTGCGGGAGCTCAGTGTCACCAGCCATGGGGGAGCCTGCTCTCGTGCAGGTAAGTGGGGCCATCACCTCCAACCTGTCAGAGGCCGTAAGAAAAGAGGCTGAAGAACAGCAGCAGAAATGTCATTGGATTTGCTGAGAGGAGGTGAGGATTTGGATGCAGAGAGTTAATGATTTTTCCAGGAAACGATCTTTTCTTAATCAGCTCTCTGCTTAAACCCTTAGAAAGCCAATTCACAAAGAGCTCCCACCTGAGAAATAATCACTTGTACGAAGACTTAAGCTTCTCATTTCCCACAATGATAATCCTTCACAAAAATGAAATAGGCATTTCTACAAGCTGCCCAAGGAATGCAGTGAAAGACCTGGTGACATTTCCCCAGAAAACATCACCTGAATCCTTACCTTGCAGGTTGATGTAATTAGAGCTGGTTTTATAGGGAAAACAGGTTACAGCTGCACATTAAAATAGCTTTGAAGTGGAGCTTAGGGTCACATTTTCAGTGGGGGTTTGTCTTTCCACCCATATTTGTTTAGAAATGTTCATGGGCCAACACCCCTTTTTGGTTAATGACAGGTACGCTTCTGTCCTTTTGGGGGTCATCACACTTCCAGGAAGGTTCCCATGGGTGAAAAAGGAGCATCTCTGCCCACGTCCTTGCCTCAGAGAAAGCTTGTGGTGACGGGATGTGTGTGGTGGGGCGGTGGTCACTGCTGCAGGTTGCATGCTGCTGGCTAAATGGCAGCAGCTGCTGAAGCATCAGCTGAAGAAATCAGGGCTGGAGGCCACCACACAGAGGAGATTCCTGTTACACCAGGCTCAGCTCTTCCCAAAGGTGACAAAAAAATCAGAGGGGAAAGAAAGCTCCTGAGCGCAGGGGGAGACTGACGCTGAGATAAGGAGGAAGGCTGATTCTCCTCTAATGCAATAACAGACCCGTAAATACTTTACAGTACTTCTCCTGTGGCTACAGGGAACACGCTGCCTTGCCTACCGTCATCACCAGCACACACGCCGCTGCAAAGCCAGCCTTCGTTCCTGTGGGGCTGGCAGTCACAGGGAAGAATTGTGAGGAAATTGGATTGTGTATGCTCTCATCTGACTGCTTTGGGCTATGACGGTCTACTCAGACTGACATATCCCGAGTGGTGAATTACCCTGTTGCAGAGGTGTAAGCAGCTTTTACAGCCTGAACATTTGTGTCTGGCTCTGAGCTGCGTGATTCTGTGGGAAATGCTGCAATCCAGGCTGAGACCTGGCTAGAACCTGACAGATTTTGAAAGCTTCTTTATTGCAGCTTCAGTGCAGCAGAGAAAATAAACTGCACCCGGTGAAAGGCTCTAAATCACAGGAGGTGTGAGGACCAACTGTCTGAGGAGGTGTCTCTTCATTTGAAACACCCACCCTGGTCCACGTGGTGCTACCAGCCCCCTTCTCCCAGGTCCCGCCTGCCCCCTCGGTCCAGTGGGTTCACAGGAGCAGGCTGGGAACGTGCCTCGCTCAGAGGCTGGCTCAGCAGATCGGGTGTGCCTGCATGGATTTGGGTAGCTTGGCTCGCTGTAAGGCACAACAGAACTGAAAAGCCCCAGCAGCAGGGCTGCTCCGGCTTCCACTGCAAGCTCCTGGCACTGGGATGGGCCACTTCAGAGTCCTGCTAAGCGCAGCTCCTGGCCAGGTGCTGATTTTACATCTGCCAGACTAACCAGAAGTTCACATCTAAGCACAGGGTGCTGTTAGACGTGATGTGCCATTCACCACCCTGTGCCACAGAGCACTGCAGCAGGCTGGAAGCCCAGGCTGGGGAGAGCAGAGCCAGCCACGGGGCGGGCCGTGTCGCTGGACACGTGGCACCAGAAAGGCTGACAGATGCTGAGTGCGACTGGGACAGTGCTCGCCATGGAAACGCCCCGATTCCAGCCAGCACGGGCTGGTGTGGCACAATCTGAGCAGGTTTCATAATGCTGAGTGAGCTACTGTGCCTCACCAAACACGGGTGGCTGCTGAGCTGTCAGCAAATCACAAGTATTATTCAGACAAATTATAACCCCTGTGAAGAAGATGATCACTGCAGTTTCAGCTAAAGAAATGACTAGGGAGCTTGCTTTGACAACAAATTGATGCAACCTAAAAAAGAAAATCTGCTTATGTCAAGCCTTAGGAAGTGGGCAGTGAGTTGGGTAAATGATAGCTACACGTTGCAGGAGCCCGGCTGTGCAAACCACTTCCTGGGCATGCAATTTATTGATATAAACGACAATGCTATTTTCTTCAAAGTGAAGAAAGGCCTGCTAACATTTCTGAGAGATGCTATTTTTAAAATGACACAGCCATAAACCTGCAAACCGGTGAGCAATTTAAGAATATCTTTTAGTTCCAAATATAAAAGCCAGCAGGAAACACAGCCGCACACCCCCGTACAACACAAGACCTTCTGATACAAAATTAGAAATAAAAGAAACTGACCTGGTGGAAATAAGGGCAGTGATCTGCTAGCAGCTGGCTCTGAGGGAGAATGCACAACACGCTGACCTCAGGGAGGCAAGTCTCCTGCGCTGCGTAAGGCACAGCCTGCAACACAGCTCTGCACAAATGTACATAAAGATGTGTGGGTACACACCGGGAGTCACCTTTACTAGGGATCCTCCTAAAGGGAAGGAATATAACCTCGAAAGATTGTTGTCAGAAAAATTTATTTGCTGTTACTTGTACCTGTGCACAAATACTGCAGTGAAGAAAAATTCATATTTTCAACCTGAAGGCAAAATGCAGAAAGACATAAAAGATTTGTCAGTATTAACAGTCAGAAGCTCGATCAATAGATCTGTTTCCTGCTGTGGACAAAAGATTAAGCATTTGAGCTGGTTGTTTTTTTTTTTTTTTTTGAGTTGGTTGTTTTTGGTGTGGAGTGTTTTTTTTTGTTGTTGTTAAAAATTAATAATTTTGTTTGTTTAAAATTATTGTTTATTTTATGTGTGCAGATGTGTTTTCTGCTTCATTTTCGTACTTCCAATTTATGTTTAGTACAAACATATGTCAAAGACTATTTTGCCTGTTAAAGTGGGTAAGAACTAGACAACAGCTCTGAACTAAGAGTCCTATCTAGGTGAAAAGGACTCTTCCCACTGCTCTCACAAGGAGCAGAGTCATCCTCAGACCACAGAATCCTACAGGTGGGAAAACAAATCTTGTTCCTACGGTTTATTTTCAACAGGCTGTTGTAAAATCCTCTGCTAGCAGATGGAGATCTGCAGGAAGCCAGAGCTGGAGACGTAGCTGACAGAGATCCATAGCTAGTTATAACTTACAAGCAAGCAAACAAACAAAACAGTTTGTCTAGCTGTGCTAGAAAAACCAGAACACACCAGTTCCATGAAACCTGCTGGGAACAGGACAAAACGTGGAAGCTTTCTCTCCGCGTTCTTCTCACGCCATCCTCGCTGGTCACTGCTTCTCCCTCCCCTTCATCGTACCGATGTAGCTCAGAACGCCGAGCGTGGCTCCGCTGGCCAGGCTCAGATACTCGGCTTCAGCCGAGATGGCAGCCGGCCCCGCTGGGCCGCCCGTGCCTGCGGGCGCTCCGTGCCCCGCAGTGGTGGGGTTGCGGGCAGAGGGGAGGGTGCTGCCGCAGCTGCACAGCCGCACAGGGTCACACTGGGTGGCAGCATCCGCAGCTTCTGGGGCAGAGCGCTCGGTCTGCGACCAGGCGTCGCGCCTTGTGCTGGGCGTGATGTGTTCGCTTCTGTGGGCCTGCTGCAACGAGCTGTCCTGGCACGGGGCAGCGTGGGCTTTCTTCTCCTCCTCTGTGCTGTGTTTCTGCTGCAGATGGTTGGCTTCTTCCACAGTCAGAGCGCTGCTGGGCTGGGGAGGCACGGCTCCATTGTGAGAGGCCCCGGGGGGCTCCGTGCTTGCTGAGGCTGAGGTCGGGTTGGCACCGGCTGGCTGGAAGCGCCGTTCATCCCCGTATTTCTTCTTTTTGGCTGTGTCTTCCTCTTCAGACTGTATGAACAGAATTGTGTGAATGCAGCCTTCAAAACAGTCCAGCAACTGAGCACTAAGTTAACGATCGATGCGCAACTAAATCATGAAATAAACGGAAAGGCCAGAATTCTCTGCTGGCTTTTTGTGTTCTCCCTCCAGGGGTGCACTCCTGGCTGGAGGGAAGCTGAGTAAGGCAGTTCTTTGCTCTCATGCAGATTTTATATTCATATGTTTTGGCCCTTCTGTGTTCAATAATGGCTGAAAACATAGTGTCAAACCTTCCTCCCTCACAGGCATCCAATGCAAGGCAGCTGTACATCAAGGGAGGGAGCAGAGCTTGCTTAGCATCTTCCCACAGCCGTGTTACTGTAACTCCACAAGGCCCGGTATTATCAAGAGACCAGGCCACAGCTCTGTTAAACTGCTTAAGAAAACTTAGCACTAATCATTTCTTGCGAACTCAGTTAGGGGCAGGACTCACCATGTCAGGACTGGAGCTGAAGCAGCTTTCTGTCTGTCTTGGGGAGTAACTGGGAGATGGGCTGCTGAGTGGTGACTCTACGTCTGAAAGATGAGCTCAGACAGAAGGAAAAGTTACTCACTAAATGTCCCCCAAACATCCAGCTCCCAAGTACAGCGTGCAGAACTAAGCATGCTGCTTCTGACGCACCTTTAAGACACCATTTAAGGAATAAAGAGTTAGCAAAGTCCACTCGGGTTATGGTAACAGCCCATTCTCCTGCTCTCATGACAGCGCATCACAGCCTGATGTGCGAGACAGGTTTCCCACAGCTCCAGCTACGCTGTTAACATGTGCAGGCAGCAGAGCTGTGCTACCCGCGAGGAGGGGCTCTGCAGAGTAGGTGAAGGGAGAGAACGCAGCAAATCCCTACACACGCTGGCTGCCGTACAAGTTATACAGGCTTTTGGCCATGTTTTTCCCTTGGAGGCCCCTGAGAGATGTTGTGCTCTGCAATTCAGCCAGCACAGCTGACCTGTACAGCTACTGAAGGAGCAGCAACGATTTGGGATCTCCCTGCTGGCTCCCCTCGCTCTGTGCATGTGTGGAACTGCACAGCGCAGTCTGGTGGAAGAGAATAAAGACCGGTAAAGATGAGAGTAGTAAAACAAAACGCCGAATGTTTCATGAACAAATTAATTAATGCAAAAGACATGTCCAAGATTTCTTCCCACAAATGAAGGTCTGCAGGAACAGAAAGAGAGCAAACGACTGGCATTTACATGGCACTGTTACAAGGTGGTGATGTTCCTAAACTCGAGTCGTGGTGCTCAGGTGAGCACACCTGACCTCTTGCGGATCTATTTCTTTATTTTGCAGCTATCCCTACTTTCAGAGCTGGCTTTTCAGCTCAGGGAACAAATCTGGAGGAAATGAAAAATACGTGGATAATACTCACCAGAAAGAAGTTAATCTGAATTTCTCTCTTCAAGGGAAGCAAACAGTTACCTGGCAATGCTAGTCATCTTTCTGCAGTGCTTAATGACACCCAAATGGTACTAACCCTTCTTCATCTTGCGAAGGTTTGAACTCTCTCCAAAGTTGTACTCTTTCTGTTGTGCTGTTGCAAACTTTCAAAAACAAGCATTAACAGTGAGAGTTCAGCTGGGCCAGCACCTCAGGTTAAGTGAGGAATATTCGGTTGCTCTGTCACATAAAGGAGTACTCCTTGCAGCTCACTGCAAATTGTGTTAAGGAGTACAAACCCCCGGAGCAATACTGCGTGTGGCTGAGTGACTGCTGCGGGCAAAACGCCTACAGGAGATTTTACGTGTACGCTGGCATAAAACTCATTACAACACTGAGGTATCCTGGGTGTAGTCTCTGGAGGCTGGTGCAGAATCAGGCCTTAGGGTAAAGATGCCTCATAGAACGTATTTCAGGCACCAGCTTAGGTGTGAATCACACCATGCTAATCATGGACCCGGCAGGACTATCTGAACTAGAAACGGTTCTTTCTGGACTCCCCATATGAAGCAGAAAGGAAAAGAAGATTCCCCAGAAGTTAACTTGGAGTTTCTACCTGTTGTGGATATTCCTTCTCCACCCCAAATAAATGATGCACACACTCTGGCAGTAGGTAACACAAAAAATATATATATGTTTTTTAACAGTTACCTCTTCAAAAAGCTGGTTCTGTTTCCAGACTGATTCTTTCACGGGCTCATTTCTAAGGGATGCAAACAGAGTTCGCTGGTAAGTGATTTCCCCTGCACTTCTACTTGCTTTCTAAATTAAAGTCACTACTGCTGCCTTTTTTGCCTTCAGATTTTCTTTTCTCTGCAATCAGTGGAAGGAGACTGGGTCTCTTAGAGGCCAAATCCGAGCAATAGCTTAACTGCAGGGACTCAAAATTGTCCTGTAGAGAATCCTTCTCTTTAGTTATTGCACACAGGTGTACAATGGTGCAAAGGGCTTACGTGCACATATGTTTATTGGCATTAATCACTATTACTTTCGCTGGAATAACTTGGGTCTTCAGTAATACTGCTTGGAATTTTTGCCTTCATGTCCTCCAAGCCAGGATTTGTCCAGTTCAGTCAGGTCTCTGCAGCTATCACTAGGTAACAGACAATTTTTACTGCACTCACCTTTTATTTCTGGAATAGTTCCGCAAATTCATCTGATGATCATGGTAATAAGCAAATATCTCTAAAATCAAAAAGTAAACCTTGATTTAAAAGTGCAGCAGCATAAATACAATTTGAAAATTACTACTTTGCTAACTTCTAAAATAAATTTAATTATTGGATTTAAAAATAAATTACTGCACTCCAAAGACTGATAACATGTTTGAGGTCAGGCCAGACACACCTCTGTTTACAAAAAACATGTAGTATGAGATGACCAAAAGAAGAACAAAACATGGAAGGTATATACCTAAAATGCTGACACTCACCGCTTTTTTCAGGCGAGGAAGGCTCCTGTTTGTTTCCAGGTGGTATGAAGTAGAGCTGTCCCTCAAGACTGGCCTGCAGGTGGCTTTCATGAAGTCTGTTTTTCTGGTAGCTTGCAAAGGATGTGTTGTCACTTTTACACAAAACCTGTTCTGGAGCTGTGAAAATGCCCTTAAGGCGTCTGTCCACACAATTTTTTTTCACATTAATTGCAGGATGAGCCTCTCCAGTACCGTAAGCGTAAGTTCTGTTGGACATTTGATTTCTATCATCAGGATCAATGAAAAAATTGGGAGTAGTGTTTTGGCTAACAAAAGGATTAAAATGCTTTGTGGAAGGTTTATTATAGATTGGTTGGCACTCATCTTCAAACAGTGACAGAAAGGGACAATCACTTTCATCTTGGGCAGCTTTCAGTTCTGCAGTTTCTTTCATGACACCAAACAATGGTTCCTTTATTCCTTCACTGTTTTCTGCTTCTTTACTGGTCATTATCACTGGATTTTTCCTGGCAGAATTCATATAGTCCAGCCTTTGGGGGAATGGAAGAAAAAAACCACAGCTTGCTCTGTACATAAATAAGCAAAATACTAACCGCTAACACTACAAATGATCTAACTGATAAAAAAATTCAAAGACTTTGCTGCTCAATACACTTGCTTCTGTCCTGAATGCACTTTATTTCCACTGAAAAAAAAGCATCCTGTATTTTACTTCCATTTTGTAGTAAGGCTGATTTAAACGGGGTTCTTCCACAGTGTCTCCAAGCACACCAAGACATCCAGCATATCCTCGGGTAGGGAACTGTGATTTATAAAGTCAGCCACAGTATGTCACTGCTGCTCCACTCAACTGACCCCAGAAGTCCACTTGGGCTTAAGAAAAAAGAAAAAAAGAAAAAAGAAAAAAAGAGAAAAAAGAAAAAAGAAAGGAAAAAAATAAAAAGAAAAAGAGGAAGACAGCTTCTTCTGTTCATAGAAAGGTATTGCACAGTTCACGCTTGTACTGAGAAGCCACAGTGAGATCTGTGCTTTGCTTAATTCCTGGTCTCTTTAGAAAGGTGACTTCTTTTTGTGGTATTGGTCAGCAATCCTAGTTAAGCACAGAATTTGTCTGTTCTACAGTCAGGGGGCCGGTCAGACATTTTGTTTTACCTTCCCTCCCCCTCTTCTGGTAACAGTGCTTTTGAAGATGCTATCATGATTATCATTACCATGAAAGCTATCACGCATTCACTTTCTTGGATCGCAATCTAACATTTTTACTGCTTTTTCTAAGCTTGATTTCTTGACTGACCTTTCAGAAAATCTGTGCTAAGAGTGAAGCGCTTTCTGAGACACAGAAAATTGGCAGAGATGGCCATTCAAAACATGCCTTTTATTAAAAAAAAAAAAAAAAAAAAGAGCAATGCTATCAATGGAACTTGAAAACCTGAAATGTGGTAAAAACTTACTAAAGAAAAATTCTGTAATATCTTGATCAGAAAACATTTGGAATTGGAAAAAGATCCTAGAGAACTTAGTGCCCTCTGCCTATGTAAAAGCCATGACTCAGTTTTAAAAGACTAGGCACAATGGAGTTTGATCCTAGAAAACCTTGGATACATCTAAGTGAGGAAGGTAAAAACATTTTGTGGAGCACTTCAGAGGCTCCTTCTACACTCCAGCTGAACATTTTGTCATGCTAAGTGGAAGTTAACAGTAGGTGAGGAAATGGCTAAGCACCACTCCGAGGGAAAGACACTTGCTGTTTTTCCAAGACACCCAAACCTTTTGGTTAATGTTTAGTGATCTTGAAGGGTCACAGGTCACAGATGTGTACACATTGGTTACATCACCAGAATGCTACGATTACAGTAAGTGATTGTATAAGTTTATACTTCCCACGTACAGTGAAAGAAGCTCCCTTCCTAGGAGAACTGACAGCTGTTGAGGTAAAAGAATTGATGGGTAAAATGGATGCAAACAAAATACGGACGAAACACAGAAATGGATCTGAAGAACTGCTGAAAAGGAGATGGAATGTTGTCAGTGGGCCACGAACCAGTGGAGGATTGGGGAGGGTGCCAGAAACAAAGGAGTGAAGGCCTGAGAGAGAAATGAAAAGGGAGAGGTAGATGAGACAAGGTTATGCAGGGCTTTAACATCAAGGTATTTGTCGGGAAGTCACCAAGATAAACAGCAAGGTGAACATTATCCTATTTTTAGGTTTTGCTGGAGAAAGCTAGGAGAAACTGGGAGAAGAGAGAAAGTTAAAGTGGCCAGGAGCGGAAGCTGGTATGTCCATCTTGTTGTCGTGTGGTCAGGGAGCTAATCAGTGCCTTGACTCCCCACACAAACAGGCTGCAGGTGCTTCACGAACTGCAGAGTAATGCATGGCCCTTTTATGACTCTGTCCATCCAAAGAACCCCTGGAAATAAACTGTTCAGTGTAAATGAGTCTAGCTCTAAACCCTCTTTGATTAAAAAGACTTTTAATCAGCACATGTAAAGAGAAATCAAATATAGGAATCAAATCAATTTCTGACCATTCTTTTAGAAACAAAATGTTTGTTCTCATGAAAGTATTTTTGAATCAGTTCTACCAAAAAAAA
>VXAV01009315.1:50820-63018 GCA_013399715.1 Alectura lathami | reverse complement strand
ATACAAAAATTTATTAAGCAGGAAGTGGAATACAAATGGACCCATTTCATTGCAAAGGGAAACAAAAAATGGATATGGGGTAGAATTAATGAATGGAATGAGGGAGGTACATGTGTGCCAGGCTTTAAAGATTAAATAGTCAGTAGCCAAGGCTATTTGATTCCTCATATGCCCCGACTTTTTATTCAGTCATTATTTTCATATTTATTCACAATTTTTTACTTTTAAAATATTCAACTATTTAAGCATTATGTTATAACACAATGGCAAAGATAAGAACCGAAATAATGGCATTAATGACAAAGGATAACTGATTCTGCTGACTGCCAGGTCAGGGCACTTTACAGTAAACTCACCAGTGCTGTCCTTTTTGGTCGATATCTGGTTAACTACATACAGATTGAGGAGATCTAAGCTGACTGCTGAACTTTTAGGAGATGAAGCTCCCAGAAGCTTCATCTTTGATTTAAGTTTCTTCTTTTCAAAGAACTCCTGTTTTTTTTAAAGAGAGATTAAAAGAGAGAATAGATTTTTGACAGAAGCTTCATACCACTTAGCCGGAACTTATAAATATTTTGAAACAATTCCTATTAATCTTGATTTAATCTAGATTAGATCTCTCCAAATTCACACACTCTGTCTATTAACACATGGTTTCTTTTTATAACTTGGAAAAATAACTCTAGTGTAATTTGGTTGTATTTAAAATAAATCATTGTTCTCTTGATGCCAAAAACTTTTAGTCCTTACACACTTCTGCCTCAACTTCTGAATATGATCATTAAAAGTATTTCTTTAAAGTGAAAGACATACCAAAATCTCACAAGGAAAAATGTCTTTAAAAAAATTTTAATCTGTGGTTTTTGGGCAGCTTATAAACCAGTAGGCAAATAAATCAGCAAGATTACATAGTCATGGCCACCCAAATTGACACAAAGGGTGTATTGTTCTTCAAACTTCTCTCTCTTGATGCAACAAATAGCATCTTGTGACCAAAAAAAAAAGAGAGAGAGAGAAACAAAAGGTAAAGAAGAAAAATTTCTATGACTAGGATTCTGAAAATGCTTTATGTTGCAGGGAACAAAAAGAAATATGACTGCCATCCTGAATATATCAAGCAGATAATTCTGCAGAACCCTGGAATACTATCAGTAGCAGTTTAGGAAACAAAATCTCCATTTTGTAGGAGAGTATTAGTAATCATCCCAGAAATCAGTAGCAGCAAGCCCAACAGATGAATAAACCAACAGTATGACTTCTTTATTTTAACCACAAGAAGGACATTGAAAACTGAAGGCCATAACAGAAAAGAACAGTTATTTCATCTGAAATGTAATTCAGAATGAATTGCATGACAAGAGATTTATCTTGTAGATTACATGCAATTAATAAACCCAACATGTTTATTGGTAACTGTTTTCCATGACAATTTTTTAAATCACAATCTTTAGCTTTCTAGGATGTTAGCATCTACAGAAAGTAGCTGTTTTTCAGTTAAGAAGGATATCTGCAGTAGGGTAAATTCAGCCTGTGTAGAAATAAACACTTCAAAATCACATTGCTTTGAAGTCCACACCCCTGAAATTTATCCATGTTCCTTCAATGTCCTAGATATTTTCTACCCATCACCTCTAAATTACTGAATTACTATTAATTGTGTAATAGTAATTAAAACTTACCATTAGGTTTACTAATTTAGTACTAAACACCACAGTGTTCAGTAATTTAGTACTAAATTACTCGGAATTTTTTCTGTTTTTTCGCGTCCACTGAAGCAAATCACATAGTTGTAAATGATGTAGCTTAGACCAATGAATCCCCGAGGAAACAGGTATGTGGAGTACTCACAGGCCTCCCAGAGTCTGGGAAAGTGATGGGGCAGTGAGCTGCTGGTTGTTCCCACACTCTTTTGGTTGGACAGTTTTAATTTCAGAGATTGGCTCCATCCTGTTAGCCTGTTCTTCCTCCTCCTGCCCATGCCAGTCCATCCTCTCTGAGCATGGATGCTACCAGCTTTGACGGTGGGGCTTCCCTATAATATTCTCTTTTTTCAAGTTGCTGAGGAGAAAACTGACTTCTCCTACTACAGCTATAGCCAGCTTGTCTTATTGTTTTATTCCTCTTCCCTGCTTGAAATGTCTTCTGCTACACCAGGGGTAAACAAATAAATTTGCTTCTATTACTTCACTTTCAGATTCAAAATACAAATAAGCTGGCCTACTTTGGTGAGTGCCAGAATAAACCACTTCAATGAGCCTAACATCCTTTTATGTAGCCCAGAAAAAAAGAACTGTGTATATGTGTGAGCGCTAGGCTAGCTGAGCATGTGGCTGTCACTGTGAGGCTTCAAGCAATCCTGTGTGTCAGCACATACCAGCAAAATACAGTAACAGAAGTAATTCAGTAAAACTTATATCGGGCACATTCATGTGTTCATTCATGCCTTCTCCTACTCCCTCCTCTTGCTGCTGGAATTCAGTGTAGTAAACCTAGAAGAAGACTTCTGTTCTAAAAGTTAATGCAGTCAGGCAAACACATTATAAGCGTTACGCTGCAGTTTTGAGCCTCGCTCCAACTGCTTTGAAAGATTTTACAGAGTGAATCAACAAAAACATTTACACAACATGAAATCCACGGTCCATTTACCTTTTGCTTTCTCCTTTCCTGCTTTAATATGATTCTGCTCCTGAAAGATGCAAATAATTACTGTTTTAATTGTAAAATTATAATCTAGAGTCATGGCCTGAGTTTCACATAAACGTTACTGATAATTTTGGACACAAATTGTTCTGTTCTGTTATGATGGATCCAAACTTGAGGTAGTAAAGTCAACATAACTCTGTTCAAGTCACTTCGGCTGATCCTGCTTCACTCAGGAAAGGCTATGACTCCGTTCTGTCTCAGCAATATCAAATATATTGAACATACAGAAGGAACAGCTTTTAGGTATTCAACCTGTAATGCAACAATTCATCAATTCTTAATTTCTTAAAACAGTATAAGAAGTCTTTGTCAATATATTTATTTCTTCTAATTTTCTGTCATGCTGCAACACAGTTACAAAACCACATTAGCAAAAATAGTGAAGGAGCACAGAACAACTTCCTGCCTTTCAAGGACTTAAAAGCATATTGAGAACATTAAAAAAAAAAAAAAAAAAAAAAAAAAAGGGGGGGAGAGAAAGAGATTGTCACTCTACAAGTTTTATTGAACTGCTGTTGTTTGTGTCACATAGGAAACAGATATACCTTAAACTACACATATCACTTGTTAAACAGTTTAAAATTAATTGATTGCAGGACACAGTGCATAAAATTGCAGTTCTGGGTCACTTTTGCAATCATGTTGAACACAAGTGCAATGTTTGGGTCAGTAAGATTAGCACATGTATTTGAGACTTAGAAATACGGTATATATTCTTGGCATTACATTTTCTTTTTTCATTTTTTTACACTGTGCCTAAAGTTATAGCACTCATGGAATAGAATATCCTGAGTTGGAAGGGACCCACACTCTTTCTGAGCATATATACATACAATTAACACTTGCAGCAGGTAGAAGTCCCATTAAGAGACAATTTTTTCTGACTTCCAAAATGCAAATCCCAGATGTACCACAGGAATCCTGGCAGAAAATTATGAAAAGCAGAAAGCAGCATGGTGATTTGCTATTTGCTAAGTGAGCACAACACTCCAACATACCGCTTTTACTTTCAGACAGAACAGTACTACAGACAGGCATTTAGGACAAAGTTTTTTCAAACTGAAGCTCTCCCTTCCCTCTGTTCCACACAGGCAGCTGCAGTGGGTCTGGCTGGGCTGGAGCTGCCTTTCCCCAGAGCAGCCCACACAGTGCTGTGCTCTGCACGCCCAGCCAGAGCAGCCTTGTCGCCCCAGGGATGCTGTGGCTGACGCTGAGAAGGCTGGCAGCAAAGGCTGCCTCCAACCCAACGGCCAGCAGGCTGCAGGTGGGCGAGGGGTGGGGAGAGAACACAGCCAGGAGAGCTGAGCCAAAGTGACCAAAGGGGTGCTCTGTACCATTTGATGTCAATAAAGGAAAGGGGAAAGGAGTGGGTGGGTGGCCTTTCTTACAAAGGCATTTGTCTTCCAAAGCAACTGCAACTTGTCCTGAGGCCCTGCTTCCCAGGCAGTGGCTGGACATTGTCTGCTGATGGGAAGCAGACAATGCTTGCATAAGGACCTTCCTTTTCTTTCATTAAACTGCTTTTATCTCAGCCCACAAGCTTTTTCCATCAGCTTTTCTCCCCCTGCCCTGCTGAGGAGGGACAGTGAGAGAACAACAGGTGGGCACCTGACAAGCAGCCAAGGCCAACTCACCACAGCGGCCTTGAGAAACGTCATTTTTCTGGAAAGGCTTCCAGATGTGTGAGGCCTTGTTTCAGTTTGTTTCTGCATATACTGTCAGGATAGCTAGAAAGCTGTGTTTAGCAAAGTCACTTTCAAATGCTGGCAAAAACTGTGGGGTTTAAAATTCTAATAGATAGGCACATGGTACAGCCCACAAAGAAACTGAATATTATACATGTTTTTTAATGTTCCCAGCCGACTGGTGATTATTTTAATATTTTGGCGAATCTGAAACGTGCCCCGTCTCAGGGGACACTGGGTCTGTCACACACGCCACGGCCTTGTTGGTCTCTGAGGGGACACCGGGCCTGGCGCGCAGAGCTCCCGCGCTCGGCATGGAGCCGCCTCCGGCAGCGCTCCAAGAGCTCCACTCACCGGCTGCCACCGACCCAGTTCATTTTCTTCTGCGGAAACAGGGAGGGCTGTCCCGGGGGTGGGAGGGCAGGCGATGGCCACCCTGTACAGGCACGGAGCGCCCTCCCCGGGGCGTGCAGGGCCTGCTCCGCCCCGGGGCACCAGGGCCGCCGCTCTCCCTGCCCCCGGGCTGCCGACGGCGGCAGAGAAGAGGGACAGGGTGACACGGGACGGACAGCAGGAGGAGAAGGGGAGCAGAGGGCTGATGGGGGAGGACTGGCTGCTACCTCCCTTCCTCTGCTCCTGCCATTTCCATACAGGCCGCTGGCAGCACCCATTTCCCCCGCGGGAGGGGATGACAAACCTCGCGGCGGTCCCGTGGGCACCAGATGCACAGCGGTCGGACCGGGTGGCACAGCCGCTGGTGTTTAATCTTGCTGGCCCAGCTTGTAGTGCCGCTGCTACAACGGGCATCGTTTTGCAGGGCAATTGTTAGAAACCTAATGTTAAAAATTACCCAAGTATTTTCTTTCTTTTAGTTTTGATGGAGATTTTATAGAATCCATGTAATACATACATATGCGTTTGTGTATGCACAACTCTACAGCTACTAGGACAGATGACACTGAAAGATTAAACACATCTGATTACTTGAAATAATCCTTTCTATTTTGTTTGTATTTCCACCTAGTGTCAATGTTTAACTTCTTTATTTCAGTTTGATTTATTGAATCTGGCAGGTAACAGTAGTTTGTAAAATCGAGGAAAAGTGATGTGGCAGCTTCAAACAGATATTTTTTACTGTAAGAAATCTTTCCCACCTTGAATTAATTTCTCCAGATAAAGCTAAAAAGCTAAAAATGGTCATAAAATAATTATTTGTTTCTTCACTGAAGGCAAAGTAAACACTGAAATAAGCCCTGAGATTCGTATTTATATGGCTCTAAACATTGTACCTGGACTGTCAACATTTGAAAACTTTGAATTAGTTGATTGAGTTTGGGGAGGATGCCATACTTTGAAATAACTGCAGGATATTATTATTCACTTTTAGAAGCCCATGATAATGAGCTTCGTGGAGCTTAATTACATCTTCCTCTTTACTTCACCTCTGGGAGGTGAAGTAAACAGAGAACAAGTAGACTTCCTCAATGTGTCAGAAACAGGTATTAGGAAGAAAAAGCCCTTGAAGATTTTCCATATTTGTAAAGTTTTAACAGCTTTCCAGTATAACTACATCTTACATTTGTTTAGAAAGCATTTATTATGCAAGATCTTCAGAACAGCTTTCCACCTGTGGCTTAAATAAAGCAGCTGCAGTCCTACAGCACTTGAGATTTCCCCTCTGACATGCTGCTTTATTACCAGATCAGCTCCAGGTACAAGTGATGCTGGAAAGTTGTCCAAAGCAGCATACTGGAGGTAATGGAAGACCACGTTTCTCCAGGAAAACTGGGGTTGAAACACTGACCACACAAATTTTAGCACCCACCTTTGAATAAATCCTCACTGAACTCCGATATAACCAAATATGGTTTGATGGATGGATGACTCGAAGCACGTGTGAGGCTCCTGCACTGTGTCCCAACACCCAGAGAGGAAGCAGCTAAGTTAGATAACAGAAGTGAAACTGCAGGAAGTGAAAGCGTGTTTTGCTGTCTCCAACATTATTGTATCCTGAAAATGTGAATGCTCTTCTTTCCCTAAGCAGGACCGTCTTTCCCCTGAGTAAACTGGCACTGCTTATGTAAAGTCTGGAAAGAGTGAGATCATTTCTGAGAACTAGCTGCAAATGGTTCTCATGTTTCTTTATGAATCTGCCATTGTAACATTATTTTGCAGCAAGTGTCATAGTTTAATGCTGATTATAACAAAGGAAGAGATTACTAAGCAGATGAATGTGTAGTTAAAAAAACAACAACCCTGGAATTCTCACAGTTAAGTTTAAATAAGTTTAAATATTTTACAATATTACCTTTCTATGTTTTTTTGATTTTTTTTTTCTGTTAGTTTCACATATTTTTACCTTTGATTTTTGCCCAAAATGTTCGGTCTTGATATCTAGCATTATGTAAGTAAACCCATCTGTAGATATCTACATAAAAGATGCAGAGTACCCAAAATGCTTTTGAATCCTCTGTCCAGGGTGGGAATTTCCAGATATATAAATACCAGATACACTTACTTACATGCCTAAATATTGACCTAATTATTTAATACTATGAATGCATTACCAGGAAAATAAAAATACAATACAATACAATACAATATGAAATAAAATAAAATAAAATAAAGAGTTCTNTTTTTTTTTTTTTTTTTTTTTTTTTGAAAAGCCAGTACTTCAACTCTGTTCACAGAGTTGCATGCTCCTCGGCTCATTCCCCTCCTTGAGAGATGAGGTAATCAAGCAATACTACCCTTGTGTGTTCAGTTGGTTGCTTTGCCCTGAAAGATTTGTTTTTAGAAGATTTAAAAGAGAAGACAAAACTTGTTTTAAAAACAAAGTATGCCCTTCAAAAAATAGTTTATCTTGAAAGACAGAACTCTCTTAAAATTAATTTCGTTAAAAGTCCTCCCCCATCCACCTTTAAAGGGCAGCTGGCCTTTCTGATTTACTCTGGGGGCATTAGTTCAAAGAATTCCCAGCATTTCAGAAAGCCCAAGGATTTTTAAATTTTACCACAAAATACTAGTCCTCAGTGAAACATCTGAAGAGAAACACAATTGGTTTCTTTCAGTTCATGTACAAGGTTTCAACATTACATTGGAAAAAATGACAGTAAATTGCAGCATGAGATAAATAGTATTCATCTGGTATTTGGGAAATCTGTACAAGGAGTGCAATACACAGTGGAAGAGCAGGTAGTAAGAATGAAAATCAACCTCAGTTTAAATAAAACATTTATTGAAGCCAATGACTAACCCAGGGTTCAACAAAAGACCGTTTTTTCCCTGCTGTGTTGGAAATAGCATGATGAGAGACCACGCCCTCTGGTTGTTTCTCCTGATGTATGCTCCTTGCTGAGCTCCATTACAATAGGTTTGAAGGAGCTACGAGTGAGCATAAATGGAAAGGGGTGATGCTGTTAGTCCAAAGATTAGATAGCAGAGGGGCTAGACAGTTTGCAAATGTGGCAAATCAGCCACCTCAGGGACACATATAATCTACACAGACTGAAATTCAAAGCCCAGCTGCAAGGGATATGGGATTGTATGGACCTGAAAGACCACCTGCCAGCACAGAACCGTTGGCAACCGAACATAGACAGGCTGTGATTCGAAGCAGAGGTTATATTCCTAGATGGCATTATTCAGAGGGGATTGTTTTTCACAGAGTGAGCCCTCAAGATGAAATGAGGTCCTCGGCTTGATACAGAACAACGTGCAAGATCTGGTTCAGAGTCTCACAGTGATCTCCTCTCTTCACAATAACAATCCTACATGCAGTAACAAAGGCCAAAGAATCCTCTATAGTTGTGATAAACTCCAGTAAGGGAACAAGGTGAAGCTTGTTAAAAAAAAATTAGGAGAGACAGCTAAAAGAACTAAATTCATACATGTGGCTAGGAGAAAGCTGAAGGATGCCAGACGAAGCAAAGAGTCAGTCCAAATCAGAGCAAAAAGCTATATCACATTCAAGAGAAAATCACAAAAAGAAGCATTAACCTTGATAAACACAAAAATATAATTAGATAGGCCAAAAAGATTTGGAAAACATCTAAACACAGGAACCAAACTATGAAATAATTCATCTGACATACCAACCAGGAGCAAAACCCTGTCAGAAAGTCTATAGGGACAGCTGGCTACCAAGGTACAAAACAAGTGCTCAGGGAAGATCTGCATGTTACAGAGAAGGTAAGTTATTTTTTTAGATCAGAACTCATAAATGAGGAAACTGGGGAGAACTCTGTGCCGGAATCCTTTCTAGGGAACTTAGCAGAGGACCTGTCCAAAGTGGAAATAACAATAGAAAAGGTCAAAATGATCTTACCAAGACAGAACGAACACTAGCATAGCACCAAGACTAAATGCTATTCATTATATATGCAGCAGTGTGTAACAGGCCACTTAGAACTTAGTTTTGGAGACTAGAGGGTAGAAAACTTGAAACAATTAAAAAAAAAAAATGATACCTTAGATACCTTGGGTATCTGCTTAGATCTATCATTAGACAAAGAACACTGTCCTAGGTGGAGCGCTGGTCTGAACCAGTTTGCTTACTGCTAAAATTTAGAAGTCTCCCAAATAAGCGTTAATGAATAGATTACAGCAGACAATCTTTTTGTTGTCGTACCTACCAGCTGCAACCCTTCAGATTAATTCTTGAGGCATGACAGAAGGGTGGCAGCAAATGTAGCATTTGGGAAGCATGAGTGGGATAGATTATTTTTGTGGATTTACTCCTGCCTGCATCTTTGCAGAGCAGAACAGTGGCTCTGCTGTCAGCAGTGCCAGTATAACCACTGCTGATTGATACCAGTTACATGATGTTACATGATTCTACCCGCACTTGGCATGTAGCTTGTGCTTACAATGCACTGAAGCAAAGGATTAATACAGAAATGTATTTTTTTCAGAAGATCTGAGAAGACAAACCTTAACAGATGTAAAGCAAAAAAATGAAAAACACAGATGACATAGATTTTGAAGGAATAAAATAGACACACGCTCCTTATAATTGTATACTTCTGCAGCTGCTGGGTTCAGCTGAGTTGTTGGGATGGAATAAGAAATAAATGTACCAACTCAAAGAAATCTAAAATATTCAGATATGAAAGTTCCTAAGTACTAAAGCCTAGATAACCTTTAAAGGTCCCTTCCAACTCAAATAATTCTAAGTATTAAAAGTGCAGTTCTTCATCTGGTATCATTAGTCATCAGTTCGCTGCAACTGGGGCAGCTGACACTGACCCTTGCTATCCTTGGCCTTTTCCCTCTCCATCTCTCTCTGCACAGGGGAAAAAAAAAAACTTGTTTACACTTCTTTTAGAGCCGTGTTCTGTCCAGAATCAGGCTGTTCCCATAAATTGGAACTGTGTGTGATTGGTCCGCTATGGACTAGCCCATCAGTCAGACTGCTCAAATCCCTCATGGACAAATTCTCACAACCTACAAGTCACACAGCATTGAGATTTACAGCAGCAACCGTGGATCTCCCTGAAGACAGAACCAGGGCTAGAGGGCTAGTCATGCAGTGATGACCCCATTTGCACCCTCTTCTTGCTCGGCTTCGATCTCCAGATCCTAAACAAATCGCAGTGTCTGGATATTCTGCCGAGGTATATGGCCATAGGTAGCCAACAGCTTCTCTAAAGCAGGCGTAGTAAGCAGTTGTTTTCTTCTGCTACAAATTCAAAACCAAATGACAGGTGTCTTGTTTCCCTTCTGGATGAAAAGGTGTGTTTTGTCACTGGTTTGCCTTGATGATGAAACCGGTTCTCTGGGTGCATTTCCAGAGTTATGTGATTACACTAAAGTCAATGGAAACTTTGGAAGCACTTCAGAGCGAGGTGTTTACTTGAGCACGGGTTTGTATGACTGTCCTCCGCTGAACCCGGCTCTAATCGAAGCCTGCTGCTCCCACACCAGAATGTACACAAAGAGCTCAGGATTAAAGAAAAAAAATCCAGAGGTTCTCAGCTCACCCTAGGAGAGCAGACGATATGTGTATTTTAGAAACAATTTACTGTTCAGTGTCAGTACGAGATTGGAAACAACGGGCAGTGTGCATTTTCACATGTACTTCATCCACATATAAAGAGCTAGGTACTTGATTCATGATCTACATGTATTTAAATGTTAAATATCCCAAACAGCAATGATACCAAATCTATAATTCTTATCTTATTTTTCAATACCTTTATTCCACTTTGTATCTCCTTATGGCACAGTGCATAACTCTGTAAGTGGAGAAGAAATTCCAGTTTACTGCCAGAACTAATGTTACAGCCATTGGACTTCATGGCAGGAGCATATAAGTCATCAGATAAATGGGTCTTTTGCTTCAAAAATTGCACATTTCATTTTTTCAAACATTAAATCAAAAGGTATTGAAGACGATCACTGCATAAGGGTGGCTGACATCTCTTACAGGACCTGCATGTTCCCGCATCTCTGCAGCAGTCACAAAACGGTGTATGGATGAAATGGTGGCGTGGGAGCCAATGGGCATAAAATAGAAAAGAAAAAAGAGGCGTCAGCGTTGCCACGATTCCGACTTGTTCAAATATTCGCGGAGTTTAGTCAGCTTCATATGCATTGTTTCCACTTCTGCTCCAAAGGAAGTGGTTGCACCCAAGCAGCAATCATTTCTACATACAGCGACTCCGTTGCTGCAGTTATCACAGAGGCACTGTTTGGATAATAATTTCATTTGTGCAGCTGGGAGCAGAATTGTGGCATTATGTTCTGCTGGAAAATTGACTTAATGAAGAATTATTACAGAGTACTAAAAAATCATAAAAATAGGGTAAGCTCCTCTTACTCTCCTCAGCTATGGGTTTCCTATATTCAGAAGTTCAGGTTATTTTAATGTGTTTGATTAAAACTAACCTCATGATTAAAAAACAGTTGGCATTAAGAGAAAGTATCTAGTTCTCCTTAAAAGAGAAGAAAAATAGTATTCTGGTTCTACTATCAGCTTCCCTCCAAGCCCACCTTATTTGATTGTGCTTATCTTTATTTAAATAAAATCAGTAGAAATTGTAGAGTCAACAGAGCACTGAACACAGCACCAATATTACTGCATCTTAGTTGTTATTTTTTCAGTAATACTGAGAAATCTTATTAGGACTAAATGGAGTAAAACTGATGCCTTCACCACTACAACAATTTCTGTCAGCTGAAGCTATGTTCCAGAGAGGAGTTTGTCCATGGATTACAGAGCAAGGCTGTGGCAAAGCAAAATCATGAGGCTGCAAGAACAGAAGAAAGGGTGTACTTTAAAGAACAGTTTGGGCTTTTCTCCATATTCTCATCAAAGGAAGGAAACACACTGCTTTTATTGACTGAAACACCACACAGCCGGCTTTGCTTTACACAGCCGTTCCCACAGATCTGACTGTGGGTGTACGCCTGCACTTGCAGCTCTGCTACCGAGTCACCAAAAGATCTTGTGGAGTGAAAGGTCAGCAGACGTGCAGAACCAAAAGAGATCTGTGAACTCTCCCTCTTAATACAAAAGTGCTAGAGTAATGAAACATGGCAACTAACCGTGATTTTGCAAAACAGCTCTGAGAGCATGCTGTGATATACACAAGCCAGAATGTGAAGTCCCAATCTGGAGCTCAGAATTACAGAATAACAAACCCTCAGCAAGGCTGCTTCTTAGCTGTGTTATCTTGTCAGTGCCCTGAAACCTCTTTTATTTTGCTGACAAAGTAATCAGCTGTGAAACCAGGACTGTTTACTAACCGAAACTTAGTTGCACTACTTTAGTTCAGATTTTGACACTTCGTTTTGAGTTGTGTGTGTG
>VXAV01009315.1:0-49051 GCA_013399715.1 Alectura lathami | reverse complement strand
GCCGCCCCGAGGCGGGCCAGGGGGCAGCGCAGGGCCCCGGCAGCCGGGGCAGAGCGTCGCCGGCCGTGAACGCGGAGTTTCTGAAGCAGCTGCTCGAGCTCCGCAAGCTGTTCTTCCCCAAGCTGGTGAGCGGTGAGCTGGGCTTGCTGTGCCTCCACTCTGTGGCTCTGGTTTCCAGGACCTTCCTCTCCATCTATGTGGCAGCGCTCGACGGGAAGATCGTGAAGAGCATCGTGGAAAAAGAGCCCAGGAGCTTTGTCATCAAGTTGATCAAGTGGCTGATGGTCGCCATCCCGGCCACGTTCGTCAACAGCACCATACGGTACCTGGAGTGCAAGCTGGCCCTCGCCTTCCGCACGCGCCTGGTGAACCATGCCTACGAGACGTACTTCGCCAACCAGACGTACTACAGGGTGATCAGCATGGACGGGCGGCTGGCCAACCCCGACCAGTCCCTCACCGAGGACATCATGATGTTCTCGCAGTCGGTGGCACACCTCTACTCCAACCTCACCAAGCCCATCCTGGACGTGGTTCTCACCTCCTACACCCTGATCCGCACGGCGCGCTCTCGGGGCGCCAACCCCATCGGGTCCACGCTGCTGGCCGGGCTCGTTGTCTACGCCACGGCTCGCGTGCTCAAAGCCTGCTCGCCCAAGTTTGGCAAACTGGTGGCCGAGGAAGCGCACAAGAAGGGCTATCTGCGCTTCATGCACTCTCGCATCATCGCCAATGTGGAGGAGATTGCCTTTTACGGGGGGCACAAGGTAAGGAGGAGAGAAACCCGAGGGTGCTGGCCTTGCTCCCGCAGTGCCAGAGCCGACCCACGCTTCCCCTGCCACCCTCAGCAAGCACTTTGAGTCCCTCTGACATTTAAACCTGTTTACAGCTAGCACTTCCCGTTTCCTAGGAAGATGCAGTCTCACAGGCAGTGTCTGGGGGGAGCGGAGCGTAGTTCCCTTATGCTCTGACCGTGTTCCTGTTTTGCAGCTGTACCCTGTGCTTTTCTAGAAAGCTAACTGTCGTTATTGTTTTTTTTCCCCACCCAGTGCATTCCGCTTAGCTCTTCCAGGCTTTTCTTTTCCCTTCCTTGTTAATGAGCTCCCAGATTTAGTGCTGCAGAAATCACAACCAAGCTACACCAGAAAGCGTAGGGGAAGACTTTGTGGTAGCTACAGGGATCACTACAACCTTTGACACTCTTTTACATAGCTAAACAAAGATGTAGTCATCAGAGCCTTAAAATAGCTTAAGTATAGTACTTCAGCAGCCACAGTTACATAAATTAATGGCTTGTTTTAAAGCCACCTTGGTAAGAAATTCTTCATATTTTTATTGGAAGTGGATTTTGGCTGTAACAGCTTTCAAGCATGATTTGGAAAAACAAGTGGTTACACATATAGTGAAAATGAAAACTGGAAACTAGCCTGAGGTATTGCCAACTCTTCCAGTCCAAGCAACAATTATATAATGCAAATGGTTTGTTTCTGTAGAAGCAGTGGTTCTCAGAAGCTGCCTATAGTGCAGCTAAATGAAGTGCAGCTGAGGGAAACAGTTTCTTCTCTTCCCACATCTGCTGGCTTGAGCTGAATGCATGATGTCATACTGACTTGGAACTATCTTTGACTTGTTAAACCTCTTGGGATAATTCTCTCTTCCTCTAGACTGCTCACAAAAACAAGAAGCATTGCTCTTCAGTGATGAACTCTGCAGGTTTAAGTCAGAGATAATTGATCCCTGCACACTTTCCAATTTGAGGAGTTTCAGTTGATGGGAAACTCCACAGCTGCATCTTCATTAGAAGGCTGTAGAACCCATCTTAATTTCATTGCTAGAGTCAGCTGTAGTGACTGCCTTGTGTGTTGTTCCTGTATATATCAGAGACCTAAAAGAACCGAAAACTTGCCTGTGTGCCCTCAAGGGACAATGGTATAAGTAAGGACCAGGTCCACTGACCTCCATAAAGCTGCACGTTTCTGCTGCGAGAATGCAGCACTGTGAAGAAGAAGTACTGCACAGGAGATGGGATTCAGGAGCCACAGCTCTGGGTATTTGGTTAGTTCTTGCACACGTGTGAATGTATCTTGTGTGGCACGTGCACCTTTGTTGCATTGTTTAACTGCTTTATTTTTTGAACTGTAGGTAGAAATGAAGCAGCTGCAAAAAAGCTACAAGGCTTTGGCAGATCAAATGAATCTCATTTTATCCAAACGCTTGTGGTACATCATGTTAGAGCAGTTCCTGATGAAGTATGTCTGGAGTAGCTGTGGCATGGTTATGGTAGCTGTGCCCATCATCACCGCAACGGGATTTGCAGATGGCGGTAATACCATTTTTACTTACTTCCAGATGTTTCTGTAAAGTTGCTCTTTTCCTTAAGCGTCATTCTGTTTCTTTATTGTTACAGACCTTTTGCCACATCCCTATCTTGTGTGTAACTTTCAGGCATAGGGAGTCAGCTAAGGAAGGAGCAATGCAAAAGATACAGCTTAGAACTTAAACCTAATTGCATGAATTCAGGGCTTAGTGGATACTGGTGTTCTGTGCAATTATAATGACAGTTGCAATCCTTATTCGCTAGCTGTTGCTGAGTTGGCATGCTGCTTCTTGCAGCAGCTCGTGCTATTTTACAAAATGATACTTCTTGCTAACGTTCCTAGAGAGCTTATCTCCTCATTTCATAAACCACAGTGCAATTATAGCTAGTTGCGCTATCACATGTTGATCTGTTAGGAACTGCTATTTTCCTCTGACTCACTGGGAGAGGGGTGATGAAGTTCATGTTTCAGGCTTGGATGGCATCGTTTTTGACATCCTGCTACAACTTTCCAGGAACTGAAATGAGACTCAAGTCATGTTGTTATTGCAGATTCTATAAGAAAAGAGAGCAGAAAGAAAGGTGATTCGGGAGGGGTAATGGAAGACGAGTCAGGGAGTTTGCCTCAGCGGGTTTCCTAATGCACAGTAGGAGCCACAGGATGTGTTACAAACTCCCTAGGATTCATTAAGCATGGATGCTGCAATGTAAGTAGAAGGATGAGTTCTAAGTTTGGTACATTTAACCAGGACTGAGGTTATATTCCAAACGAGGGCTGCCCCGCTGGATGAGCTTCACTTGGCCTGCCCCTGCATTACTGAGCGGGCTCGCAATTATGCCTGCCTGTGGCTGGGTGTTCAGCTGCCTGGGCTGCTCCCAGTCACGTGCCTCGGGAGGGCACTATATGAGGACTCTGGCTGGTATCTTGGTAACAGCTTCAAAAATATCAGGAGGTCCTATTCCAAACAGAAGAGGTTGTACTAAGCCATTTCAGCTCATGCAGCTAGTGAGGGTTATCAGCACAACAGAGAAGGGACTAATCAGTGTAAGAGTCTGTTGAGAATGAGTGCAGTCGAGGAACAGATCATTTAACCACACGCTGTAAGTATCTCCCTGCTATTACAGCATGAATTAAAAAATGAAAAAGAATGTCCTTTGCAGGGATTAAGCCACAGTAAAAGTATACAGAATAAATGAGAGATAATTGATTTGTGTGCCTGCTAAATTAAATAACATTCCTGTTACTCATGAGTATTCTTCTGATAAATATTTTTCAAATGTGGGAGAAAAACAAGGCATAGAGATAGCTCATGTTGTAAAGCAGAAGAATATTTGCACCAGTAACATAAAATGTTAGAGTTTACTGTGGAGCCCTGAGGCGTATTGTGATGATGCTTTGTAAACATGCTGTTAGTGCTGACAAATAAACCGTCAAGACCAAAGTATAACAGGTATTCAGAGAGTCAAACAGACTTGAACTTGGATCACACGTTGATCTCATTGGCAAAACAGTGCTTTATGCCCCAGCAGGTCAGATGCGAGTTAATCCAAATCAGAAGGAACAGATGTTAGAATTGTTACTGTAGGACAAATCACCAGAATAAGGGAAATGAGCAAAACCTGTATTGTGACCAGACCTGAGACTTGAGGTGTAAAGCAGCGGATTTTGTACACTTATTCAGGGAAAAAAGAAATTGTAAGAAGAATCCTGCAATAAAAAGAAACAAAGAATAATTTTTAATGATGATATGTAGGACTCAGATTTGGGGAGAAATTAACTGGCAAAGCAAAGATTCCCGTTTGATTGCATTTCTTATTCTTGTATTAAACCTTTGGGGCTCCAAATGTCTAATCAGTTTCTGGAAAGCAGCAGTTTTGGGAATAAGGCTTAGATTTTTCTAGGCACAATGAACACTTATTTTTGTTTATAAAACAAGAATGACTACCAGTTCCATAAATGAAAAGGGAAATGTCTGGATGCTGTGTGAAGTAGAGGCTGCACTGTTACAGTGTCCCACTTCTTCAAACACAGGAGGCAAGTGATGGGAAAAATATCTTGGGCAAAATGTTAAAGAAAAGTAATCTCTGTGGGTTACACACATAAGAGACTACATTTTGAAACAGTGGCATGCTCATAAATTCTGTGTAATTTCAACTTGTCAAATACCCCCAGAAGTAGGCCTACAATGACAGACGCAGTGGTTTGAGAGGTCTCCAGACTGTCGGTAGATGAGCTAGCCCGGGTGCTGGAAGCAGCAGTAAGCACACTCATCCAGGAGGAACAGTGCGTTCGTGTAGTTAAACCATGGCCAGTTCCTAAACGATTTACTTTTGGTAGTTCTCCATACCGTGGGCTGCATCAGCTATAATCTCAACAAGGCCAGTAAAATTTGGCTCTCTGAGAAGACAGAAATGTCAAGTTTACACTCAGCAGTGAGTTTAGCTCACAGGAGTGAGTTAACTAAATTCTTCCTATCACCAAAGTTTACTCTTCTTGGAGTGGAAATGACTTTGTAGATAAGTGAGGGCTACATCAGCAAGAGTTTTATAATCCCTCCTTTCTTTGCAAGAGACTTCCTGATTTCCTAACAAAGAGACAGATCTGGCTTTGATACTGCACGTAGATTTCTGGACACTAGATTTCTCGAATCTGTTCTTGTCAGAGAGGTGAGGGAGTTACCAAGTGAAAAAATATTGTTTGCTCTACTCTTGTACTCTTGTTTTGGGGTCAGATGAACAGAGAAACTGTTGTTAGAGAAAGGTACCCTATTTAAACACATTCTTTAATAATAAGAGAGCTTGCTGCTTTGTTATAGAAATATTATCATGTTGCCAAATTTGCACCAATGTGTATGTTTTTTTTTTTTTTTGAGTAAATAAGTAAGGCTGAAAACAAATAATTGCAAAGTCATAGTGCTGTCAGAGATCTGTTTCAGATCAGTGCTGAAGTTTCACTTTTTTTCATATTTTGAAAAGTGTACGTTGGGTAGTTATGTGTTAAAAGGGTATGACCTAAGAAGACAAATAGTATAAAAGAAAAGGATGTCTTGCATAAGAGGATGCATTCCATATATTCCCACTTAATCTGCTACCAAGTTATCTGTGCTAATTACATTCACCAATTCTTTCTGAAAGGTTGATTTGTAGAGTTATTTTTTTCTAAATTTAAAAGCTTCTCTGTAAAGACTCACTTTTTACTCATAATTTAATTTGTGGAGACAATCTTCAGAAGAATATTTTAACAGAAACCTGTATTTTTTATTTTTTATTTTTTTTCCTTTTAGAGTTAGAAGATGGCCAGAAACAGGCAATGGTTAGTGAAAGAACAGAAGCCTTTACCACGTCACGAAACCTGCTGATCTCTGGAGCAGATGCTATTGAAAGGATTATGTCTTCATACAAAGAGGTACTGTGCATCAGTCATATGTAAAACATAAAGGATATAAGAGTAAAACAAGATTTACGTCTAATGTAAAATTGAAAAAAAAAAAAAAAAAAAAGGCAAATTCTATTGCAACTAAATCCATGGCGATCTTTGAACTGATGATTTGGCCTTTGGAATTAAGTCCACAGAGTCTAAAGTGCACAGCTGCCAGTATGCTGCGGCACACAAATGTCATTTTTAATGCCTGTGTTCCGGTGCCATCAGAGAGCAATAGAAACTCCTAGAATCTAGGTTCAAATTCCTCCTGTGTTTGGAGCACAGACCTGGATTCAGGTTGTTCCCCTCCCAGCGGACCAGTGTTTAGGGACTCTCATGTTGAAAAGTGTATGAAATGCAAGAAGAATTCAATGCGTATTTCCTGTCCACCTAAACTATAAAGCCATTTTTAGCACCTTCTGAGCCTGTTTATTTGTAAACCATTTTGCGAAGTAGAGAAATTTTAGCAGGAAAAATCCGCCTTAGGATTGCAGATAGCCCAGAAAGGCAGGATGTTTGTCTGGTGGGTCAGATGTGTTGTTACCACGTTAGCTCCACCCCAATTCCAGTTTATCCCTGGTCTTTCCTGGGGATTTCTCTAGATATAGACTGTTAAGCAAAGGAAAAGTGAGGCAACACTGTTACTCCTCCCCAGTGTTCCCTTCTAAATATGGTTCTGTGTTTGCTGAGTTGGTTTTCGCTGGTCTCTTTGGTGGGGACGCCTTTTCCCAGTGCAGTGGGAAGAGGTACACATTGCAATCAGAGATTGTGGATTTCATTACTTGGAATCTAGCCTTAACAGCTACAGCTTTTTAACTGGAAAAGAAGGGGTAGTTTGGTGCTTTCAAACACAGTCTCTGACAAAGCCAGAGGGTGTTTTTTTTTTCATAAAACGTTCTTCTAACAGACTGTGATTTTGATCTGTGCTACTTTAGCTGTTTCCCTGCCTGACCTCTGCTCTAGAGGGACTACCAGATAGATAGCCTATTATGCACTGATGTTATTTGACTTTATTTTCAATATTTAAGTCATTTATATAATGTACATGGGGGCTTTACAAACACTGTGGTTTTACTTTTTGGAAATAAAAATCCCCACAAAGTAGTAGCAACATCTGGACAAACTCAGTGTGGTTTATCACATGGTGAAATTTTAATCCAGACAGCATGGGGTCAAAGGTCACTTCTTTGAACTTCCATCTGAATTTTACATTTATACTTTTCTTCAATAAATACTGCAGTACTTCCACCAGACTGTCATTCCTGTTTCATAAGTCAGGCAGTTTCCAAGGAATGACAGTCTACTTCAATCCACTTCAGGCAGCAGTGGGGCTCCAGTCCTTGCCCACCTGATCCACCAAAGCACCCGTTTTCCAGTCAGCGTTGCTCAGCTTGCGGATGAGATTGGCTCAACGTCTGTTCGTAGGTCAGTAGTTTAAATGGTAGCACTCAGTTCTGTGACAAAGCGAGCTTGTAGGTCATGGTTTAGAGTCTTACTACAAGTTATTTTTCCTGTGGGGTGCAGGTGTTGCATGTTTCATTCACCACGTGCAGGATTTCCTCCACCAAGCATCACTGCTGGCACTGTGCACAATGCTCAGCCCTGGCATGAGCTACTGGTGAACTGGGTGGAAAGGCCGCAGTGCGGAGAGTGTGAGAGTGGTGTTACAGCTCCCGTGTGCTACCAGGTGCTGTTAGCCCCATGCATGTCACAGCTGTTACTGCAGCTACCAGTAGTGCAAGACAGCAGACAGCCCGGGGAGCTGAAACACTGACTGATCACCCTCATCAAACTGAGTTTGGGTACTTGTTAACCTCCACAGAGTGATGACCCTGTCTGGTACCAATTCTGTATCTTGCACAAGCAGTGAAATTTGCGCAGGATTATATATATCTCCTTGTACTAAAATTATGTACACCCATCACAGGTGACCCGAATCATGGGCTGTGTGTATTTGATTACAGCAAGCTAATCATTTTATAATCTTATGCTCATTTCTTGCTGTTCTTATCTTGCCCTCTGCATTTGGTGTAAAAATCTTTCATGTTAAAAACATCTAATAATACATATATAGTAAGATGTCCAGGTTTAATTCTTTGCCACCAGCAGATGGAGGTAGTTCTTTGGGACTTCTTGGCAATGTCAGTGCCTGTGAGTAGGAAGTCTCCGGGAGCAGTGATCTATTCTACCAAGCGATAACTGAGATTAAAAAGGATAAAAAGATGAGGAAGCCCTGTAAGAGTCCTCACCATTTTAAAAATTCCCAGCTGTAATCCAAGGTCTCAGAGTTAGCTCTGGCACTCTGGCATGCAGCTGATAGGACAAGCATTTCTCTTCTGTACTGTATTTTTTGTGTCATGTGCCCTGGTGCTACCCGTTTTACACAGGAAAAGCACACCTTTCTCACAGGAGGTTGGGAGAAATAAACAAATGATTACCTGTGTCTGTGTCTCACTGCTGTCAGCTTTTATTTTCCTGGAAAATGCAGAAATTCTGGTTTTCTGTTGTATGACAGGCTATTTCAGCTGTATGATAGCTGTTCTCCCTAGGCTGAAGACTGATCAATGGAAAAGAGCAGTCCCTGCAACCTCCTCATTTACTGGCGCTATAGTAAATTACTTCGGCTGGCCTCTGTCCCCGTCACTCTGCCTGCTGTCTGGTAGGAGCTGTGGGAGGTGTTTGGGTTAGCACAGAATCTCAAAGGAGGAAAATTGATAGGTGGTGAAAGATGCATTGCTGATCCTTCCAGAGTAACACCTGAGAAACACTGACTTAGAATAGCTGGGAATGTTTCTCATGAATCTTTGGCCAAGCATTTCATTTATGGAATTGGTGAAGTATAACTGAAGTGAGGCCTTTGTTGTTCCTCAGGTTACTGAGTTAGCAGGATACACTGCCCGTGTCTACAACATGTTTTCGGTCTTCGATGAGGTGAAGAGAGGCATCTACAAAAGAACTGCTGTTATTCAAGGCTCTGAAAACAACAGTAAGAATGAAGATAAAGCAGAATCACACATCAATGGACCCTTAGAAATCAAGGGTAATTAAGTCCCGTTTTTATATGTTTCTCTGGGGGGAATGCTTGGCTGGTGCAGAGGGCAGTAGGTGAACAGAGGTTTTGTTTCTGCAACAAGTTAGCCTCTCAGTTTTAGTGCCCCAGAGACCATGTTGCCTTCCATTTTATCTTCCTGCTGTTTTGTAACCCTGCGCTTGTGCAGTGGTTTTCTGAAACATTTCCACAGAAATTGCTCAAATGTTTTCTGTGAAAACTTGCAGTGAAAAAGGTGGTTGTGGTTGTGGTGATCAATATCTACATGGTCAGAGTCTGCTTTCATCTAACGCATCGTTTTTTCAGAAAACTGAGAATGTAACATTTTCATCTTCGAACACCAGATTATTTTGATTGGGGTAGAAGGGAAAGAGACATTGTTTGAGTAGTTTTTGACAAAAATAATAATTTGTTTTTGGCTACTCTCAGCCTTTACTCATTTTCTCATCCTATACTGTGGATTTTCAACTGCAAATGGGCTGACGTATTTACCCATGCCCCTATACCCCAGGTGATCTGATCACTGTAGAGCTTATTCCTCCTATCCCTTTCCTGTGTCTTTCTGGTGACACTGTCTTTCTGTCTGCACCCTCCACAAAGCGTTTTCTTTAGAAATGTTTCTTATTTTTTCTTCGTTATGCGCTGCCTCCCTCTTTAGTCTCTGAGGTACGTCATACAGATTTTCCAGTGGGCTTTTCCCAGGTTTTCCAACAGACCCCTTCTGCTTCCCGTCTCTTCTGTGGTGTTGGAAAACCTCATTCCTGCCCTCTGACTTCTGAAAACTTAAATCTCGTTAGAGTCAAAGGTACCAGGATGCTCTTTATGAAACATTTGTTTTGACAATTTCGACTGCGTTACCCTTTGGCACAAATTTCTCAATGGTCTTCTGGGAAGGTTCTTCAAAACAAACAGTCTGATGCAGCCTAGTGGATAGCTATGGAAACAGCTGATGTCCTAACGTTGTAGATCTTGGAAATATTTGACTGGAAAAAAATAAATGACTTTTTATAGCTGTTACATTTTGTCGTGTACAAGAGAAGAGAGTTTTAGTTCATCTGGAGCAGCAAAGTAATTTGGGGGCTATTTTAGATAACTGCATATTTTAAAAACAAAAGCAAATGCATTCAGATGTGAAAGAATGCTGTATGTGTTCCCTTTTGGTCTAGTCCAGTAACACCCTGCTCCAGTTCTCTCTGCAGTCTTTTCCTGAGCTTTGATTCCACCACAGTGGCACATTTCATCCAGCTGAATTCCCCCCAGGTCGCGGTGCCCAGCAATTGGTACGGAGTAGCTGCGGGCTCTTGGAGGCAGCTAGCCAATGCAGAACACTGGGCGCAGGGACTTAAGCAGAATTTAGGCCAGATGGATCTTGGCCACAGGCTCTCCACTGTTCATGACAAGATCCATTGTATTCTGGTTTTCCCCCTTTCTTTCAGTCCCGATACTTCAGAAATGCCTGCAGAGTGGATTTATGTGTGGATAAAAGCTCGCACACGTGTACATGTCTCCATTGTTAGGAAAGAAAACAATGTTCAGCTTTCCCAAAGGCTTTTTCAACACATGCTGCTTTTTTAAGTTGTCCCATACAAACTTATGTACCTAAGGAATGACTGTGCTTTGCCCTGCATTCACTGTTGTCTATTAGAATAGTTTTAACAGCCAATAATAGTGCTTTACATACAGTTTATCTAATAATTCAAAATTTTAAAGTTGAAATGTGGCTGTGTACATCTTACAGAAGTACAGCCTTTTCATGAACCTGTCAAAATCACATGCCTGGTGTGATGTGGCTGATCTCCCGGCTGCAAATCACGTGCCTGTGAGCAGTCTGAAGGCAGCAGAACCTGTCAGTGTTGGTAGAAGGCTGCAATCATGATTTTTTTCAATAGGAAGTAAGGTTTATTTTCCATAATTTCATATTTGACACCACCAAACTGTTTTAAACAAAACTTATTTTAGGAAGAAAATAGCACTTAGGCCGATACATGGCACAGAAGATTTTGCCTAGGTTGCTATAATTTGGCAAAGTTGGAAGCAGTTGACTGAAGACCCTTCTTGTGGAAAATGTAAGGCTTTAACCTTAACTGAGGGAAATGCTGCCAGATCCTTTTACAATAAACTCAACTTTTCTTTAGTTCAGTTTTTCTTTGTTGAGGTTAATCAAAATTTTAGAATATGCAGCCTTATAATACAAAGGGACACCTTTTTTCCTTGTGTCTTGTCTGTAATGGTAATTTCTGGTCTGGGAACCTGGCTATTTGGGTTCTGTTAGAAAAGCCCACCAGCAGGCAACTGGTTTCATTTTTTATTATTCCCAGAAAAATTTGTTTCCAATTCATGTGTTACATAAAGCCAAATGTCTGATGGACATCGCGTATTTAAAATTTCCACAAATCCAAATAGGAATGAAATATGTTATAGAGGTTTCCACAAATACTTCTTAGAGACCTTGACAGTGTCTGAGGCTTTAAAAACAGATGGAAGCAAGCCATTAAATGTTTTCTCCTTTGCTCTTGTTGCTGGAGGAGGCTGAACTGAACGTACAGTTTCAGAGATGGTAGCAAAAGGAGTTTCTGTTTCCTAATGAAATCTCCAAGAGAAAATGAACTAGACCGCCGGTGTCCTTGAACTTTTTTCCTGATGAATAACGACCTCCTGTTTAAAACAAAATTGAGCAAGTACAGGTAGGGTATGAATAAGTGTGTCTTTATAGTGCGTTATATATTTATGATGCATATTGTACATTGTATTTATGGTGAGCTTTAGGATTCATTACACACTCCTGGCTGATACTGGCAGTGTTGTTCTGACTAGCTAGATTTATTATCCAGATTTTTCACTTGAGGAACCTGGAAAACATAAACCAGGTTATACTTCACAGCTGTGCATAGAGGGCATCAGGTATCATTGCTTAGTGGGAGGTTTCAAAAACATTAAGTGTTGTGTTTTTTTTTTGTTTTTTTTTTTTTACTTTCTAGGAAAAGTTATTGATGTTGAACATGGAATTATTTGTGACAATGTTCCTATTATTACTCCGAATGGCGATGTGGTGGTTTCCAGACTAAACTTCAAAGTAAGATGATATGCAAGACTCTTCTGATTGTTGCCATCACATTAACACAAACAGCACAGAATTCATGTACCTTATGTTAAGTACTTGGAGGGGCATATGGATAAAAGGGAGAGTCCAGAAAGGTAGGCATAGTAGCTCATAGAGGCAGACATGTGTAGTCTATCCTGCTCAGAGAAAGAGAAGAGAGGATTTGTAGGACTGTTGACAGATGAAAAAATAGACCTGGGGTTTTCAAAGGTGTGTATGAGAGTCTGCATCCACCTTACTTAACTGAGTAAAATTGGGATGCTTTACTCACATGGGCTCCTTTAAAAATCTGAATTCTCAGCAGCAGTGAAAAAGCTGAGTCTGGAGTTAATTCTACCTGACAACCACGAAGAGCAGTACTAACTAATAGCTGACAGCATAGTTCACAAGCCTTTACTCAGTAAAAGTGGAGTCTTTACTCAGTACGTTAAAAACATTTGAATTGTTTTTAAAAGGCTGTTACAGATACTCTTGGTGCCTGCTCACGGTTTTAATGGCTGACCTTCACTGAGTTACTTCCATATAAATCCTGGTCTTATGATCCAATGTAATTGTAATTATTTTTAAAAATAGTTGAAATTCTTGGAACACTAATGTGAGTAATTGCAGCAGGCCCTTTAATTTAGCTAAAGCAGTGTTCCTCTTGTCACCTCAATGTGGAACTGGAGTTAGCACTAGCGGGACAGGGTCCTAGTTACAGCAGAGCTTCCACAGGCTCCAGCGTAGGAATTTCAGATTTGTGAAATTACGACTTTACAATCAAGCAGACAGCTGTAGTCCTTTATTTGGCTTAAAAGGCAAAGACAACAGAAAATACAATGTAACAGTGAATGTGTTCGTATAAAGCATTGGTGATTATGTGTGCATATACGCTTATATACGCAGTGTAGTATTTAAATGAATGAAACTGAGTGTATTGCACCCAAAATAACACTGGTAATTAAGCAGGAAAGAGCAATGTGAAGTAAATTTTCCAAATCATTTGACCTGGTTCACATAGCTTAGATTGTTATTCCTGATGGGCATAGCACTGCTCTGTGTGCAGTTAACAACTTTGGACAGAATCCATATTAATTAATAACTGATTCTGACTGCGATTGATTGACATTATGATATAAATCGCGTACCTGATAGAAATACTCAGACTTTATAGAAATTATTTTCATTATTATATCTAATTCCACTCTTTCCAGAACGATTGCGTAAAGAATATGCAGGTAATTAATGGAGAGGATTGATAATTTGGTATAAATGCTTGCATAACTCCCTCCAGGGCTCTTGGAGCACCTTGTGTCATATCTACTGCACAGTGACATCTTTTCATTTTCATTTTCATCATCATTGTAGGTGGAGGAGGGGATGAACCTTTTGATCACTGGTCCCAACGGCTGTGGAAAGAGTTCGCTTTTCAGAATTTTAAGCGGTTTGTGGCCTGTGTATGAAGGAGTCCTCTACAAACCCCCTCCGCAGCACATGTTTTATATACCACAGAGGTATGTGTTCTGTTCAGGGTGATACCTTTTCTCCTGGTTACATGAATTTTGAGCCTGCTTTTCTTATTTTCAAT
Organism: Alectura lathami; assembly: GCA_013399715.1. NCBI lineage: Eukaryota > Metazoa > Chordata > Aves > Galliformes > Megapodiidae > Alectura > Alectura lathami. The sequence continues at coordinate 35,597 of VXAV01009315.1, read as the reverse complement.
CTGTGATACCTAGAGCCTAGTTACAAGGTGGTAAGCACCACCTCAGCTGTATTGCGAGTGCTAAGAACAAGAGATTCCTTTCTGTTGTTGATGCAAATCTTCAGGCACTGGAAATGGATAGCTCACATACCCTTCTAATGGTGACTGTACTCCCCTGATGGCTAGAGTCCTGGGTGACTGTGGTCATGGCAACAGACTGGAATCTGAAGCAATTTGAAGTAGACCTAGTATATTCTGATTTCACTTTAAAACCAAAGATCAAAACAAGTGAGAATATTTTGGTTCCCAAATTTTGAATCACTCAAAATACTTGTAAAATACACTGCAAAACAAGAATCTAATCAAATAGCAACGACAAAGTGCCTTTTTTTTATATAATGTTTGCTCATCTCACTGAGGGAAACATGGCTTTTTTATGCTTCGTTTGTGTCCTGACTTGCTTTTGGATGCTCAGAACATAATGTAATGCAATTGATCCTAGAATATCTCCTTAGAGACTTCTAACTAGGTTGTTTTGCGAAAGCAAAATCAAACACTGGGAATCTTTGATTGCTTTCTGTAGTTCATTTCTTCCCATGGGCAAAAGAAGTATTCATGGTACAGTTTGTAGTCTTGTTTAAGAAGTACAAGCTATTAAGCAGAATGGAAAGTATTAACTGATGAACAGATTTTCTGTGCTGCAGATGAAGGTAACACAGAAAACTCACCTGTAACATTTTCAAACTTACATATTAATTTATTGCCAGCCACTGTCATAAAAATTATACCTGGAGAAAATTCTGAAATTGAAGTACATCGCTTGTAATGTTCTAGGCTGTCCTGGAAAGTAGTATATCACCTGAATGCTGCTGCATAGAAAGGAAGTTTGATTTGAAAGTTAGACAAGAAAAGTAAAGTACACGTGTGTATTTACCTACATACACAGTCTTCCTAGCAGAAAATCAAGAGGCCTTGATTGTGCAAGAGAGGTGTGGAGTTGCAAGGGGAAGTATGTGAGGTTTCTGCTTCAGTAGCATTATGTTACAGCCTTCCTTTAACCTCATGTTACCTTTAACCCCATAGATTTATTTCTAGTGTCTAAATGAAATACAGACTTTCATGAACACTTCTGCAAGAGCCACATTCTGGGTTTATGAGAAGTTGTTACATATTTTGCAGTTGAATTCTCATTTTTTGTCCCATGTTTTTACTTGCACAAACGTCTCCTCTTTGAGCTATACTGTCATACATAAATTGTGGTTCACAAGAAGTAAAATGTGTGGAAAGACACTGCGTGGCCTCTTTCATCATATCTGTTTGTCTGAGAGGGTTGCCACCATGTTTTAAGTTGATACTTGCTGGGTACCTGCCATTCTTAGTATGTAGCTGTAAGGGAGATACATAGACACATATCCCTTAGAGCTCTCATATGCATAAGATGGTATAGAAAAATCTGTCAGGTTAATTAAGTAGAGTAGTGTCTATAAGGTGATTACAAAATATGACTTGTTTTTATTCTCTTCAATTAAAAGCTGTAAGGCATCCAGGGCATGATTTTTTCTTCTCCCACTTTCTCACTCCTCTACCTGGCCTCGATGGAGGGGGGTGGGGGAGGGGGCTAGGCCCTGTCACAGGACAATCTTTAATTAACCCACAACATGTTGGATGATCAGTTTGAAATACACAGGGCTTTTATTTTTGAGAATATTCAACTCTTCTTTAACACATTTTGTGCAAAGGTCTGGTAATTCCAGCTGTGGTTGTGAATGCTCAGCATCTCTGACTGCAGATAGTGACCGACTGAACATTTTGGTTTGAGTGACCCCTCCTGCTTCTACTCTGTAGTCAAATCAGAAATAGAGATCTCAAGGGCAATGTTCACTGCCATCACCATTGTGTGACGGGCTGAGCACTGGGTCATCAGTCTTCTGAGGAGCTTGAGGGCTTCATTCAGGCAGTTGGAGCAAAATGCTTTATTAAATGTTATTCAGTGAAATGTGAAACGTTCCTAAAATCAGTTTTATTCTTAGATGGAACAAAATTCTGAATTCTATTCTGAATTTTTTGTTGTTGTTGCAGAAGATCTTGAATTTCAGCCACTTCTGTCCTCTGTGTGATCCTAGCCCCTTGTCAGAGCAACGCCTGAGGCTCACTTGCCTCCCGTACTTCCCACCGATGTCCCCTTTAGTCTCAGAGAATCTCACTGTGTTGAGGCAGATTTGCCAAGGTGCGGGTTGAGAGAGTTGAATCCCATCTGCTGGGTTCTGATTTCCGTAAACATGCCTTGTTTTTAGCTGTTTCCCCTAACTTTGCAGTGCTGGAGGAGTTTGCTCCAGCACCCTTCTTCATTTCAAATCTCTTAGTCAGCAATGGGGATACAGCCAGCAGCTCTGCAGCCCTCTGTGACCGAACCCACCTGGAGACTGGCATGTACCATCACTGGATGCATCTTACTGCATTGTTTTCTACTGGCGATAAGTATCCAAATAAGCACACATGCTCCCTACTTGTGGGGGTGGGGGGGCAGGCTTTTCAGCCTCAGACTGAGTTAATGGTCATGATCTGCCCAGATGCCTTTGCCTTTCCCCCAGTTCCTAGATTTTGCAGATGTGGCAGATTTTTTGTGACCTTTGCCATTCAGATGTTCCTGTTTTTCAGTCCCTCTTGCTTCTTGCAGAGAACAATGAGAACAATCCTTTTTTTTTTTTTTTTAGATGTTTGTGGTTAGTTGTTACTAGTCTACTGACTGCACTGCAATTTGCTATTTACATGAGGAGCAGCAGTCTCATATTACCCTTCCTGCTTCTGATATCCTGTTAGACTACACTCCTAGAAGATGTTTTAGGCAGTACAGAGGTATTCCCTCCTCAGAGAGCAACAGTGAGTAACAGAGAGGGCTCTTCCGGCAATTTGCGGCCATGGATTTCGGTGGAGAGTTCAGCTGTCTCGGTGTGGGTTCTGTGGCTCAGGAGCACGGCCCATCACTTCTAAGTGCCTTGCATTTGGAAAGGGCCCCTGGGACTTAGTCTTGTAGGGATTTGTGGGTCAGTATGACTGAGTGCGGTGGAGGGGTTGGTACAGGAAAGCCTTTGGATTGGGTTGTTGGGATGACCTTAAAGATTCTGAACTGTTTTTTCTTTTTTTTTTTTGCCTGATGCATTTACTGTCTGGGCTTAGAGAGTCTTAGATAAATATCTGAAGAAAGGTTTGTCAAGCACCTATGGAAGAAGGGCAGGGGCTGGTTCCACCCTCTTTCCAAACAGGTGGAATTTGTTGAAACATCTGGGAATTGTGAGTCTGGGTTATGTTCCAGGTCAGAGGGAGGGAAGGAGCAGCATTCTCCAAGGTGATGCAGAAGTCTAACACAGCCTCTGGAGCTGCACAGAGCAGAGCATTCACTAAGAATGACCTGAAAGAGATTCAATTTTAAATTGAAGTTTAAATTGAATTTTAAATTGAAGTTTACACCTTTCTGGATCAGGTGTGGATTGCCTTATGTGGTCCTGGCATTTTTTCTTGCCTTTATTCCACTTCAAAGTGTTTTTTAAAAGCTCATTTCTTTGCAGCCTAAATAAATTACAGATTTAGTTGTTGGCTTTTTGTCCGTCCCTGGCTTTAAAATACATTTGGAATTTCTGTAGTGGTTAGTAAATCATTCTAAAGTTCTGAAATTAAAGCTGTGTATTTTGGAAGTTCTACTGGTGCAACCATTTTCCTTATTAACCCTTACACAAATTGCTGTTTGGTTAGGATTACTTTGTTTGTTTATTAGAAATAATGTTAAAACTGCAGACTGGAAAAGATAGTGCCATGCCTCCATTTCATCATGTATATATTGCAGTATAACTTAAGGGAAAATTTAGGTTCCAGATTAAGAGGCAGATCTGGGAGGTGGTAAGACAGTATCACCTGGGTTCCACCTACCTCGTACTTTTCGTTTGGTGGGTAAGTGAAAACTGGAACATAGCAAAAGGCTCTCAGATTGGAGGATGTCTGAGGGCACTGAATTAGAATAGCGTTGTTACGTGTGATTGTTGTCTTGAGAACATGGAGATGGTTCTCCATGAGTCAATATAGTTTCCACTGAGCCTGGTAGGAGCTTCTTCCTATGTGCCTGTGGCTGAGTGTAATTCTGCATCAGCCCTCTTTGCCTCTTCAAGTAATGTCTAAGAACCTCATCTGCACGTGGGGATTGGTGGAGAATACAGTGATTACTAAGGAACAAAATATTCCACAGTATATAGGAGCTCACTGAAAGCTTGTAATGTTCCAGCATTTGTAGTATTGCAAAAATGTGTGGGAAACCAGGTGTATTGCTGGTGTTCAAAGTTCAAAGGCTACACACAAAAGTGTGGTTTGCTAAAAAGTGAATTATCTCTTTGTATACTCCAAATTTCATCACCAGTGCCAACACTTTATAGTTATCTTTACCTAGCACTATGTAGGCTTTAAAACAAAGCCTTAAGAGTGCCTGTCTCTTTATCTTTCCAGATTGCTTAGCATAGTTACTCTGCTGCTTTAGATTTAACCTATCTGAAGTCATTGTGAGATGTTTTTTCTCCCCTTATACAGGGCCAAGCCCTGCAGAGTCCGGTGTTAATCAGTTGCAGTTCTGATGGGTGCTGAGGGCCCACACTGACCTTTTGAAGAGCAGGGAAAGAGAAGCCCAAGAATTTCTGTGAGCACAGCTCTGGTGCTGGCTGTGACATGCCTGCAAAAGAGGAGGTGGGCAAAAGGAAGGGAGGCTTTCTGTCTTCCCTTTTTGCAGTCCAGCACCATATTGGTTGTAAAAGCAGCTTGTTCTCAAGGATAGATCAATATTATGAAATGGTTGTTTGAGAATAATTTGTAACAGCTTAGCAAGTTATCACATCTCATTAGAGCCTTAGTAACTGTCAGATCGTGGCCTCTCACGTCTTTTACTTCTCTGCTCCTCCTTTGCAAAGTCAAATTCATTTGTGTTAATCACCTCTTGGCATTACTCTCCCATTAACTGGTCAAGAAGGTGGCATGGAGGAAAAGAGGAATGCTTAATGGGAGCTCACAGGCTGCCCAGAGAAGCTGTGGCTGCCCCATCCCTGGCTGTGTTCAAGGCCAGGCTGGATGGGTTCCTGGGCAGTTTGATCTAGTGAGCTAGTGGCTGGCAGCCCTGTCCACGGCAGGGGGGTTGGAGCTAGATGGTCTTTGAGGTTCCTTGAGTCATTCTATGATTCTATGGTTCTCTAGTTAGTGAGGAGTCATGATTCAAATCAGAATGCAAAAGCATTGTTTTACATACTACAAAATTAACAAAAATACATAGTGGGTAGCGTGAGTACCAACGAGAGGTACATGATCACAAGATGTATACTGGGCAGTGCCTAAAGACTTAAAGGAGCAATCTGTTCATAGCACATCAGCAAGTGTCTGAAGGTGGTCTGATTTCTCCAGACTGTGCCCTATTCCTCCTCTGTTTGCCTTCAAGATGGGAGGGCAGTTTCTGTGGAATTAGGGAGTAGAAAGTTCCTCCTAGCATACTCCTCATCTTGCTCTCTTCTCAGCCTCAGCTTCTCCAGTTGTAAGGAGGCTCAGATTCTGCGTGTCTTGGCTCTCATTTACTTAGTTCTTTTTCGTTTGATATAAACTCCAGCAGAATTTTACACCTACATACTTGCAGTTACCTTGACAACACCATAGGAATATTCTTCAATGCCTGCACAGTAAAGCTGCAGTAAAGCTGTAATCACCATTGGGGTATTGATATAAATTATTCATCGTTTCCTACTATCTGTCTTATTTGCATTTGGGAATGTATAATGCAGTCTCTCTTGGTTCCATAACCTTTTACCTTGCCTCTTCAGTCTTCTCAGCACAGCACGTGCCTAAAGCATCCATCAGTGTCAGTCTGCGTCTTTCCTGAGGACTGATGCACTGGTTGACACCTGTGGAGCAAGGCAGTTCTTAATCCACTGTACTTCTTTCTCCATGCTCATTTTTACTTTTTTCCCCTTCCAGCTTGTTACTGCTGTCAGTTGGGCATTTTTGTGAGAGGGATGTGTTTCTCCAGCAGTAGGCATAGCCATAGCTTCTGTCTAATTTCACATGGCATTCTGGTAAAAGACACAGCCCTGACCACTTTCACAGCAGTCGCCACGGTGGTGACATTGTGTCTCTAAGGGACATGGTTGATTTGGTGATCTTGGAGGTCTCTTCCAACCTAAATGATTCTATGATTCTGTGATGATTCTATGCTTTCTCTCTCCCTTTCTGTTGCTCGTTCTAGTAGTGCTCTAATATTTCATCCCTTCAGTACCAGGTATGTCAGATGCTAAAATGGAGGCAACCAAAGTCATACTAGTATCAGATGTTGTTTGTTCTACCTTACTTTAGATTTATACACCTGTATCTTGCTGTCTTCCTCTTAGTGTTAGTATGGAACATAATGAACTAAATATTTCTGTGGCCCTCCTGAGCTGTTTCGTTTTGCATATGTCTGCTCTATTTCTGGTGTTTTATCATGGGTTCCTTTGCAAGTCTTTTCCTGTCTGGTGTTTTTTTCTTCTGTATTGTAAAAATATCCTTGACTACTAAAAATTGCAAGAGCTGCTAATGTATATTTTCTCTTCTCAGCTCTGTTAAGTAATCCAAATGTCTGATGTGATTTACTTCAAGTAGTCCAAGTATATTCATCACATGGATGACATCAAATAAGAATATTTCAGTTTGGGGTGATATAAACAATAAAGTGATAAATTAAGAGTAATTTTGATGTTGTAAGCACATGAAACCTTGCAGATTATAGTGTGGTTCCCATGTTGTCCTAAGCACAGAAGTAGTTAGTAGTGGCCACTGACATTACTGTGTGGTCATTTTCTAGACAATTGTTGACTGCCTAAACAATTTCATCTTGCAAAATTGCTGTGCTCACTTCCACGTACCCTATATTACATACAAAATTATATGCACATATAGTGAATATATCTAGTTCTGCACTAGACCATGTTCTCGTTAGTGTGTGGTCTGTTGATAAGAGAACTCATCAGAGTGAAGTGCTGCGCTCATATGCCTGTGCAAGTCCTGTTGCCTCAGCTCGTTCAGATAAGCCCAGATGTCTGTATGCTCTGTTGTATTTTGAACATCCTGATGTCTCTTGTCAGCTCATACAGCTGTCTTTGATTATGATCCCTTTAGTGGGGCTCAGTTGGAGGTACACTGTACTCTGACCGGCCATGCCAACACCACCAGCAATTTTCATTGCTGTCAGCATTTTGCTGGTATCGTACCACCACATTGACTTATTTCTTCAGTACTTTGCCATCGGTTCAGGTCTTGTTTTATAACTATCTATTCCTTTGCACTCTGCTTCTCTGTGATACTTACTGTTAGGAAGTTCATGGCATTCCCTTTAAACTAGGCTTATTTCCAAAGTTCACCACAAGGAGACCTCTGTGTTTCCACTGAAGGCTCACTCACAGCTGTAAAATTTGAGGGTTTTTAATTTGCTCTATGCTGACAGATCGCAGGGATATCAGTAGTGACGGTATTTCTTCATAGCACATTATCAACAAGATTCACCTATGCAAATAGTCAGAGGTGGAAAATGGCTTTATGGATTAGCTGCTGCTCCTTCTCAAGCCATGCAAGGTGCCTTCCTTACTGGCCAGACACAGAGTCAGCTAATTAAAGCACAGCTTGTAAGTCTTTTCTTTTATTAGGCAAAGAGTTGCAGAAATCCCAGACTGAGGGCTTTAGTCAGCTTGTTGCACTGGTAGTTAGAGTTTCGATTTAAAATGTATTTACATAAATACAACATCTACTGATGTTTGTGAAGGACTTCAGCATGCTTTGGGGTTTTGGTCCCTCAGTCCCTTCAGATTAGGAGGCTCTCTGGGGCAGGCTGTGGCTTTGGGAAGGTGCCAAGAGGACTAAACATGGGTGAGGAGCCAGGATGTGTTGGTAGATACTCAGCCTTTGTTCCATGTGGAGCCCAGCCCATTTCGTGGTGGGCAGTTGCCTGAAGCACAGGAACCTGCACCATGCTTGGTACAGATGAAGACAGGTTTGAATCTGCAGGGAAGTCCAGGCTTGGTATGGTACTGAGATGTCAGTGTTGTGTCTTGTCTGTTGATGGTGGTTGTGACTGAAGCAGGTTCTATTGCTGCCACCTTTTGTGTGGATGGATGTAGAGACTTCATGCCCCAGACTCGTGGAGGTGGCTCGCGTAAAGGACAGTGTGATCTCTTAGATCTGAGTGCAAGCCAAGTTCCTTTTGTGATCTATAAAAGAACTTGAGCATTCAGAGGATTAAGATCCATTCAGTAACTCTGCATTCCTACTAGGTGACAGATGTACAAATGTATAATGTTATATGCTGCCAGCTGCAAGGCTGCTGGAATACCATGACATGTATGCAGCCTAAAGGTGAAATCCATTCTCATAGTCAAAGCCAAAGCAACATCCCTCCTGTGTTGAGTCTTGCTTCAGTACTAAGCAAATAAATCTTGTTTTGGCTCCTACACAAGAGTGAGAGCCACTAATCTGCAGAATTTCCTGCATTTACATTCTTTTGCGATGTTTTTGTCAGTGTTACAGAGGAGCTAAATTTTTGTCTGCGAGAACGTGTTTGCAGGAAGATTTCCACTGGGATCTCTGGCAATGCGCTGCTCTGTATTTCAGAGCCTGTTTTGGACACCATGTTCCTGCCAGCATGAGCATGCAATGCCTCCAGTCTCCACCTCATTATTTTGATAGGATTTTGAATATCAGAAGTTCACATCCAGCACCAATAATTACTTGGTGCTTGTAACACTTAACAGGCATCCACGTATGTACTGGACTGTTCATGGAGCTTCATTTTAAAGCTGGGAAAAGTAGGCTTTGAATTTTTTTGAAGTACATTGTCAGGTTAATCTTTACAAACATTTTATAAATATGAGGTCACTAAGCAGATCGTAGCAACTAAGTACGTGACTGATGTTAGTAGGCACTTTCCAGGAAAGGAGTCTGTGCTAGGTTCATTTTGCTGAGATAATCAACTCACTTGCCTTTAAAATGTATCTTTAATAGAAGTTCCAGGGGAAAAATAGTCACAGGTTAACTGAGCTCACTGTGTAACTTAGCAGTGGTAGGGATGAACTTGTATGTCGGGCAGTATTCTGGTGGCTGCACTGAAATGGCCCCGTTTCTGCAGAGAAGTGCCGTTGCTGTGTCCAGCTTGGGCAGTTCCCTCCATCTTAATGCCCTATATTGCAACTGCTTAATAAAAGATCTTTGATAGAGGAACAGAATGATGAATGTTTAGTATTTCAATAGTATTTTATTTAGTAGGATCACAAAGCATGCTTCAAATGCCTTATACCTCTCAAATTAGGAAAAGAAACTTGGCATTATAATGCTGGGAAGCACTGGGAACAATGCACTACATAACCTGCCTGATACAAAGAGCTTGATATGAAACAACAGGTAAAGGGATGCTGGCTTTTGAAGGAAGGGTCAGCTGAAAGCCCTAATAATGACTGTATCATCTGCCCTGGGAAGAAGGTTTCTCTTGTTTCTCTAGTTCTCTCTCTAAAACTCTCATCAGAGTCCTATGCTCTGAAGTATCTACACAGTAGACATGGCCAACACCTCCCTCTTGAGGAGAAGGTGGTACTTCTTCCTGTGTGTCATAGGCTCTGCCTTTTGACTGCTCCTGTGTCCTGCGTTTCAGAGCTGTGTCCCACTTCCAAGGACCTCTGGGTCTCTCTGGCCCAACCCTGCTCCAGCAGGGACACCCAGAGCAGGGTGCCCAGCACCATGCCCAGGTGGCTGCTGAAGATCTCCAAGGAGGAGACCCCACAGCCTCTGGGCAGCCTGTGCCAGGGCTCAGCCACCCACACAGCACAGCAGTGCTGCCTGGTGGTCAGGTGGCACCTCCTGTGCTCCAGTCTTTGCCCATGGCCTCTTGTCCTGGCACTGGGCACCACTGAGAAGAGCCTGGCTCCATCTTCTTTGCAGCCTTCCTTCAGGTGTTTATAGACATTGATAAGATTCCCAGGCCTCTAGGCTGATCAGTCCCAGCTCTCCCAGGCTTTCCTCAGATGTGAGGTGCTCCAGTCTCCTAGTCATCTTGGTGACCACTGTGTCCTTCCAGATGCTTGGAACCCAGAGCTATGCAGCGTCAGATGGACCTCGAGTCACGTACTACACCGATCCCATCCATGTTAAGGTTCTCTAGAGCTCTGGCAGGACTGTCTTAGAAGTAAACAATTCAATTTATCATTTCTACTGTCAGGCAAAAGGATGTTGGCATGAGAACATGCTGCTTCATTTCCAGATAAAGACAAGGACATGCAGGTGGCATGATTGCTGGTGCCAAAAGGGAGCTGCCTGCAGGCTCATCCGTTACATTAGCTGGCAAAGTTTGTGCTGCAGACAAGTGCAGCGCAGCATGGGCCTGGAGGCCAAGTGCAGTGTGCAGCACAGCCATGGCCGTGCCCACCCAGGTCAGCTGCTATATGGATCACAAACTCCTCAACGTACAACAGTCTTCTGGCTCAGTCCACTGCAGCTGTTTGTCTGTGTCCCAGGACAAATGTCTAAAACGCACGAGACCTTCTGGAGGTACCAGTTCACTGGAGGACTCCACTGACCACAGAGAGAGCCTGGGATGGTAACTCAGACTTCTAGGTGAGATGAGTCTTTTCTGCAAATAATGCTGAACGGGCCTCAGAACACCGTATTGCAGATGTTTGTTCGTGAGCCATTATAGGATGGTCATGTGGGAGCATGTAGCAGGTAGGTTTCTCTCTGCAGCTGAGCCTAGCTTAGGTGGGAGTGTGTCTTTCCAAACAGAGAAGGCTTTTCCAGACCAGTTTATCTGCCTAGAGTTTTACATTAATTATACCCTATCAATTTTAGTTTCTACTAAAGATTACTATAGCTCTGTGGGGCTACTTCAGATACTTGCAATGCTTATAAAGTGGCTGTAATGGGTTTTGAACATTCAATATATCCCCACACGGCGCGGCTCTCTGCTACATGCTGTCATGTTCTGGCATGTGTAAAGTGAAGTGTTTTACAGAGGATTAGAGAGAAAATCAGTGCAGTGTGTGACTTCCCACCTGTAGGCAGGTGTCTCACTGGGGACACAGTGTTGCTCTGGTGTTACTTGCATGTTCATATTTCAGTGCATGGAGGAAACAATGCCATGGGCAACTAGGCATTGTAGAAACTCAGAGCAAAAGGAGCTTCTGCTGTTGCTGCCTCACTTCTGATCTGTAAAACCTTTCTAAAGGAGGGAAACTGCCTTGCTCATTGCGTTACGCTGCTGTGATAAAGACGAGAAACATCTCTTAGGTTGGGTATGCCTGGTGAAACTGGGAGGCCAGACTCTTCTCCAGAATAGCTTAATGTTTCTTCTTAAATTTATTGAACTTCCTGATCAACCATCCAGTGGATCCTTTTATCATGAGGACTGCCAAAGGTATGAAAAGACCAGGCCTGTAAAAATTCAGTGTTTAAGAAAAGAGGATAGCTTTTCTTTTGTTTGTCTGGCTGGTTGATTTGATTCATTGCAGGAAGGATAATTATTTCAGACCGCATAGCTGCAGTCAAATTGAACAAATTGTCTGGGCTTTGTTCTTAATTATACATGTGTTCTTTCTATTCACTCTGCCTATCACAAGATACAAATACATTGAACAGGAAGATAATTTTATGAATTGTTCACCTGAAACTTTTATGCCGTCTGGCCAGTTCTAGTTATATTGTAAGTATTTAGTAATAACGAATAAATAAGTAAATCATGAGATGAGATGGTACCTGACCATGAACAATGCTTTAAGTTAAGGGCTTCCTTTATCTTTCTGTCTATTATTTCCTCCAAGATTATTTTTCTGGGGAGCTGTGCATGGCTTCTTTGCAGAGAAAGCCACAAAGTGACTAGTGTGATTTTTTTCAGCCTGTAATTGTAAATGTATTCGTTGACTAATGAAGTCTTCCATTCTGAGCGCTTCATTTTCCATAAGCTATGTTAATGGCTATAGGGTGGTTACATTCTGCTCTAGTAACTGGTCTGTCTGAAATATTTAGAGGATGTTCATGGCTACTTCTGCATGAATGGGGAGGAAAGGTCAGTGTAGAGTATTTTAAAGAGAGATCAATTATTTACATTTTTAGAAAGGTTGCTGAAACTTTAGCTGGCCCTAAAATCCCTTAAACTAGCTACAGTGCAATAAACTGAAGCTGTTGTTTTTTGAACATTTGCTAAATATTATTTATTGTCTCTATTTTAAGTCTTTAGTGATACCACCTTAGTGGTATCTATCACCACACTTCAGAGTGTGAGAGAAAGTAGTGGATACAACACACCTCCAAAGAACTTAATTCACATTCACTCTCAGAGTAGTAGTGGTGGTGCTTTCATTACTTCTCTGCTGTTTATTTCATTAATGTCATCAAAGAACTATCAGGAACCCAGATCACTTTTCCTAGTGGGACTTGGAATTTCTTGAGCATCACCACTGATAAGTTTTGCTGTTGTTGAAATTGTGGAGTTCCTGCTGTTAACCAGAATCAGGAGCGTGGCAAGAGCTGGAGTTCTGCTAAGGTAATTCCAGCTGAGGTATTACAGCACCTGAAAATTAGGATCTTGGCACCAGCAAGGTGAAGGAAAGTTTTAAATACGGGTGGATTCTCTAGACAGTCAGGCAGAGATTTAGAGTTTTTGGACAATTATCCAGGAAACTTCTGTGGTAGGTATAGAGAGCCACCTAGAGTTAATCTGTAGGAATCTCCAGATATAAGTGTATGTCTGAACTCCTGCCTCTTACTGATGTTGAAGTGCCAAACCGAGAGATAAATGGTAAACCACTTCATCTATAACGAGTGCTTTCCTAAGAGCAGGCACCTAAAAAGGGTTTGAACCCTCCTGAGTATGCTTTTACAGTGCTACTGAAGGAGTAGGGTGGTTACTGCTTATTATATTAAATTACGCTGGATAAAAAGGGAACAACATAAACAGTGTGTGGCGTGAGGATTGCACTGAAGTCTTCTTCCCTCCCCAGCTGAGGACTCTGACCAGTATGGTATATAATTAGGCTCTGTTCGATAACTCTCCCTTCAGACACGTCATTACTGCCTCTTAGCAGCAGTTTGTTTGCTTCAGTGGGAAGATTAGAAGGTGCCCTTCCCTTTGACTCCTCTTTAGCCTGGATGCTAGCCTAGAAAAATGGGAAAATGATCCCCTGCAAAGTGAGAACTTAGACTGAACCCAGTTCTTGGGGGAGGTTTGCTAACCGTTAGCTTGAGATACACACCCCCATCCTGCATCTCTAGCAGCTATTGTGGTTTGTGTTGAACTTTAAACTGTTGCTTTCATTGTCCCCACTGGACTGAGCCTTCTGGGGATTTAGAGAGCATTTGGGGATACCTGTAGGTGGAAGCTGTTCCTTTATTTTTCCTGGCTGGAGATTCTTTAGTGCAAGCGCAGGCTCGTGACAATCTTACAGATTTCCTAGGAAGACACCTCCATGGCTGGAGCTTGGGCTCCAGTGTTATCTTCTTGAATAGATGTGCCTGAATTTGGAATATGTTTTTCTTCAGATGTCCAAGCTGACACCAATCTCATCTGAAAATCCAAGCTGCAATTCATCTGAAATGGAGAATCCCACATGTAGTGTTTCCCTTTCTCTCTCCTTGTTTGTGTTAAATACGTACCTTGTCAGCCAGAAACAGAAACTTAAAAGATAGATCAATCAAGAGTTTATAGTTATATTACACATCATTTTGTAGAGGGTAAAGCTTTTCCCACATAACTTTGCCTATCAAAGAGAATAATAGTGCACGAATAACTGCAAACATAAAACATACTTGGGCAGCAAATGGCAAGTCAAGACTTGATTTGGGGCATGGATTCCAGGTGGGTTCCAGAATCACAAGCCTCATGTTTTTAGATTTCATCTTCCATGGAGAAAGTATTAATCACAGCCTATGCCAAGGAGGATGGGGAGATCTTCAGACTGTATCTGGAAGCGGTTCCCTGGGCACTTACGTTGGACTGATCTCCCTTAACTTCTGACACCAACTGCTAAATTAAGATGCATTTTCAGTCCCTTATTTATTTTAGGGTGCTTGTAATTAAGTCTCTGACCCATTTAGATTGCTTTATGGTGTCTCAAAGTGTATATTGATTAGTTGCTATCATTCTTTAAAACATTATGGATGTCAGAACAGGTTGCCACTGCTGTTAGCACAATTTATATTGCATAGATCAAAAGACCTTTGAGTATGTTCAGGAAGTGTTTGGAAATGTTACATGTGGATTTGACTTGTTCTAATTTTTGAAAAGAAATTCCTTGGCATCAAAACAAGCTATCTTCCTTAACTCAGTACCCAAAGAAGTGAAGCCCTCTGCTCTTCCAAGACATCAGTGAATTGACAGATACTAGTACTGCCTGTTTTCAGTGTGCAGCATTAATCTACCATCCCTTTGAACTGGTGTTTCCTACCATCTCCTACGTGTTAGTCTTCTGTTTGGAAAAACAAGTGCCTGGTATGTACTCCAGTCTGTTTCATACCACCGGCTCCCCTTCTCCCTCCACCAAAGCTATCAGCAGTTAAGAGACCGTATCAACTGCAACACTTGCCCTTCCTCCCCAGTGATTTCTCTAATATTTTGCCAATGTTGTACACAGTGTCGTGCCAATAGGGCACTGGGGAATTGCCCACACCACAGGCTTCAGACTGCAGCATGTGTTGGTATCATCTTTCTTTAAAGCCTGCACAGTAATGGAGAAGTCCTAAGCCTTGGGGATGGCAGCTTGTTACTAGCAAGATGAAGTTACAGTGCTACAAAGTGAAGCACTAAGTGTACCAAGCAGTAACTGGTGATGCAATAAAGCTGTCGAACTTACTGAAAAAAGATCTGTCTGTAAGAACTGAAAGTGTCTCTTCTAATAAATGCCTTGAAACTCCAGAANCTGAAATATAGTAATTATATTTTTGGGGCAAAAAATTCTGGTGTAATTTATGTTTTTTTTTTTTTTTTTTTTTTACTTTTCTGGACATTTGATACCAAAGTTTTAAAAAAGAATTACTGATCTTAAATATTCTGTAAAACCATTTCTCTTGTCAGAGAGCAGAGCAAGAAAGATAACAATTGCAGAGCTATTACTGACAGAGAAGTGACCACACACAGCACAGAAGCTGCTTTCTTCCAGCCAGATACCCAGACACTGGCTGAAAGGAAAACTTCATAAGAAATCAATTATGACAGTTAAATTAGAGTATAACTCCAGGACAGAAAGACTGGTTTTGTTGTTTGAACTGCTAAAAATTCAGTGAAAGCCGTATTTGCACAAGGAGCTAACCAGCAAAAACAAGATTTCACACTTGCTGTAATCCAATTTCTCCTACTCCTTGCTACCTACTGTCTGGCTATCAAGCACACGTAACCTCGGTTACAATAACCTCTGACACTTAACAGGTGTTAGTGTCTTTGTGCCACCCATGGCAGGTAAGGAGTATTATTGTCTTAATAACCAAAGTTATGAGTAGGGAAGTCTGACTTTGAATGAGAGTCACCTCATCTAGCTTCAGCCCTTCAGAAGTTAGAGTTAGTTGTCTGGGCACCCCACCGAGGGAGAGAGACAACCCCAGGAGGAAATCCATCCGCACCCTAAAATAAATGGGATAAATCAACCACAGAGGTGCCTCTCTGTTGTCAGGAGCTGGAGCCCTAAACTCAGTGCCAAGCAAGATGAAGCGTGCCCTCAGGGACATGAGTCGCTTCCTCTGAGATGGAGAAAGCAGAACTTGCTCTCCCACCTCCTGGGACAGACCCATAACCACAAACCATTTTTCCTTTCTGTTAGTAATTGAAGGATGTCACTATTCCACTGCGGGCTGGGCTTTCCTTTTGTTTCTACAAACCAGGAGAGGAGAGGTGAGCTTGGTATTACTGGTGTGTTCAGATGGGAGACCACAAGGAAAATCCAGTTGTACCAGGAAGTGGTGCTGGTGACTCAATAAACACCATGGGAACGAGAGTCCTAGTGTGTGTTTTTGAGCATTGCCTTCCTGCTTGCACTGTGTGTTAAATCTCAGAGCCGCTAGTGATTATAGGATCATACTTCACAAGAGTAGGGTATTAAACCCCAGACAAATTATATGACATGTGACTCTGTCCTCCTTGCTCTCACCTGCAGCTTCACCTAATTTACGCAGTCTTATGCACATCCTCTTTTAAACTTTTCTGAGCCTAGGTGGAGTTGCTGTTGTCTGTCCCAGAGATGGCAGCAGTCTGGCACAAATGAAGTCATATCCACAGCAATGAGTAAAGACCTTTGCAGGGTTTTTTTGGAGAGCGCTGTGGAAATGTAATATATCATTACTTAATGAAATTACATATTGTTTAATGTTAAGGTTTTGCAGTGTCCCTAGTAGTATAAATGGTTCACTGCTCCTGATGGTGGTGTTCATACAGTAGCCCAATAAGCACAAGCAGAGCAGACAGAGCAAAGAGGAGCAGCAGTGCTTGTATCTGACCTGGGGTTCTGGTTTTGCTCCATCCTGCCCACAGCAGGGAGATGACCAGATGTTTGTGAGCAGTTCATATCCCTTGCTGTTCCCACCCTCACCCAGCTGCTGGTGAAAGCAGTGCAACTACACATGGGTACAGACCAGCATGGTTGTCTGCAGCACGAGCAACAGTTTCTGTTTTCTGTGGCAAGAGCGAGGTGCCTGAAGGACTCCTCACTCTGGCCCAGCCTTAGCTGTTCCTCTGTGTCATCAGCCCCTGGCAACACCACAGTTTTAATAAGACTAGTACTGTTTTGGCACATGAACCCAGAGGGAGTTAGTTTAACTCCTGGCACTGAAAGCAGGACAGGGTCTTGAGCCTGACTGTTCTTCAGCTCTGACCTTCCCCATTCCTGGGGTGTTTCCAGCTTCCCAGAGCTGGATGACCTTGTGACCAGCGATCCTTGGCCCAGTTGCTAAAATGGTACATTGGAATTGGTAAACCAAGGTCCTTCAGGATGCGTTAGAGTTCCCCGGGCTAGCCTAAATTTGGACCTAAAGCATCTCAACTGCTTCAGTAAATGCAGCGCCAGGACTGCCTAGTGGGTCCTCACTAAGTCACTGTGCCAACGTGTGTTTGTGACTGGATGGGGCAAGTCAAAAATGAGAATTTTCATCATGGGGCCTTTACAGATAGTGCTAACAGGCTTGGCCTTTGCAAACAGGTGCTGGATTTGAATCACTTGAAGTAAATGGGGCTATTCTCACACTTGACATTTGTATATTTTTTTCCTCACTGATTAAGAAATAATTAAAACTAAAAACTCCCTGTGTTGAAAGTCCAGCCTGAGCTTTGTTAGCTCTGAATGAGGCTCACTGAGCTGTGGCGTGCATGGGTGGAAAGCAGCTGGTGTCCTAGGGGGCCTGGATGGGCTGCTGTCATCTAAACAGCTGTAAAACTGTTCTTTGAGATGGCTTTGTGTAAAGACTAGGAGAATTTTTAGGGCCTGGACACAGCTCAGGTACACAGCTCATGACAATGTGGAGACTGCCCAGAGTCACTGCAAGGACTGGGCTGTGACTGAGGGCCCTGGCTCCAGCGTGGAGACGGCTTATTTTAGTATGGGGGATGAGATTAGCTGGTCAGGGAATGTGGTGCTTCGGAAGTTGCTTCTTATTCCAAGTGAAAACATTCAGAAGGGACTGTGAAGTGGATGTTTATTCTGTCATTTTATCTTCATGGCAATAATACCCACATGGCTATGTTGTTGTCTGTTATGTAAACCATACACTGTCCCTCACGTAAGTTTAGAAAAACATTCACCCACAATGTACCCACAGACAAATCTAGTTTTGGCAACGTGGTGTTTAAAGCCTTATACTTTGCTCGTAGATGCCCAGCAAGATGCACTCGCTTGGAGTCAGCTGCAGGTTACCAGTTTCCCTGTGTTGTTTTGCAGGCCCTACATGTCCATTGGAACACTGCGTGATCAGGTCATCTATCCAGACTCCGTGGAAGACATGCATGAAAAAGGCTACCAAGATCAAGATCTGGAGTGTATCCTGCATGTGGTTCATCTGTACCACATAGTTCAAAGAGAAGGAGGTAAATTGCATATTTTTGTAAAAAACTATACAGAATCCGTTTCTTGGGTGCGTGTATTAGTGAGACTGACCTTACTTATTGAACTGTTTTTGTAGGAGGTGTTCAGCCTCATGGTTGTTGCTGCTAATGCTGAAGGAGGGAGAAGAGCTAAAGTGCTCCTCGCCTCCTCAGTAAATCTATGCCCAGCTGAACATTCTTGTTCTGTTGTAATGTCCAGTTTCTTCATGGTATTGTGAGATCTCCATTCATACTCTTAGAAAATGTTACGTGTCCTAAAACTTTATAAAAGTCACTGAGTGCATCAACTGCAAAGCATGTGAATGAATGGAGAGTCAGGTCTGCTTTCACCTCCCTGATCTGTATGATCGGAAGAAATACATGCCATGGGCAGAAGTGTCTGATACCACACCACCAGTGTGAACAGGTTAAAAATAACCTAATGACACTGACTGACAGGAGAGCTTTACCATCTACCATTTGCCATTTAAGTTGCCAGCGTGTTCTCAACATTGTTTGTCCTAAGAGGAAGAGGCAGTGTAAATACACCGATACAGTAAATGTTGAGATGCTAAAGGCTTCTCCTCTACCTGTGAAGCTGGAGCATTTCATAGCTGTAATTTCCATCCTTTGATTCCCACCAGCCACTAATCTCTAGTCTGAATTTCTCCCCCATCATTATCCTTTTCAAACAAACATATGAAAAAGTTGGTAACATTTAGAGGGAAGAAGAAGGATCTCCAAACCCCTCCAGGGAGGTGGCGTTGGGATTGCTGGATGTACCCTGCCAGTGATGTACTCTGCCAGTTGTCAGTGCTCCTTTTTGAGAGGGTACTTTGGGTGCATAACGTTGTAATATGTGTGCTTGGAGTCTCAGGATCATTGTGACACTTGAGCAGTGCCTCAGACATTGGGAGTCCCAAGGGCAATGTCTAAATTCCCGTTCCTGCGTGGCAGCCTCTTTTTCTGTTCAAAAGGCAGAAGGTGTACTGCGTTTCACAGTGGGGAGCAGTAAACATTTACAGCAGCAATTGTATGCCTGCAGATATTTCTCCACCTCGCAGCCCTGTTGATAGAGTCTTATCTTTTCATGGATTAATGCTTCTTAGCTAAGAATGTGCTAGTGACTGCTGACCCTCGAGAAGTAGCAGAATAGACAAAAATGTCAGCATTCTAATTCAGATTATTATTTAAATGCAGGGATTGAGAAGAGGGGCAGGGAGCTAAAGTCAGTGATGGGAATAATTGCAGAGGAGGCCTTTACTCACTGCACTGGTATGAAAAGTATTCCTGCTCATATTCCTTTACTTCTCTGAGTGAAGTGTGCAGACTGCAGGGGAGAGGGCAGATGTGTTGGAATGGGGAGTTGGAAGGAAGAAGCAGTTAAATTGGAGGTGGCATACAGCCACTGCCGAGTGCGCATTCGTGTCCTGTTGGCACTTGCAGACACGCTGAACAGCACATGACCCCCAGCAGCCGAAACCACCTCCCCAGTGGCCTGTGGCTGTGCACCGCTGTGGTGTATGGCCCCGTAACTGGGGCAGCTGCTGTACTTCACCTCTGAGATGCTGTTGCCTAGGGTTGGTGCTCTGTAGTGCCAAACTGAAAGCCCAGGGTTGGATCAGTCTTGCTCCACTTTCTGAGCCAGAGGACAGTAATCCTGTTTTATTGCTGATCCCGTTCTTGCTCTCCTGCTTGTCTAACCGCACAAGTGAGGCTTAGGAAGCAATCCATAAAAAATGTAGAGGACACTGTTAATGTTCTTTGGCCCTGTATCAAAGCTCCGGTCAGGATCAGGGAACACTGTGCAAAGGCTGGCAGAAACAAATGTTACAAAGAGTGTTTTATAGACTCCAATCTAAAACGACAGGAGAGGGCAAAGCCGGAAAACAGGGAGATTACCACATGCCAGGCGGTTTTTAGGAGTGTAATACATTTACTTGGTCCCTTTTCTCCTTGGGCATTTGCAGTGCCAAGGTAGGAGAGGCAGGAGATCTGTGACCTGTGATTTGACACGTTACATGGATTTCATATTCTGACGTATTCTTCAGAGCTCCCCCAGTCTGGGTCAAAGACTCATATTCTTATTTTTGAACCAGCGAGCCAGAGAAAAGCTTCTGGAAAGTGAACAATGGAAATTGTTGTTTATACATAGCTGAATGTTTTAGTTTTGTTCTATGTTTTATTTTATTCTTTTACTTAAAATTAAATTTTTAAGCTAAAATGATTTGTATTAAAAAAAGGAATATTTTGCTTATAAAATAGTGGTAAGTCCTATGTAAAGCTTGTAGAACAAGGGATTTGCCCAAAATTGTCTTTCTTTTTTTTTTGCAGACTGCTTTGATGATTAACTAAAACTGATGTCTTCCATTAGAAAAAAAGTTTTGCTGAAAAATTCCCAGCAAGTTTCTATTTATATATTATATACATATTTTGTGAGTGTACAGCATCTGAAAAACAAAACAAAACAAACAAACAAACAAACAAAAAAAAAAAACAGCAAGAAAATCAATCTTAGTTATTGAGATTCTTGGGTATATATGCAATTTATCAATTTTATTTCAAACAGTTTCCATAAAGTGCTCCAAGAATCTGTCAGTCATTTAGTTGTAGAAACAAAATATAATTCCTCAGTATTTTTTTGTAGATCCTCTTTGTAGCCAGTCCCCTGTCTCCTCCCCTTCACCCATCCCTCTGCCAGACAGGAGGCTCCTTGGGGCATGACCACCAATGCCACGCGTGTAATGCAGTGCTTGACAGCTCTGTGCAAGTCTGCTCCCTGCGGGCAGCTGTGGAAGGTCAGCTGGAGCCCGCAGGAGGCGGCTCTGCCTCCACGTGTATTTGTCCTGGTGGAGCTTTGTTGTCTTTGGCTGAGTTACATGCACATTGCATCAGTTGAAGGGTCACCAAAATCCAAGGTGAAGGAGCCAAAGAAAGCCTGCTGTTATTCTTGTCGCCGCCAATGGCAGAAATTCCTCTCTTTTTGTAGCAATGAGGTTTGACCCAGTTAGATGTAAATAGAAAATAAGTAGTCTGACTGAGCATTCAGCTTCTGTGTTACCCTTATGAAACCTTTTTCAGTCAGTAGCTGCAGAAACACCAAAAAACCCCAAACAACCATACCCCCCCAGCAGCACCGCTCCTCATGTTGCTGACCCCAAGCCCTAGAAGAAAGCAGCGCAGCTCCCATGGCAGCAGCACCCCCTGTGCTGAATTCTGTGCAGAATTCCCCTCCCACAGAATCCCACAGCAGCGTTCAGAGGAATGCCATGTCACTGCTTACCTTTGTGCTCCAGCAAATCCGCACTCTGTAACCTTGTCCTCGTAACAAACGCTGGTGAACTTGGCATGAGCTGAACGGAATGAGGCTGATGATTTAAGATGACAAGGTACTGTAACTGGTGCAATGAGTCATCATTAAGAAACTTTAGTGCGTGGTATTAACACTACTGAGTACTGCGTCAGTAAGGTCCCCCATCAACACCTGCAAAGCTGTACCAGGACAATAATTTCATACAAAATGAAGGTAACAAATAAGGCCGGGGAGGCAAAAAGGCATGTCCAGAAATCTGAGCAGCAGTATGGAGATACAGTAGATGCACATAATGTGGCTTCTTCTTTGACCTGCCATAAAAACCTCTGTATACTGAGCACATGCCAACAGCACTGGAGCCATGGGCTCCTGGTAGCCCGTCACACGAGACCAGCCATCAGCGCGTGTGGCAGCGTGCTGCGTGCAAGGCCAGGCCTGTCCGTCTGGGGCTGGTGACATTACTGAACAAGCTCAACCTGTTCATGGCTTCTCAGCACCCCAGATTATAATTATTTGTCATTATTTTGCACATTTGTCATAACTTTGGGTCTCGTCCAGGGAACCCTTCTGCTAAGCCACGTACAAACACACAGACAAGCGTATTTCCTCGCTCCGAGATTCTTCCATTGGATCCTTTTAGCCCTGGATTTGCTTTTGTTAACGGCACCAACAGAAACTCTGGCGTACTCTGCTGGCTTTTCCAGTGGCTCTGAAAGAGCCACAAATCCCTGCAGTGACAGGAGCTTGGGCTCATCCCGTTGATTGTCTCATTGTGCCTTCCTCAGCTAAGGATTTCCCTTGCACATTCATCCTGCAAAGCACCCGGCTGGCTTCATACTGACAGCTGCCTGGGGACATGTGCAGTGTGAGAGGCCTCCATGTTCAGGGTGGACTCCCTGGCTGTAGTTTGCTGCTGCAGCCTTTCTCCTGTCACACTGCAGTCCTCCAGTCCATATCTGATGAGCTGAATTGGAAAATGTTAGATCTGGAAAAGGAATTTTAAGCTTTTCTTTGTCTAGGCATGGTGGCCTTAGACACTTAGCTATTCTGCTAGTTTATTTTTTATTGCGCAGGTGGGAAGTATTGCAACTTTTCAACACTTAGATGTAAAATGTTCTAGAGCACCAGCACTGAAAGGCTTTAGCTAATCTAGGACTGCCCCTCCAGGTTATTAGTGTGGACAACCTTAAAGGAGGATGAGTTAAGTTTTGTATGTTTTAGGTTGATTCCTAAACCCAGTCTTTCATTTGAAGCATTTAAGAACAAAAAGGCTTGTTCACTAATACTCTGTGGAGAAAGGAGGAAGTGTTTTTCTTCTCTTTCATGGAGAAAAAAGAAGAGAAAAATAGATCTTCAGGGAATGCTTGATTCTGATTTCCTCTGGCATAGTCAGGAGAAGCTTGTTTGTCACAAATCCCTTTCAAGGTTTTTCATAGTGAGCACCACTAGTAAGGGCATCCAGGGATCTTACTGGGAGTCCAGGCGACCATCCATTCTTGTTATTCTTTGTAGCTGTGTGGAAGAAGACGTGTTAGTGCTAGTGTGTTGGTTTTGCACGTAGCTAGAAACCTCCCTTCAGGAATCAAAGGTGCGTGTGGCCAGTAATCCTAATCTGTTCAAAGATCAGAAACTGAAAAATTGAGGCTGCAGTACTGTTTACATGTGTGTTTGGCAAGAAGGTTGGAAACCCTGCAAACATCACTCTCAGACACAGGGTTTGGGTTTGGGGTGGTCCCATGTGGAGCCAGGAGCTGGACTCGATGGTCCGCCTGGGTCCCTTCCAGCTGGGGATATTCAGTGATTCTGTGACCCTCTTTTTTGGCAGCTGAATGTTGTCTTGCATGAAAGTGCAAGGATGCATGAGGATGCAGGATGCATGGAGCTACAGAACCCAGATGTAACCCTTTTTGTATGGTCAAATTTAGCTTGCTTTTTCCTTCAGAAAACGGAAGAAAAGGGATTATAAAAGAAACCATGCAAGAAAACGAGCTGCTTCTGTCATGAGTCTATCCCTAATTTCTACTGACAGCTATATGTGTTTCTACTGCTGTTACTCTGCCCCGGCATGCTGCACATGCTGGTTGTCTTACTGGTTGCAAAAGGCATTTCTGGGACACCTAGCGCTCACCACATCTACACCATACCGTGTGCAGGCTTATGTCTGTACCTCCTGAGAGATTTGTGCTGCGTTCGTGGACAAGCCATTTCATTTCTTCAGTTGTAAGATGGATGTAGCTGTGGGTGGTGAAAGCCACCCTTGGCTGGTACTTTCAGAGTGCTGAGGTCCTTTACTGGCCTGCTCCATGCCAGCAGAAAGCAAAGAGAAACAAGCAGATGCATTGCTGTTAACGCACAGTAGGAAGTCAGTGTATTGTTAGAGTGCCTGAGTGTTCAGGGGAAACTGTTCAGACATGAGAAAATCGTTTTTTAAATGGCAAAGGGATAATGCTGAAGAGGAGCTTCCCTTATCTATTGTTTAAGGCTTTCCAAGTGGTGAATAGAAAAGTCAAGAGAGGGAGCTAGGCAGGAGGAGGCAAGATGCACTGCTAATAGTCAGCTAGAATTGAAGTTGCAGTGACCACAGGTACGATCGTTGTACCGTGGTGAACCGAGGCTTTCCTTCAGAGGAAGAACAGGATGACTTTGCTGACCAAGAGACACTTCCTTTCCATTTTGCAGCTCTTTCATGAACCCTATTCCCTTTTTATTGCCTCTTACTGAGCCTTCATAAACCAGCTGACGTGAGCACAGGCCCTGCTTCCACGGGTGCACGTGCACACGTGCACACCCGCCCACACCCAGCTCACATCCAGAGCTCCCATCACGACCCAGCCCTGGAGCTCATCTCCATTCTCAGCTTTAAACCAAGAAGATGTAAACAGTAGCGTGAGTGTTTTCTGCAGAACTGTTGCTGCTTCTATGGCTGTCATGAAGGACCGTTCCTTTCCCTTGCCTCTGGAACCCTTTGTCAAAAAGGGGTGCTCCAGGCATTGTATAATCTTTTTTTTGGAAGCTAACAGCGTTGGTGGAGCAGCACTGCAGCTTTCTGTGTGGTCCCAGTGCCGGGGCTGATCAGCACGAACTGCTTCTGTGTGTCTGTCCCCTGTCCCAGAACTGATCCAGGTGGTGATCCAGTTAATGACTGCACAGCTCCCTCTCTGCTAGGAGCCAGCTGATAGGAAGCACTGCATGTGCTCACTGGGATCCTTGAGCAATGGAAGGAAGGAAAAAGGAAAAACAGTCAGATCAGTAAAGGTGATGTATTTCTGGTGTACCCATGCCTGCTTTTTAAATCTATCTAATGACATACACATTTCTAAAAAATTCATGACATTATCTTCTACAGTTTTACACAGAGAAAATTCTCAAAACACAGTTTCTAGCATTCTGAGTCCCTGCTCTCAGCCACACAGGCTCTCACCAGACGGTTCAGTGAGGGCTCACCTCAGCCTACCAACCTCAGCCCTGCACCCTGCGCTGGCAGAGGTGCCCCAGCCTCGTGCACCATCCCAGCCTCACTTGCCTGCCTTCAGCCAGGTGTTAGCAGTGACACAGCCCATCCTGCTGGCTTGACCTAGTTCGTAAGTCTCTTCTGGCAAGTGCCAGAAAAGGGCAGAAAGGGGTTTTGTTCATGTTGTTAATTTTTTAGTTAACAGTGCTTCTGGGCTGGAAAAATGTTCCCTTCCTCATGTGGTTCTGGTCCAGCTTTCTCATGAAGTGATGTTTTATTGAGAGAGAAGTCTGATCAGATTTTCCCTGTGTCCACAATCTCCCTTTTCAAAACTCACCTTTACTTGCTATTTTGCTACTCTACCTATCTGGGTTAGCTGAAAGCTTACTTTTAACACTGTGATTTGGTGTTTGAAGTTAGTTTGTTATGAGTGGGACCGAAACATTTCATAGTACTCGCAGAAACACAAGTCCACTGTAAGACTGCAGGTAAAACTCATCACCCTCCTGTTGCACGTGTCTGGAAGTGATGAAGACAGAAGTCAGTCAGAGGCCGTGCGTGTTAAGAATACTGTGTTACAACAGTTGTGGGTTGTTTTGTGTGTTAGCTGCTTGTCTGGGACACAGAGTGCAGCCACGTGTGCATCTGTGCTTCTCTTGAGTTTGCTGGCTCACAGTAGCGAGAGGAGTCGGGCACTGAACGTTGCAGTCTGACACTGCTGTTTGTGTTGTTTACATTTATTTATTTTCACATGCTCAATTTGTTTTTACATTTCCACTCACACCTTTCAGAAAGGAAAAGCAAATTTTTCCTTAAAACAAATATGGCAGAAAAACATTTAGTTATACGTCGGTCAAAGATTCACAGGTTCGCAGAGAGGGTGAGTAGTTTATTGACAGTACGTACCTGACAGAGGAGGCTAAATTCCGCTTTCAGAACTGCCATGGTATTTGGGACATTTTTCCAGCTGAGTGCCAGTGGAAATGCATTGAAGTATTTCTGAAGATGGGATCCTGAACCCGGAACTGTCTCTTCTGCAGTAGCAGTCCTCTTTATGAGTTTGGTTGGGGGTTGCAGAGCTGTTGCAAGTGCAGGTGTATTTCCTTCATGAGTTTACATTGTCCTGACATGTTCTGTTTGCATTTTTTTATAAGGCTGGGACGCTGTCATGGATTGGAAAGATGTCTTATCCGGAGGAGAAAAACAAAGGATGGGCATGGCTCGTATGTTTTACCACAAGTAAGCATTTTGATTTGTTCTTTAAGTAATGTCTGGAAGTGAGGAAGAGTTTTGATCTCCATGCGATGTGCAATACTGCGAGACTGTTGCACAGGACTGCAGGCCTTCTTATTTATTCTTATAAGCTCAGCTTTTAGCCTGGGCAATGCTTCTTACATCAGCTTTCCTTTTAGCAATGTAGCATTACATTTTCTGGATGTTCCTTTATCTAACCAGGCACAAATATCTTCCTCTGTCCTAGAAGTATTGCAGAAGTCTGGTGGACTGCTTTAGAGCCTGTGGGAGTTTGAAAGCCAAGCTCTGCATTTTTTGATTTTGGAGACTGCAAACCCTGCAAAGGCAGCCCAGTCCACACACAGCAGTGAATAGAAGCTTTCTGAGTTGGCTGCAGTTGCTGCAGGAGTTGCTGGCAGAGCAGAGTAATACCAGGTCAAACTGGAACACAGAAGTTAGGTCATTGTGTACTCAGATGGACCAGGAAATGAAGCCCATTCTTCCTGGAAGCCACATCCATACCTGAATAATGCCTGGGAACTTTGTGCTGGTGCTAGCTAGCTTCCAGCTGCAGGGCAGCTGTCCTGCAGAAACCAGCTCTCTGCTTTCTGCTGTTCTCTCAGTTAAATTCTCTCCCTTGTGGGAATACTGTCCAAACCATAGGTGATTCACTGGTGTTCCTTGTTTGCTTTTGAAAGGCCGAAATACGCACTGCTGGATGAATGCACGAGTGCTGTAAGCATTGATGTCGAAGGAAAGATATTCCAAGCTGCAAAAGCTGCTGGGATATCCCTGCTTTCCATAACGCACAGACCTTCTCTTTGGTAAGTGTGTCTCGTCATGGTCCTTGCTGTTAGCTTTCTGACCGACACGGACTGGCCTTTGTTGTGTGTTAGGGCAGTTGTTCAGTCAATACCCTCTGCACTTTCTAAGATAATGAGTCTAAATTAATGGCAATGGAAATGCATTTACCATTGATTTTTTTTTCCTTCTTTGACACACATTTATTCCTCCCTCTCATTTTTTTTTAAATATCTGGCAGTTATTAACTATAAATAGCAGCATGCAGGTGGCTAAGAGGCAATCAATTAGTCCACTACACCACAGCCACAACACACATCACCAGGTTGCTCTGTAAAGGTGACCAGATACCTGAGCTGCCCTGGGGAAGTTTACCAGTGCTTGGGAGAAGACAGGAACCATGGCAAGTGGGTCACCTCCTCTCTGTTCTTTCAAAGGAATTGAGTCATGTTTGGTATCTGCAGGGCCTGTGAGCTTTCAAAATGTGATTGTCTAGTAAAAAAACGAAATATTAGAACTCTGAGAAAGGTTATTCTAGTGAGGTAGCACTAAGTATGGAAGAGTCCCTCAGAGGAAATAAGTAAGCATAGTTGATTAATGGGCAGTTGGAGGTAAGAAGGTGTAAGCTGACGTTAGCAGAGACTATTTGTTCTGAAGTCCTTGATCTCTACTGTCAGGTTGCTTGCTTTCTTGAAGGTGATGACAAAAAATCCGTTACCAGTTTGTTGCTGTAAAGGAAGGAAATTGTATCAGTGTTTGCTCCTCTGAAGAAGAACAATTTTCCCAGCATTCCTCCTGCCAGTGGTGGTAGTGGAAGTCTTTTGTTGGATCAGGATCTAAATTTTAAGAAGAAATGGGTA
Organism: Alectura lathami; assembly: GCA_013399715.1. Taxonomy (NCBI): domain Eukaryota; kingdom Metazoa; phylum Chordata; class Aves; order Galliformes; family Megapodiidae; genus Alectura; species Alectura lathami. Next base: position 7,878 of record VXAV01009315.1, on the reverse strand, counting down.
TCTGATAGGAAAAAGAAAAAAAAAAACTCATAGACACTTATTTTAAAAATTATTTAAATCATACTTAAAAGTATTATTATTTTTTTTTAATTTAAATTTTTAAAATGTTGGGATTATTTCAAAATCACTAGTCAAGAAAACAGGAATTTGAGAGCACTCCACCTACAAATATTCATGGAATCATAGAATCGTAGAATGGCTTGGGTTGGAAGGGACCTCAGAGATCCTCTAGTTCCAACCCCCCTGCCTTGGACAGGGCTGCCAGCCACTAGCTCACTAGATCAAACTGCCCAGGAACCCATCCAGCCTGGCCTTGAACACAGCCAGGGATGGGGCAGCCACAGCTTCTCTGGGCAGCCTGTGCCAGCGCCTCACCACTCTCTCAGGGAAGAATTTCTTCCTGATGTCCAACCTAAACCTCCCCTCTTTCAGTTTTAGCCCATTCCCCCTTGTCCTACCATTATCCACCCGTGTAAAAAGTCGGTCCCCCTCCTGCCTGTAAGCTCCTTTCAAGTATTGGAAGGCCGCAATGAGGTCTCCTAGAGCCTTCTCTTTTCCAAGCTGAACAGTCCCAACTCCCTCAACCTTTCCTCACAGGAGAGGTGCTCCAGCCCTCTGATCATTTTGGTGGCCCTCCTCTGGACCCGCTCCAACAGCTCCACATCCCCTCTGTACTGGGGGCCCCAGGCCTGGACACAGTACTCCAGGTGAGGCCTTCCAAGGGCAGAGTAGAGGGGGACGATCCCCTCCCTCTCCCTGCTGGCCACCCCTCTCTTGATGCAGCCCAGGATGCCATTGGCCTTCCTGGCTGCAAGAGCGCACTGCCGCCTCATGGCCAGCTTTTCGTCGATCACATCGCCCAAGTCCTTCTCCACAGGGCTGCTCTCAAGGAGTTCTTCTCCCAGTGTGTACACACACCTGGGATTGCCCCAGCCCAAGTGCAACACCTTGCCCTTGGCCTTGTTGAACCTCATCAGGTTCTTGTGGGCCCACTTTTCCAGCCCTTTTATTGTCACTGCAGAAGGATGATCTGCCAAAGAGCCTGTGAGAAATATCTTTGAGTTCGGTTTCCCATGGACATTTCTTAATTTCATAGTGCTTGTGCTGTTCGAGAAGGTTTGGGATTGCTGAAATTATCAGAAATCTGGTGATTTGCGGGGGTCAGAAAGTGAAAAAAGCAGGTGGTTAGATGGGATGGGATGGGATGGTCTCATTCTGGAGAAGTGGAAAACAAGTGCTGAGCATTCAGAAATAAGCATCAGATGCCTTTCACCCAGGTGTGTTTCCATGGGGACTACACTGTGCAAACATTGGGGTCACACGCCACTCTGTTCTTAAGATTATATGGAAATATTTGCTCTTTATTCAAAATATTAGGTGTCTTCCTGGCCCACCACAATGAGATGTCTCAGTCAGCTATCTTAGCTTCCTGATTTTATTTTATTTTTCATTTTATTTAATTTTATGAGGAAAAAAGTAGAGAGACAGGTTAAGTACTTGGTGTCGCAAGGAATGATCTGCAAGAAGTGGTGAGTGCAAGCCTGGAGCAGAATCTCGTTTGAGCCCCCTGTCATAAGCTGTTGAGTTTATTAAACTGTCACGTTCCTCACATGGGATTTATAATCACTCTTTTGTGATGTGTTTCATCTTCTATAATTTATAGTAATAAATTACACAGTTGCAGCAGCAGTTCTGAGGGAACTCTCTGCTCTTCCTCTTGCGCCTCCTGATAAATGTCCTGTCAGGTCTTGGCAACCTCCACACACACGCACACCTTTGAATATTTTTAGTGCACACACCCTGATACTCACGAAAGATCTGTGACTCTTACACAGACTTTTTTTTAGTTTGGCTCTTTGCAGTGTTTTAGGACTGGAAGTTTATTTGTCCAGCCTCATAAAATGCAGCGGAACAAACAGATATAACTTGAACAAACCGGAGTTTTACCACTAACATCAGGTGCACCATGGCCTGCCTGAATGTATTTTCTTTTAAGGAGGTATAACCTCTCCTGGAAAGTTAAATAAATAAAATTAACAAGGCCACACGTTTCCTTTCTTACTTCTGAGAAGGGGCTGTTTGGGTGTGCATCAGACTGAAACTGGGAGGAGCGTTGATCAGGCATTGCATGGTAGATGTCTGTGCTGGCACTAGGGAAGGCCTGGCGACAGGCTTTGAAATACCCCAGTCCCTTAGAAAAGAGTGTCCTGGGTGAACGAGTCACTGAAAAGCTTGTGAAAGTCTTATGTGGTGATGGGGAACAGGGCAACGCTCAGCTTCCTGAGACGCCGATCGAAGTAGACGCAGGCACCCAGGCTGGTGTGCTGACGCTGTGTTTTCTGACGCAGGAAGTACCACACGCACCTGCTGCAGTTCGACGGACAAGGAGGCTGGCATTTTGAACAGCTCAACACGGATGTCCGTTTGTCACTGAGTGAGGAGAAACAGAGACTGGAGTCCCAGCTTGCAGGAATTCCTAAAATGCAGCAGAGACTGAACGAACTGTGTAAAATCTTGGGAGAAGACTCAGTGCTCAAAACAATGGACAAAGAAGAATAAATAATTTTTGGTTTCTGTTTTTAAAAGTATTTTTTTAGTTAAAAGCAGTAAAAGTTCAGACATTATCCTTTGCATGCATTGTGCTTGACGCTTAGAGCACAGAGAAACACAGCCAGCAAAAAATAATGCTCTGAATGCTGTGTAAGACTTTAGCATTTTTGTATTAAGGAGGAAAGTGGTTGAACTGTGAAAAGAAAATCAGCACATGCACAGAGAATAAGATTAGTCATTGCAGCTTATGTTAATTCCTAGTGAAAGCCCAATTCACTGCAGAGTACCAGCACTTAGGTTTTGTAGGTGAGTTTTGGCCTGCAGCATGTGCTCTGGTACCAGGTCACGGTGTGCGTATGATGTGCCTGCTACGCAGAGCGACACGGCGTGACACTCAGGCATGGAGCGCAGCAGCGGCAGCATCTGGGTGAGTACGTGGCTGCGTGCAAAAATCTCCTTTAGGTATAAGAAGCATTCTTGCAGCCCATGTGAAACAAAGCTCCTGTTCTACTGCTGAATAGCGTACACGCCCGTATCTGCATTTCCGTAGGAGTAGCATAATAGGCTGAGCAGAAATAACTGTCCAAACCAACTACTGCCCTCACGACAAGAGAAACAGGGGTGGAGCTAAATATGTGATGTGCACATGCTGTACTGTATGCTTTTATGCACAGCTTCAGGGTCTCTTTGCCCCTGGTGATATATCAGTTCCTCTGGGGAATTTCATGTCCCCTGTTCAGTAACCTCTGGTGGGTGGATGGAGCGCTGGGCCTGGCATCAGGAGGCTTTGTTTTGCTTGACTAACCCATTCATCTGCTCCGTGGGCCTGTCCCAGCCAGTGTGCACCTCTGACCCAGTTCCTCCGTTGGTAAAACCCCAGTGCAGGCCGTGGGGCACTTTGTGATAGGAAGGACTGCAGGGGAGGAGCATGTTGGTTTCTAACAATACACTGAATTCTCAGGCAAGCCTATCCTGCCAATTAAAATGCTCAGCACTTACCAGTCTGTGAAAAGTTTGAGCATTTTGTAACCACTAATTGATGCCTGCCATATTTTGTTAGAGTGGATGAACACTGTGCTCCCCGTGAGCAAGCAAGAGAACGCACCGTGGGCAGCCTTGTTCCCAGATGTGCTCGATGACCGCTGTCTGCTGCGCATTTTGGCGTGGGGTGCTTCAGACCGACCGCCCCAGAGCTCAGGGCTGGCCTGAGTGCCTTGCTCGAGGCCCAGTGAACTGAAATGTGGGACTGGATCTGAGAGCTCCTGGTCTGCTCTCTCTGCACGTGCGCTGCCTTTCTGGACGAAATGCTTCCCATGGCCCGTTAGCTTCCTTGGAAGCAGACTGTGCTGGGATGAGGAGGCTGCAGCTGCAGAGGGCCAGCTGGCCCCTCCTCCTTCCCTGCTGGAGACGGGCAGCTCTGGTGCAGAGGGCAGGGCAGGTAAGAGCCTTTGGAGGTCTTTCATCTGCTGCGGGTAAATGCGTGAACCTTGGAAGAGATGTAGCAATGCTGTAGTTTTTAGTTCTTTTTTTTTTTTTTTTTTTTTTTTTTTGTGGAAGAAGTGCGATTCCTTAGAAGATTTCTGTCTGGTGACTGCTGCTTACTCTGAGAAGGAGGAATGCATAAGCTGTTCAGAACTGCTGAGAGAGGAGAAATGCACCAGTAAGTTTGCTGAGCTGCATTCAGAGCTGAATGCTCCAGTCAGCTTTACATCTGAGAGCAGGGTGCTCTGCACCAGTGCTAGAGAAAAGGCTTTGAACTGGCATCTCATCTGGGCAAAGGTGATGTGTTTGTCACTGTCCTTGCTCGGGAGCTATGCTGTCTGGAGGCCAGCCATTATGCTGTCTATGTTTGAACACCCGAAAGTTAAGACACACTGTTTACTTTTTCTGGTAGCTTCATGCACGAGGGGAGTTCATGGTCAGTAGGGAATTAGCTCCATCTGCCAGCCCCAGGCGAGCACGATAGCCATGAGGCTGTCTCCCTTCTCACTCTGTTAGGCTTGCTCCTTTGACAGTTCCCCTATGGCTCTTGCACCAGAACGTGGAATAAGTCTTGTCCCTGTCCTTCTTCTCCAGAGTCTGGAGCTTGAATGCAATCCTGTATTGCTCTGGTGGCAACAGTTTGTTCCTCTCATTAGTTTTCTCTGTGGAGTCCCCTGGGACATCTCACTGAAACAGAAAGGAATGCTCCTGGGAACCTGTGAAAGAGGGTGAGAAAGGCTCGAGTAATAAGATGATGTGGTGCAGAGCGCAGGCTGGAGGTCACAGACGCAGTGGGTGACATGTGCGTCCATTTTATTTGGTGAGTGTCTCTGCTTGTCCCTCTCCCTGAAGGCTGTCTTTCCTCCTTCTCATCTTCAAAGAAAAATCTGTAACTGCTGAGGAAAGAAAGAAGTCAGCCAAGAATCTGTTCTCGGTGAGCAAAGACGAGATGACTGATGATTTTAAAGGCTTGTGCATTTCTGAGTTATGTTTCTGGACCGCGGTGATGAATCAGGTGTGCACCATGTGCATGCCCTAGTTGCAGCTGCAGCCTGCCATCGCGCTAGCACAAGCAGCCACAAAACCACTGTTCCACAAGGGTCTCCCAAGGCAGGCGCTGAGGTAGAGGAAGGGGCATGATTGCTCTCCACCTCCCCGTGATGCACTTTACCATGGCTGGGGGCTAAACCAGGCTTGCCCGGTCCCTGAATGAGGACACTGACAAGTGTTGAATGCTTGGCTTGGTTCAGCACGGCTCTGATGTGTAGCTCCCAGCAGAGCACTGCCCTGGCACCTGGCGTGTTGGGAGCTCTTACTCGTGGGCACAGCACCTGAAATCTGCTCTAGCCCTGCAGAGATCGAAGTTGACACTCTGTTATGGCCCAGCAAAACTGTGTCCTCTGAGGGAACTGCTTAGAAGGAGAAAGTTTGTTTTTTGTTGTTGTTTTTAATGTTCTGCATAAAATGTGCATCGTGACTGATGGACTTTTACTGAAAACTGACATTGCACTAGTATCAATGTAATAGTATTTTTCTTGAAGTTTGACATGTATTTCTTGGATCCAGTAATAGACTTGGCCGTTCCCATTCAGTAAGGTGGTGTGGAGTAACCTGGCACCCCACTCTGCTGTTTGCGTTCTTGCAGGCATGAAAAGAACATGAGAGCGCTGACAGGAGACGAAACTCTTCTCTAAACAGGATCTGTCTGAGCAGTACTCAGCCAGTTTGAGATGGATTTTCTGTACTGGTGATTCATTCCTAGTTAGTTTTGTAGCTTGAAGAGAAGCTGCCCTGCAGATCTTCTCTGCAAACATTCTGGCTTGTTCCAAGTGCTCATTGAGGCAGGATCTGCAGTTCTGTTTCTGGAGAGTTTTGGCCTTTGTCAAAGGCGTCAGCCAACTCCTTTGTGCTGCTTTGGACACGGCCAGGGAAGCAATGAGGTCAGAGGTGCATGCTCCCTGCTCAGGGAGTAGCTCAGGGAGATGCTCTTCTGCAGCCAGGATACAGCGAGCACCTGGCTATTGCAGTGCTCCCAAAGAGAGGGTCAGAGCAGGGCACGGTGCCTCCGTGGAAACTTTTTTCTTGGTACAGTGAGAGTTATTCATCAGAGTTCATTCTTTTTCTGACTTTCAGGAGCTGTGGCTCCCCAGGAAGCCAAGGAAGTGATTTCTTGGCTTCCCTTCTTACTGGCGCATCCAGGGCTGGATATTGCAAAGAGCTGGGTGCATGCAGTCTCCTGTCAGCAGCCTCCATGCCCCAGCATGGGACTTGCCTGGGTCTGTGTCCTAGACAAGTGAAGGTGCTGAGCGAAATTCAAACCAGTCTCAAGCATGGAGTAATTGCACAATAAAAATATTAAGTGTCCACATCAGTTCATTCAGGTAATACTGGGATTTTTTTCTAGACTCTTCAAAGTGGGAGGAAACATTTTCTGTGCATGGGATTTCAGTATTTTAATCTAGGAAAAGTTTGTTTTTCGTTTAGTTTTGGGACCAGACTGTTTCCTGCTTTAGATTTGAAAGCCCTCCTTCTGCGGGAGTAGAAATACCTAAGCCTCTTTTAAGTATTTTTTTGAAATCAGTGGAATCTATATCTGCATGAGGAATGAAGGACTGGGTATTCAATGGGATATTTTAGGGAAAATTGCAATAAAAAGTTATTTCCTAAAGCAAATGAACGAACACATCTTCAGTCCCCTTAATATGTCTGAATGATCACAATGCATGTCAAAGCCAAGTTTATGAGCCTATGATCAGAGATTTCAAACGTACATAGAATGAAATGACGCTACTGAGCTGTTCATAAAGCTTAAGGGAACTGAACTGCTAATCGAATGTGTCTTTGTTTCGTTTGTTTGATATTTTAGCCTTTTAAGAGCAGACCATTTATAAAGCAATAAGTCATGCTTTACAGTTGTAATTTATTCCGACCTCAAATAAACCATGTTGCATTTACTTTGAGTTCAGCGTTCCTGATGAATCATTCACAAAGCAGTCAAGACCTGTGTGAGAGTTCTGCCTGCACGCTGTGGGAGCCCCTTCCCATGCCTCATCTCTGTGCTGGGGCTGGGGGTGGGTGCTGTGTGTCTGCAAGTTAAAACAAGAGTTTCGTTCCTACATCGGGCTGGTGTCCAAGACTGCTGGGAGGTTTCTCATGTCTTGTGCCCACCCACTTCAGTGTGGACCTGGTTTTTTGACAAGGAGGCGACAAGAGCTGTTGTCACCTGATGGGAAGCTCTGCAGGGAGGCTGGGCTCTGAGCGATGTGCCAGCGTGTGGTGTCAGCAGCACAGTGTCTGGTGGCTGCAGTGGCATCACTCCCAGAGGCTGTTACTGTGATCTTCATAAGGTCATGCATAAAGCACTGGTGTCACAGACCTTACAAGCAAGTGTCTATTGGCCTAGAAGATTTTTCCTTAGAGATTAAGTTCCCAAAATGCAGTCTCTTTAGCCCTGCAGACTGCCCAGGAGTATGAGCACCATAAGGACACCCGGAGCTGGCCCGTGTCTAGCCAAGTCCCAGCTGTGTGGCTGGGGACGGAGAGGGACCACGTGGTGGTGCAGGACCTGGGTTACACAGCTGAGGAGCCATGGCAGCGGTGGCCACTGGAGGACAAGATCTTCATGGATGACTGAAGACCTGTCCCCGCGCCTTCCTCCCAGCTACTGCGCCTACTCCAAGAGAACCGACAGCAAAGTCCAGGACATGACCCATGAGAAATGCACATTGTGGGGGTTTCTGGGGGCTGTAGGACCACACCTGGGGCTCACGCAGCCCAGCACAAGGAGATGGGCTGTATTGCAGTGAGAAAAGTGAGGTTGCACATGGGTTTCATTGGTTTTTTTTT
>VXAV01009314.1:211094-228665 GCA_013399715.1 Alectura lathami | reverse complement strand
TTGATGGTCGGACTTGATCTTAGAGGTCTTTTCCAACCTTACTGATTCTACTATTCTATGGCTCTTTCTAGGACTAGACCCTCTTTATTATTCTGCTGCCCACAATGAGGGGCATCAGAGGGGCTTGCTCCCCAGGCAGGGCCATGGCAGTGCCTGGTTATTTGTATTCCTGCTCTGCTCCTGAGGAAGGGCTGCCTGTGTCGTGCACTCCAGATACTCACATTAGGAGCAACGTGCTATGCATTCCCTTAGTAATAAATAAATACTAAAGTGTGACACTTCTGAGTGCTTGCTAAGGCCACGACAAACACTTTTTTCCCACAATTAGTAACCTGGGGATTAGGAAGCAGGGGTTTTTATTTATTTTTCATAGCACACAACGAGGACAGATTAGCATGAAACTATAATGCTGTCACATGCTCTCCAAATCCTCAATACTGAGACCCCATCCAAGTTCAGCACAAACAGCTTTTCAAAGGAGTCATGATGATAAGTATTTTTCTCACAGGCCCAGGGCTGGATTTCTGGGGCTGTGTGTATGCACAGAGCATCACAAAAAAAAAAAAAAAAAAAAAAAAAAAGACATAGTTCAGATTACTGGTTGTTAAACTCACTTCATACCCACAGAAACATGTAGGTGCCAGAGCTCCTTTTGGGTTTGATGCTAAGACCATACCCTGGGCCAGGTCAGTATTTGCCTATTTCCCAAAATTTCCTTGCTTCATACAAGGCTTTGCTATTCAGACCTAGCCCATCTGATCCCTCAGCTCTCCTTTCTGCAATAAATCCATGGTTCACACTGATCAGAGTGGGCACAAAGACCTCACCCCTTGTTGTGGAGAAAGGGAGCAGAGGCGGTAAGAAACCACCTCACTCCTGCTCCTCTCCACTCCACCACGTCAGCCTCTGGTTCAGTCGAAGCTCTGAGCTGGGAGCTTGCAAAAAAAGTTGGTAACAAGTTAAATCATCATAAATCAATATCAGGCCCTGAAGCAGTTCCCTGATGATACCCATGTCCCTTTTAGTAAGCTGACGGTAAATGTGGCAGCCCTCAAGCACTTGGGATGTGATCAAGAGCCTTCAACAGAACTCATCAAAGGTCTGCTGCCAGCTCAGTGGGGACCACTCTGAGCCATGGGACCTTTTCAAAGCCAGCTCTTCTGTGCGCACTTGGTGCAAGCAGCATGCAGTGTTTGTGGCTAGAACTGGCCCTTTAGGGTCATGGCAAAAGCGGATGAAAAGCTCCAAAACCAGAGATGGAAATCCCTCCTGGCAGTGCAGAGCAGTCTTTCCTTGTTGGGCGGAGTTCCCAGAGCAAAGGGAAATGGTGGTCGTGGGTAGAACACATTGCTCCTCCTTGCCTCGGGGAGTGCATAGAGCAGGCAGGGCCAGGCAGCATCCTGGGTCGTGGTGCTGTCCTTCCACTGCTACTCCTGCCATCCCAGAGTGCACTAAAGTTGAGTCATCACTGCTAATTATCTCCATAAGCACCTCAGTGTGCACCCAGCAGAGCTCCTGCGTACTGTATTTGGGTGAAAATGCTAAAGATTTGATCAATGTAAGCAAAAGCACCCACTTTCCAGCGGTAGCTGTGGGGTGTGCGCATCGAGGCAGTGACATAGGTCCAGACGGGCACCCTCAGGTGACACTCTGGCAGCAGCTGGTGACCTGAGAGCGCTCCACCATGTGGAGAGGTGGAGGAGGTCCCCAAGGACTTTTCCTGAACAAGGCTGGTGTCTCCCATCCCTTTTCTCTTCCATACTTTTAGCACTTGGCCTGCCTCAAAATCCTTCCCTTGCCTGCCAGGGCCTCATGGCATATGCAGGTCCTTGCATTTTGTGAGGAAATACCTATTTAAATGTAGGGGACATTAACTCCATCTTTTTTACGTTTCTCCATGTTCCCAAGCTCAGTTCACCATCTCCAGCCCCTGAAGCAGCTCCTCTGAAAGAAGATATGTCAGTCTTTGCAGTACAGGGAATATTTTAAGGCTCTGAAAACAGTTTATTATAGCAGAGCTGCCAAAAGTGTAACCACTGCCATGCTAAAATATCCTCTGCCTCCTACATTTGTAACGTGGGAGTCTTTTATATCCTCTTTACTGCTGCTGAACCATACATTTGTCTTGGCAGCAGATCTATGTAGACTGGGGTCTATTTCAGTGTCATGCAAAAGAGCTTTTAGGCTAGAAGATATATTACAGCTTACAGGAAGGCCTGAAATTAACTGCGCAATGACGCTGCACAAAGACAAAGAACCAGCAATTGCCCTGAACTGCGATTTTATCCAGATGGGCTGGAGGTTCGAATGGCACTGCCACCTCCAAAGGCCTCCCTTTGCCAAATTAACTATTGAGTTTAGTGAGAGATGTGAGGAAGAGACCTCATGAACTGTTCTGGGAGATCTGCCTCCTTACCTGGAGTATGGAAGCAATGATAAAGCAGCCAAAACACAGCCCCCTTCAAGCCGTGGCTGGCCAGCACTAGGGCTGCAGAAAGGGCTTCTCTTCTCCCTGCTCACATGCTTGGTGCTTGGAAAGGCTCAGCAGCTCTCTAGAACGCTGTGGTTATTATGGCCAAACCCGTAAGTGTTAATAATTAGTGGCCAAATTCCTCTGCAGTGCCAACAGACCTCTCACCTCGGATGGCCCTGGGTTTCCCTCTTGTGTCTGGCAGCAGCAGGCGAAGAGTTAAGGCAGGAAAAATACAGGTTTGGGGGACAGGTTTATTGTTTTTGTTATGCTTCACATTGAGCTCTTGGCACAGCATCCCCTGCTTCTATTCTCACCTTGGAAGTGCAGTTTAAATCAAAACCCACCAGACCAGGCCAGCTGGAGCTGCTTTCTATGAGAGCACCCAAGCATCCCCTCTGCACACTGCTGGATGCTGAAGGGTGACCCGTGGCAGCTCTGGGGTGCAGTAGGGGGAGGAGGCTGTTGCTGTGCTTGCTTAAATGCTGTGGCCACTTACAAGGTCAAAAAATATATATAGAAAAAATATTGTAAGATGAGGAAAACCCCCTTTTTAGTCCTCACCATAATGAATTTTATAGGGATAAGAAATAGGAAGAAAACTGTCTGCAATGCAGCCTCAGCCACCACCATCCCATCCTTCAGTCCAGGCTGCCTCATCAGATGCAGGGCAGAAGGGAGCCTTGAAGAGAAAGCCTGCTTCAGGCTCAGCATTTCTGCAACTATTTTGAACACTTTATAGACCATACTTTTTCTTTCTCTCTTAAGGCGGGGAGCAGGTGATATTCATTTGGACTTTTTCTATTAATGGGATTATTTTTCATTCCCTTCATGTGTCACTGAACCACATGCAGACTCCCGTCTCTGGTTCACAGATCCTGAACACTTGAAGTTGATTTTGCCACTAGCACTTTGCACTTTTTTATTCAAGAATAAGGCAAATCGCATGATTTGGTGGCAGAAGAAAGTCATGTGAGGAGCGGAGAGAAATACAGCTCTGGAGCGGGGTCACCACTGTGTCTGGACATGGGGCACTTGGCTCCCCAGCAGAAACCCAGGAGGTCCTGGTTAAAATTCAGTTAACTGAGCAGCTGAGGATGTGTTCTCTGCATGGCCTGCCCTTTAGTGCTATCCTCCAAGGGGAGAAGGTGTTGTTGAATTTGGTTATTGGCAATGCATTTCTCCCAAGCAGGGACTGTCACCTGTCACTGGTTCAGCATGGCCGCTCTGGTGGCTCTGAGATGCTCATTGCAGGTGTCTGAACCTCAGTTGGATCTCACTGGGGACTTCGGGACTTTGCGACAGCATTTTCTACATGCAGAGACTTGAGAGAGGGACATACTCTTGTCATTCCTGTGTTAGTGGCATTAGAGAGATAGTGTTGCCACCCCTTCAATGGGACATCGTATTGGGTGGCACTTGGGAGGGTGGGCTGGGTGCCCTTCAGACTCCCCCAAAATGCTGAGAACCTGGATTTTTGCTTTCCTTCTGTTATGTACAGCAGATCAGGTCCTGGTCTGGAACTGGCTGGGTTGTGGATCAGGCACATAGCACATAGCTGATGGAAATGCTGCTGCTGGTATATAGGAGGGTTTGGGGGGTCATTTGTTTTTTTTTTTTTTTGCTGGCCCATTCAGGCAAGAATAAGCTTTTATTTTCTTCACCATGACAGCGTATGTCAAGCTAACAATGGCTGGGTATTCCTCTGAGGCTGTAAAATAAGCTCATTCATCCTTTCTCTCTATTTGTTGCAGGGAGAACAAAACATAAAAGAAAAAAGAAAACCCCACTGAGCTCTTGCTTGCTCTGCCGACCAAGCCTCCTCCCTCCCACCGCTGCATTGCCGTCATTCCCAGCAGCACATCACGCTAAGGAGCAGGGCTGGAGTTTGAGTCCATGGCCAGTTCCCATTGAGCCAGGGCTGAATCAATGCCCTGGACCAGGGCAGGGGGCCCTGGAGCCCATCCTGCATATGGGAGAGCGGCAATGGCGCAACTGCTGCAAGAGGTAGGGGTTGGCACAAGACCCAACCCAGTAACAGCCCAAAGTTCAGAGCTCATCATCAGCTGCTGAAATCTTAGTGGCCAGACTTAGTGGAAAAGCAGACTTCTCCAGAAAATAAATGGCCTCATAAACACTACAACAAGGGCTAGCACTTTTAAGGTGTTTCTGCTTGAGAAGCTCCAGAAATTCCCTGGGTTGTGGCTTTACATTTTCAGTTCAAGCCTTAGACCCTTAGCAATAAGACCCAGGAGGTATTGTAGGGCTGGTGCTGAATGCCTCGGTGTAATACAGGAGGGATTCGTGTATGCTGTCCCTCAAAGCACACACCCCAAGGAACTGTGGTAACGGCATCTCAGTGCATGTGGGCTGCTCAAGAAAGGGAAGTGACTTTTGTGTTGTTTTTCAGCTGTATGGAAGCATCTTTGCAGAAGTCACCTGTGATAGCCACGTGCTTCCAGGACACCTTGGCTGTGAGCTCTGCCTGCATTGCTTCCCACTGGAGACAGTGCTGGTGGGTTTGGGCTGTAGGGGAAAAGGAGGTTGTAGGTACTTAAAAAATAAAGTCAAAAGCCTTGAGGATAAACTGCCTTGAGAAGAACTGGACCAGACTGGGTCAGGATTAACCTTTACAGGGTAGTTTCCCCTCCTTCTGGAGATATTCCAAGATTTACCAAGAAACACCAGCTCCCATTGACACTGTCTTGAAGGTCTTGAGATGTCAGACCTCACCCCTACCCCACTTGTTTCCAGGTGTAAGGAGGTGCTTTGTCTTGACTAATCCATGGACACGGCCCAGTTGCTGTGCCGGCAGGCAGGGCTGGCTGGAGCAGCTTGGCCAGGGCGTGCAGCCCAAAAGCAGAAATTGCATTGGAGGGGAAGAAAGACTCATAGGAATGGCTGAGGAAGGGAGGAAGTGGAGCAAACATCCCTCCTCTCCTTCCAGCAGGTTTAGGACCTATTCTTTGGTGTATTTCACTGGTCCGAAAAGCAGAGCAAGCATCCATCCTGCCGAATTCCTTCAAGATTCTCCCACTGCAAATGCCAGCAGCTGGAAGACTGAAATAGCAGCTGCCATTGCTTAGGCCCCACTGATTTGTCCTGTGGTTTTTCCATATCCTTTAATCTCCAGTAAATAATCCCTCACTTCCTTGCGGTCTTTCTAATTCCATGCCCTGTGCCGGTTCTTCCTGTAAACAGCGGGTCTGGTGGCCCATAATTGGGGCTCTCGCTGGCTGTGCAAAGGGCACGTGGCAGGGCTGTGCTTCAGGCTGGATGTGGCCGTTCCAGAAGGCTGAATAATGGAAATGAGGAGCCTGGCTCTTCTCTTTGTCCAGGCAGAAGTCAGGGCAAGCCATGATGAGGCCGGTGAGTAGTTCAGGTGTGTAACCAGGACATATGAGAACACCAGGTGCCATTGCCGTGCCCCAACACTTCACACTACCCATTCTTCAGAAATCATGGGTGGGCCAGTGCTTGAAAGCACAATGGGAATAAATTCTGTGGAATGAGGTCCCTGTGGCACTGGCACTTACTCTTCTGTCTCAGCCTGTGCAGAAGCCGTGAGCAGACCTTGCTCAGCCCTTAACTGCCACATCTCCAGTATAAAATGTTGAGTGGAAGCCTAAAATAAAGGGCAGAGATGAAGGTCTGTGCTTGTTGAAGGCCTCTCTTGGTGTTCATCTGCCCTGGGACTTGATCTTTCGCAGTCTGCTCTGACAGTAAGGGAGGTGGAGAAGGCATTTTCCAACTAGAGTTTCTTCGGCAGTATTTTGACTTCGAGTTGTCAAAAGACTTGGAGTGTTAGTGCCGTGGGTTAATTAAAGATTGTCCTACAACAGTGCCTGGCCCCGTCGCCCACACCTCCCCTCACGGAGGCTGGGTAGAGGAGTGAGAAAGGAGGAGGGGCAATTGGGGTAAAAGATAACTAGTTGACTTAAAACAGCAAAGGAATGTGAGATAATACAATACGAAAGGAATTGAGAGCAATAAATCTGTCAAAAATAGGAAATATATGTATAAGCATAAGAAAGAGTCTCCTGACCATGTAGGCCACAATGGCGATCGGAGGCAAAAAGGACAGAGGCCCAAAACTGAGCTGGCTTGTTGTCTCCCTCCCAGCAACCATGTGGGAAGGACAGGAGCATCTCGGGAGTTGTAGTCCTTGTGTCTTCCTCCCAAAAACCACGTGGGAAGGACAGGAGCAATTCGGGAGCTGTAGTCCTTCCTCAGCAGCTCGCCCAAGTCTGTCAGTTTATTACATGTTCTTAAGATATGGAATACTTCTGGTAAAAGCATGACAGTTAGATACCCATCCTCAAGCCTGTTAGAGTTTATTTTCTCCAGGGGAGTTCAGGTGAAAGTGATGGTGATGGCTGATCAAACAGGGTTTCAGCTTTTCCTGCCTTCTGAAAGTCATCTGTCTAGGTTTCTGTTGACAGGTTGCTCACGCAGATCCTTCCACAGACACCAGAGCATCCAGCAAACGAAACTGTTTAAAGGTGCACATTTCAAACCAAAGCCTGCTTCTACTTCTGAAGAGATCAGGTCTGTGCTAACCCCTCCTGATTCTTCACAAGGAGCAGCTCTCTGCCATACCCAAATGTGTGCGGGGACAGCTGGCGGCAAATACATGCTAGACCTGAGTTCTTCCTTGAAATGTCAATGCCCACATAGCTCCAGCATGGCAAAATGCTGGCAGGAGTGATCTCAGAGCATCCTGTAGAGATCAGATGGAGAAGATGATTCCCTCCACACATGTTTTTCCTAACCTTGCAAAGTTGGTGCTGCATTATCACAAGATTGAGCTGTTGGATAAAACATACGCTTACGCCAAGCCAGACTGAAACAAAGCTCCTGCAGGCTATGAGGTGCCTGCCTGAGTCCTGGTGAAAGCATCACAAGTGTGGATGAAATTGCTCTGTGCGTGTTTATGCCTGCTCCCTGCCCTCAGGATGGCTGTGTGCCTCCACATCGCCGTTTTTTCCAACAATAGGCATACAAGCAAGCCTTGAGAGGGGCAGAAAAGCTTTGCCCAGGCAGCAGTAGGAGCCCTTGAGACTTGAAGCCAATAATCCTTGCCTGGAGTCGGTCCTGTTGGCTCCAGTCACTGCTGAGCTTGCTGGTGGAGAAAACCACTGCGCTGGATTGAACTGATGTTAAAGGAGACTTCACAGAAGTTAATAGCTAGTGGTCAAGAAATGCTGCCAGACTCTTGCTTTCTCAGTAACTAATAAAAGTGCTTTTTAACACAATTAATGTGATGTCTTGCTAGAGACTGGAGGAAATTAGAATTGAGACATTTCTATTTTGACAGACTCAGTGGAAAACTTCTGTTCAGACTGGTAGGAATGAAACCAATAAATTTCTGTAGAAACTTTCTGAATTCAGCCTTCAAGATAATAGATAGGCTGTTCTGACTGTGGATAAATAAACTCTGTTTTTATAAGTGTATAAAGACTTTCAGGATGACGAAGTGGAACATACTTCAAGTCTCCAAAGATGGGAAGTGGCTTCTGAGTCAAATGCCATCCCATGCCAGGGCTCATATTTTAGACTGAGATCACTCTTTTGTGACTTGTTGACAGCATTTTTGTTGTGTTTTGAAGAAAAAAAAAAAAAAGGAAAACATCCCAGGCTGAAAATAGCAATGAAACATTCCTCAGCTGGCAAACCTGCTCTTAGAGAAAGCTTCCCAGGGGAGGTAAAGCTCCAGCTGCAGCCCAGAAAACCAGCTCATCAAGCAATGAATGAGGAGGAAAACTATCTTGGGTGATAACAGCCCCGGCCTGAGCAGTGCTCTTTTCTGTCAGGGCACCTGAGGAAGGAAGGAAGGAAGATGCAATTCCTACCAGCAGTGCTCAGAGGGTGGCCTCGTAAGGCGGGAGCATCTTGCTGCCTTCTTGCCTCCCCATCTTGTGAAGACCAATGCTACTTCCAGCTCTTGCCTCCTCTGGCCGTCCCAAAAGCAGGTGGTGGAAAGGCCAGATCAGTGCCTGCTGGAAAAGCAGGGCAGATCTCCCCATTAATGCAAGCCTGGAGCTTGATTCTGCAAATAAAACCAGAACAGATGTAACCCAAGCAATGGGTGAGGAGAAATTATGAAGCTCTGCTTGCTTTGTTCCCCTACATCTCTACCAGCTGATGGTGTGCTGGGCAAAGGCCAGCAGTGTGTGCTTTGTTTGAGCTGAGCCTAAAGTCCTGTTCCAGGGGAAAAGGAGTGATTCACATGCACAAGGTTGTGTTGTGGGCTCTGGAGGGATGTGAGTGTCTGGTGACAGGGGGCTGGAGGACCCCTGGGACACATAAGTGGGGCAGCTTTGGTAGGCATCTGGTTGTGTGAGCACAGCCCTGGCCAAACGTGCCCAGTTTTGGTGCCTTGAGGTCAAACGAATCCCTGAGGATCTGAGAAGAGGCACCAAGTATTTCATGAGCTGGCCCAAGGAGCTCTGTCTGGTGTCCCAAAGAGAAAAGGAAGAGATATTTGGTCACAGCTTGTGATTTACAAAGGTGATGGGAACAGGGGAATAAAGGGATTTTCAATTTGGTAGGCAAAGTCCCACAAGATGGCTGGAAATAGACACAAAAGGAATCCAGCCTGTGAACAAAGCTCTGTTATTTAGGAGTCATTTATCAGGGAAGTAACTCAGCAAAGCTTGAGCAGGTCCTCTACTGCTGAGAATGCTTTGATCAACACTCTTATTTTTCACCTGAAGCTGAAGCTATAAAGCAGGGATGTCCTTGCTGAGGAGCCAACAGAGAGCAGCGGAGGCTCTGGAGGAGGCTTTCACTCATGCTCAGAAGATCGCCCGGGAGATGGAAAGCACAGCAGCATCCCTCCGGCTCAGGACATTTTCCCTGTGCCTCTGCTGCTGCTACAGCAGCACTGCCTGGTCTCTAGCTGCAGTTGGGTGGGAGGCAGGGGGCTTTTTTCCTAGCAGGGGAGAGAATATTTGCTTGCAAGTAGCAGGCTTACACTTACACTGGCTGTAGGAAACGCATGCTCCTGCCGCCAGAGACACTACAGTTGCTACAGCAACCGCAAAGCACGGAGAGAAGCATCCTCCCTCTGCCACCCTCCATCTCCCCAAATTAAAGCAGAGCAAGGAGGGTGTTGGGGAGTGAGAGACAAAGACCTTTGGTTGCTCTGATGCCCCTGTCCTGCAGCAGATCGTACTCGCGCACCGCTCCGTGCCCATCACTCCTGCTGAGCACTTGCTTTCCAGTCCATCCCCAGGTTTCCATTTCATTCCCTACATCTGCAACCCATCTGGGCCAACAAGCAGCCCAGCCTGCCTTCTCCTCTCCACACAGGGCTCTGCTGGTTGGGTGCTGGGGGTTTGCTCAGACCCAGGACTGCCAGGATGAGGATGTGATGCAGGGGATACCGCAGGGAGCACCACAGCAGGTGTGGAATGGGAAGCTCCAGCCCAGCGTTTTTGCAAGTGCTTGCCATCTCATCGCTATTTAAATTGGGCTCACCGAGGTTCCCAGCACTGCACCATCCTGCTGCAGCAAAAGCACGTGGGTTCCCCCGGTGCTTCTTGCATAAATATTTAATTGTGGCAGAAGGAAGAGCTGCTGCAAGAAATACTTAGTGCATCCAAACAGAAGGTTGTTTCAGGTGGNAATTAAAAAAAAAAAAAAAAAAAAAAAAAAAAAAAAAAAGCTTTAGCTGTAATTTTTCAGGATTGCTCCATTACTGAAAGGGCGCAGGTGTGATGAAGCAGGGTAGGGGGAAGGGGAAAGTGTTTGGGATGCCCAGAGAAAGGACTGCTGGGGTCTGCCCTGTACCCTATCCCCAACTCCATGCAACTATCTCCTGCTTTCTTACACTAAAAGTCTTTAAAGGGGCTGCAGGTTTGGAGCTTTAGTGGAAAATGCTTGCATACCACCTGTCCCAGACCTTAGCTGGGCACTCTGTCCTTCTCCCTGCTCTGGATGCATCAGGTGTGTGCTGCAAATGGAGATGTAAGGGCCTCTACCTGCCAGAGGCTTCCTAGGGATTTATTGCACTTCGTCACGAGGTGGTTTGAGAGCCTAGCTAAAACTGCAGTAGGAGCAAATGTGTATTAATCACAGCCAAGCCATCAATCAGGCCACCTCTAACACAAATGATGGCTTGAGATGGGGCTGATGCAAAAGGGGAAGGCTGGTCCCCAGGCTCCTGTGAGGCACAGCTCAGGCATTGCTGGTGGATGGAGCACAGCTTTGTCCACGCAGATGTCCCATTCCTGGGTGGGATGCCACAGTCCAGACTATCTCAAGTCCCTGATGAAGCCCATTTCATCGTGGGCAGTGGGCATGGTGCTAAAATCAGTGGATTTAAGCACCATTTCCAGAACATATTGGGCACAAGCGCTACTCGTTTTCCTCTGATGCTGACACCAAGCACAGAAACACTGTGGTCCACACTGGGCTGGGGCACAAAGAAATACATTCAAAACCACGTAAAACGTCATGAAAAAGCAGGTTTTCCCAGTGGGAATACTGAACTCTGTGACAAATCTGTTTGCAAGACCCATCCCCACCCCATACAACCATAGTGCAATTAGGTTTTCAATTTAATTACTTGTAAGGGAGGGTGTCAGTCATTTTCTCAACACTGACTTTGTACAAGGGCAGCACTACAGGGCTGTTCAACAATTTATGTCCTTAATTTCAGAGGTAGTGTTTGGGGAAGTTCCTGTTGCTGCCAGCCAGGATATTAAGCATCCTTCCAAGAGAGCTGGTCTGATTGCAGCAAGCCCTCACGGCATTCATGGAGCACACCGTGGTGCTTTTGAGTTAGTGGTTTTGATGGGAATGTGATCTCTTAATTAGCACACCCTGCTGAAGAGATCCCGGTACAAAACCACCAGTAGACTCAAGCAACAGATGCTGCACCCAAAAACCAAGCATCTGATGTGTCTGTGCAGCTAATGGAAGGGACAGAAACAGCACAGGAGCTGTGCTGCGAAGGAGAGGTTGCCTTGCTGCTGGTAACCTGCCGGTATCCCTGCTCAGCATCCCAGGAAAGCCAAGATGGATCAGCTGGAGCAACCCGGACAAAGGACAGTAGGGAGGTGCAGGGAGCAGCACTGACTTGCAGAAATCATCTCCTGAGTTTCCTCCTATTGGTCCGTGTGCCAAGGTCCGATAGGTTTCCTCCCTATTGGTCCGATAGCCAGGATATGCACAGTACTGGCTGTTCCCTAGAAAAATATTAAACTTGAGTAAAGAAATGCCCTTGCTGCTGGAAACTGGGAAAGTGCCAAAGGAGAGGCTTCACTGACTGTTTTCCCAAATACTTGCTCCCAGCAGGACCAGTGGCAGCATCCAGGGGTGTATGGGTCTTTGTGCTGCCTGGGCAGCTGTATGTCAAATAGCTGGCCAAGAGCTGCAGAGGTGTAAATCCTGCAAGACACGTCCTGGGGGGTGCTTTGACACTGAATGCAAATCCCCTGCCTGCATCCATATCATCTGGAGAAAGTGCTGAGAGCCAGCAGCCAGGGATGACGGTCATTAAAACCCCATCCTGCGGCACTCACCTTGCCAGGGCATGAGAGAACAGCCGACACCTGGAACAAAATGACTGCCCTGCATCATCTGCCTGTCTCCAGGAGCGCTGGTGAAGGGTCTGGAAAATGGGTTTGGAAAAAGTCCTGGGAAGGACCAAGCCCATGTCCCGGAGCCCCCCGCCTCGATGTGATGTGAGCATTACTTTAATGGATGGCTCACCTATTTCTGAGCTGTGCAAAGTCCTAACAATGCCCAGGGCAGAGAGGAGACACCTCTAGGGCTGTGCTTACCTGGGTCATCTTTATTTTATGTATTTTTATGTGCCAGAGTCGCTGTCCTTGCCTGGCACAGCCCTGCGGAAGTGCCCTGCACTGGCTCTTCCCCCATGAACCAGTGTGATGTCTTTGGGTGATGTCCCTTAGTAAAGCACTGGCGTTTCAGAGCAGCAGCCCTGGGTGTTACCACTGTCCCTCTTCCCCAGTGTGCCCACTGTGGGCAGGAAATGGCAGAGCAGCATTTGCAGGATGATGCTGAACTCTGTGGAGTGCTGCAGGTGTGAATTAACCTGCTTGGCATCTTTGCTTCCCTCGGCCCGCACACTGTACAGCCCTGTTGTACACAATGCTCTTCAGCTTGATTTTAGCATTGTGTTCTTACCTTAAGTGAACACTCCTCAAGTGATTTAAGTCCTCCCTGTCACCGGTGATAAATAGCTGCAGGGTTGAGAGAGAGANAAATAGAGATTTTTTTTTTTTTCCATTTTTTTTTTTTTGTCTTTTGTTTAGTTTGCAGCTGGAAAAGAATAAGTTTTTTTTCAAGTTATTAACAACTTGGTAAAATGGGCTAATAACAAAAGTGGGCTAACAGTACACCAGGTTTTATCAGAGCTGATGCCTGACCCTGCGCTGCTACAGAAGCAACTCAGAAACACAAGCTCCTCTTGCTTCATTGGCATTTGTTTCACACGCTCAACTGCAGCAGCGAGAAGAAATGCTGAAATGAGCTGAGACAACTTAGGTATTTAAAATGTAAGTGGGAATAGCGACATCCCAGCCTGGATACATCCTCTGAACCTCCTGTGTGGTGCTCAGACAGCCGCCCCGCAGGTGGTGGGCCGTGCTGCCGCAGTGACACCCCCAGCACACGCGCCAGCGATGGGCTGGCCGCTGGGAGGAGATGCTGCTGCTTACATTACTATTTAAAAATATGTTCCCACCCATGCTGGGCTCAGGACGTGCAGCCCTTTTTATTTGCATTATTATTCGATGCCTCCTGCCTGCAGGAGGATCGGCAGGAGCTGTGGGCAGGGCTGGGGGCCCCATCCTGCCCCTGCCTTCAGCAGCACTCAGTCAGGCCTTGCAGGATTTTCTAAAAATAAAACAACCAGCTGTTAAAACAGGGTCTCAGCCCTGCTCAGAGGATGTGCAGGATTGGACCCTGCTTATCCCCTTCCCCCTCTCCAGCCCTGCCTCCAAGCTAACCTACTTTCTCGCTTTGTGGAGAGAACATCTTGGATTATGGTGCTGCAAATGAAAGGCTTCAGTCACTGCACCAGGCTAGTTGCAGGTAAGCGCAGGGTTTAATGTCAGCTTTTTAGCACCTTCTTTATTCCCTCCCCACTTTGCACAAACAAGCCGTCTTTGTGCGGAAGTTCATTTTCCTTTTGAGCCGCAGTATTTGTCAACACGGCTTTTCAATAATCCTCACCATGCAGATAAAGAGAGCCAAAGCTCTGCTCCCTTTCATTGATGCTGAAAAGCAACCTGATCCTGCTCCAGAACTGGGGTGCAGCTCACTGAGGTCTGTCCCTGCTATACAGCCCCTGCCACCTTGCAGGAGGACAGAAGTTGTGCCCAGGCGGTGGATCTGAAATCCTGGTTTAAAACACAATCTCAGCATAACTTCTTCCAGTGCTGGTGATGCTCTGCAGGGAGATTGCTGCCTTGGCGTCTGGGGTGATTTTTTCCAGCACTGTTTGTATTTCCTCGCATGCATCCTGCTTCCTGTGGCCCCATTCACCCAGCTCCTGGAGTCCATCAAGAGCCTGGGAATATCCAGTTCCCTATTTGTGTTTACTGCTGATGTTTTTCGAGTTTTTCTAAGGAAAAATTGGAAAGTGGGAAACAAGCTTAGAAACTGAATGGCCAGAAAAGCCCATTAAACCCGGCTGCAGTGTGGGAAGGCATCGGGACACGCGGAGCAGAGCTGCACAGAGGAGCCAACCTGCTTCCAGCCTGGTGCAGCATCTTGGTGGCCCTGTCCATCACCTGACTGCTTTCCAGCCCCAGCAGCACCTCCATCCTTGCAGACCTCCCCTCCTCGCAGGTTCCCCAGGCACTTGCAGTGGCATCCGTTGATTCTGGGGACATCCAGACAGATCTGCAGCTGGGCAAGGCTGACACAGAGGGAAATCTGCTTTAAAATCCCTAAGCTGCCCCTAGATTCAACAGCACCATGTGAATGTCTCAAATGAATAAATAAATATATATATTTATTGTCATGTTCATATACTTCAGTTGCAATTCCTGAAATGGGGAAGATCTAATTTACATGTAACTTTGGGTTTGCTGGAGTCCAGGTCACACTCCGGGCAGGTCAGTGAAGGTCCACATATGTCATTTGGAGCAGCTTCCCACTCCAGATGGCCAACGCGAGCATCTCAGCCCCTCTGACACCAGCACGCAAGGATGCAGCATCCCCTGCTTTGGCTGTGTGGGCTGGTCCTGCTGCCAGACTCTGAAGCAGCTCCTGCACCTGCCACTGGGCAAGCCTTCTTTCTTTCACCAGGAAGGAATTTACCTGCATCAAGGGATGCTCCTTCTCAGCTCTGCTGATGTGTGGCCACAGCTTCAAGGAAATATGTCCTTCCCCAAGGAAACATGGTCCTCCCCTGCCCTGCAGAAGGTCTCCAGGGATTAACTCAGCCAGAAGAAGCACCACGGTGTAGGCAAGTGAAAATTAGATGTTACTAATTCTCACAGCTTGGCTGGCTCCTTTTGGGTCTCAGGCTGAGTCACCACGACGTGGGCCACCAGCATGGCCACGGGAGGAAAGTGTGGAGGTGGGAGGAAAGAGGCTGTGAGCAGTGGCAGCTCTGGGGAGAGAGGGAGGAGGTGGCAGGCCTGGAGGGAACGGTCAAGCCCTTCACAGTGGGAAGACGCTGTTGGGATCACGCTCACCCATGACTGCCTTCCTCACCCAAAGAAAATGCTATGAAAATATTGCTGAAAATAGACAAATACATAATTAAATTGCAGGTCAGCCTCTCCCAGTGCCCCACTTCTTCTAACTGGAGGCAACCCAGTGGAGCACACCAGCCTGGGCTGTTCCCTTGCCCCTGCCACCAGCACCTGCAGGGCAGCACCACCAGCTCCCAGACCCCTTAGGGACAATTCTGCTCCAGGAATCTCTCTTCTCTTGAACCCTCCCAGCCTGATGATTGACAGCAGTTGTCACCGGTTTGTGCCAGCTCATTAGGAACTGGGAGGCACTGGGCATGCAGGGGATGCAGTGTTGGCTGGCCCAGTGAGGGTCAGGTTTAAGAAGAGCCTTACTGCAGACTGGCTGGCATTTTCAATAAGCAAAATGATATTTCTAATAACCTTCTTCATGACTTTAAGAAGATTATTATGGATGTCAGGGCAAAATACCACAGTCGAGTGGGATGCCAAGTCGGTTGGGAAGTTTCCGCGTGTCCTGCTGCTGCTATTCGCTAGAAGTGTCCCTTCTCCCTGACCGGGACTAGTGCTCCCACCGAGCCCAGACTGGCATCAGTTATGCTAAGGCTCCCTCTAGTGCCTGTCTGCGTCCTGGTGTCCCCGCTCCTCCAGGTGGCTCTCTGAGTCCGTTTGTCCCTGGTAGCTGTCCTTCGTCCCCATGCCCTCCAGCAGCGACAGTGTGGGCTTGCACCACAGCCAAGCCCTGCTTGCTCTTTCCCCTTGCCCAGTAGCTCGCCAGTTTTTAGGGATGCTCCACAGCCCATGTCGAGCAAAGTCCTTCTGGGCTTCTTCCAAGCAGCGCCTGAACTGAATCACAGAATCACAGAATCACAGAATCACAGAATCACAGAATCACAGAATCAAGGGGGTTGGAAGGGATCTCTGGAGACCATCTAGCCCATCTTCCTGGCACTAAGATATGTTGGCACCACAGGCACCCCCTGCGCCCTTGCCTTTCACCTTGGGCTGGAGCAGCCCTCAGAGACACTGGGAGAATATTGTCCCATGCCCATCTTCCATAAACATCGGGACACCAAAATTCACACTGTGACAACAAAGTCCTGCCCATCTCTCTTTTGCAGTGTTTCCTCTAAAGCAGGAGTGCTTTTCTGATCTATATCTGTGGGCATCAGCATGAAAGCTACACCAAATCCAACAGAGATGAATTGTGTGATGTGAGGACATGGTTGTCACAGAAACCTTGAGATTTTTGGTGTAAGCTATGATTTCTTTCATAATTGTTTTGTAGCAGGAGTAATTACCATCCCATTTAACGAGCACAGCTCCTGTGATGGATGACACGTGGGATAACACACACTAATTGTAACTATAACCCATAAAGGCATGGTTGAAGGCTTTGAACGGGCTCATCAGCCTCGGTGAAGCCATAATGGGCAGCACGGCTGCTCGTCAGAGCCTGGGTCACCTGAGGGGTCTCAGCCACCCAACATCACAAGACAGACTTGGTCCTGCCCCGGATCATCCCTTCTTTCTCATACTCCGCATTGGTTTACAGGGTGTTACAAACAACCCTGAACATACCCTGCTGAGGTTGATAAAGGGAACACAGCACCACATTTTTATTTTAGTTGAAAGAGGCTTGCTGAGACCGTAAAATAAAAATATTTGCTTCTTCCTAGGAAGGAAAGCTCAGGAATGAGTGAAAAAGATCAAGAGTTTTCCTAACCCAATGCGAACGTGACGGGGCTGGGCAGCATTGGTTTCTGCCTTCTGCAACACGCTGAGGCAATGTTTTCCTGGGACTGGGCTGCAGGATCGCTGAGCTCCTCCGGCTGGGCAGGGGGCTGCCCGGGGGCTGCAGCTGGAGGGGGGCGGGGTGCACAGTGCCAGCAGCTCTGCTCCTTCAGCTTTCCTACACCGCGTGCCAGCAGCAGCTGCCCAGAGGGAACTCGCTGCTGCTAGAAACGTTTTGAGGCTTAGATCCTGCTGGAAGTTAGGGAAGTACTGGAGTGAAATTGCAGTAGCTTTCTTTTTCCTGCCTGGTTTCATTTCAGCTTCGTCCCTTCACCCATCTTGCCCGTTTTGCCCGAGGACTGCGTATTCTTTCCCGGTTTTTGGCACAGGATGAGGCTGTGCGCAGGCAATGAGCCAGACACAAGGCAACACCCGATGGCTCTGCAGGCCCTCGGCCGCCCACTTCCCCTCCCGTGCGCGGCCCCAGCGGCTGCGGCCTGTTTTTTT
This sequence comes from Alectura lathami, assembly GCA_013399715.1. Lineage (NCBI taxonomy): Eukaryota > Metazoa > Chordata > Aves > Galliformes > Megapodiidae > Alectura > Alectura lathami. The sequence goes on along the minus strand of VXAV01009314.1, from coordinate 211,274 downwards.
TTTTTCCACTCCAGGTTATTTCAGGCAATCTCAGCAGCCGGGCAGCACAGCTGCTACACGGGGCCCAAGTGTTGTCGGGGGCCTTGCTGCTGGCGTAACCGTGCGGCCAGGGAGCGGCCGCGGTCTGCGCACCGCGAAGGCTGGGGCCGGGGCCGGGGCCGGGAGCGGCAGGGAGCGGGG
>VXAV01009314.1:195412-210897 GCA_013399715.1 Alectura lathami | reverse complement strand
GAGGGAGGCGGGGGGTCGGGCAGGGCCGGGCCGGGCCGGGTTGAGCCGGGCCGAGCCGAGCCGAGCCGTGTTTGTTGTCCCGCAGGTGCAGCCATGGCCAAGTCCAAGAACCACACCACGCACAACCAGTGTGAGTCGGGGTCGGGGTGGGCGGCGAGGGGGGGGGAGCCGGGGGCGCTGGGCCAGGGCTCCGTTTAGGGGCCGTGTAGCCACGGGAAAGCAAGCCCCACGCCGCTGAGCCAGCCACGTTCCTGGGTGGCGTGCAGCTGTGACACATCCATGCAGAGAGGAGCGCGGTGACAAAGTTCTGTTGTTATTTTTACTCTGTTAATTGCTGTAAACTCGTGATGTTCGTGGGCAGGTTCTGCTTGGTCTGGCCCGGTCAGCAACAGCGTCCTGTAAACGCTGGAACTTGTGGGGCCTTGTGCTGTGCAGAGGGAGTTGCCGCTTGGATTTAGTAGTTCCCAAGCAGCCTGAAATCCTTGAATTGGAAACTGTTACGCTGCTGAGAGCAGGGTGCCTTGGGGTGAGAACAGAGGCGCCTGAGTTCGGGTGGATGTGAAGGGCTGGGTGCTGTTCTGTTTCACAGCACTTCGACAGGGTCAGCCGTCTTTCAGAAAGAAGCTAACTCAGCTTTTCGGTAGTAATTGAAGCTGTAATTTGCGTTGCTTCCTTGTCTTTCACGCAGCCCGTAAGTGGCACAGGAATGGCATCAAGAAACCCAGGTCCCACAGATACGAGTCTCTCAAAGGGGTGAGTATTTCTGTTAACATTCCAGACTGTTCCAACTTGTGAAAAATCCAGTGTTGGTGTGCCTTTGACTGCCAGCATTTTTGGAGGTGGGGGCTTGTGTTTGATGCGCTCAGAATTCTGTGTGTTTCTCTTGCATCGTTAGCTCACCGTGCTTGTAGCTCTGATAGGTGAAACCCGTGTGAATTCCAGGTTGTCTCTCTGCGAAGCTGCTTTGTAGCTGTTGGCCAGTTTTCTCTCAGTCCTGCCAGGGGTCGGTGTCACTAAGTGCTGCTCCCAGTGACACAAGCACACTTGTCGCTTCATTCACTGCTCCCCTCGGCTTTGATTCCTGCTGTATCTCCTCCCTCTCCATACCCTTGTGTTTCTTTACTGTCTGTACTAACACAGAAGTCCCTTCAGAAGGGGAGAGTTGGCTGTTAGCTGGCAACTTTTCTCCACCTTGAGATTCATTTTTCTGTTAAAGAAGAAAAAAAAAAGTTCCAAGGCATTGGTCTGTGATGCTTCTGAGCGAGGATGCGTTGTAACACAGAAATTAAATTTGTCTTGTTCACAGCTTTACTCAACTTGGCCTGTTCTTTCTGTATGTTTATTGCTGGGGTTTAGGGCTCTTTTATTTGCTTAGAGAATAGTTTGAAGGATGGCTATAGGTGGCTAAAATGATTCTATTAACGTACCAAACCAGAAAATCATTGGCATTAGTTGCAGCTAGTATTTGGAATAACTGGAGCGTGATGGAAACGTGCCCCCTCTACAGTGTGGCTCACTTTTCCTTTGTTTTATAGGTTGATCCCAAGTTTCTGAGGAACATGAGATTTGCCAAGAAACACAACAAGAAGGGGCTGAAGAAGATGCAGGCCAACAATGCCAAGCAGGCAGCTCTGCAGAAAAAGGACTGACATGGTTTAAGACAAACCAGTTTCCTGCTGGCATGTGTTACAGCATTTTTGTACAAATAAAATTGGACATAACAAAGTCTTCACCTCCTGAATTTGAGGAAACCCCTCAAAACCATCTTGAGTTGTGTTTTCAGTGCCAGTTGTGTCCTCAGGTCTCTGTGCAGTGACCAGTGCATGACCTTGTTCCATGGCAGCTGAGCCAGAGGCTGTGCAGCGGTGTTGTCAGCCTCCACACGCAGGAGGTGGAAGGGCCGCTCCCTCCTCAGTGCTGTTCTGCAGTTGTTGGTACACTGTGTTAATTCACAGCCCATTTTCAAGTTGTGAAGGGGTTATTGGGTGGAGCTCTAAAGCACGGGCAGGCGACACAGTGTTCAGTGTAGAGCTGTTCTTGATGCTGACGTGTTCAAGGCTCTAGTACTGCAATTTTTTGCAGCAGTTCCTGGTGCTTTTGGAGCACAATCCAGCTTCTGAGGGCTGTTCCTTACCCACCTGCTGCACTGTGTTCAGGTGGGGTGAGCTGCAGCCACAGGGATCCTGAAAAATGGGAGAGCAGAGTGCTAGCTGCGGTGTCGGAGGTGATGGCAGTTAACAGAGGTGGTGTGTGTTGTTTTCTAAAACACTTCACGTGATGAAGCGGTAAAGGGTGCTAGGGGTTACTGGACTGTGATACCCAGATTTTTCATGGCTGCTGTATCTCAGCAGGGGTTGTATTGCGGTAACACGGAAGTCCCTGTCTGACGAAGCTTGTTGGCTGGTCAGATCAGGGGAGTAGCATTCAGATGCACAAGAGACATGGTGCTGTGATGGTTTCGTTGCTGTCATCCTGGGCATCCGTGGGCTTGGCTTTCCAGGTACTACCAGTCAGCAGAGTTGGCTCGGGATGGGTGTTCACGGTGCTGGAGTGAGCTGCCCCTTGAGCGCAGCAAACCTTGAGATTGCAATTGCAGTACTTGTCCACCCGGAGGTGCAAATCCACCGACCTGCACGAGGGCTGGAAGCACACAGGTATAGCAGTAAAAGAGCTGCTGGGGGGAAACAATGTATCAGCTGAAACATCAAATTACTGCAAGTAATTATTTTAAATACCTTAGCCAACGACTGAAATGAAATACTTTGTTGAAGCAAGGTAAGTGTTCTGAATTCTTTGTGTCCTGAAGTGATTCCACAAGGCTCCTCCCAGTTTCCAAATGCTTTTAAAATTTTTTTGGCTGATGAAAAATACCATCCACCCCTAACCGAAACAATGTAAAGAGATTTACTAAAATCTCAGGAGCCTAGTGTTGTTGCAGCCTGAGGGAAGTGCAGCCCCAGCTGCATGAGCCCTGCTCACCTGGGGGCTGGTTCCTGGAGGTGGCGATCATCCCTGCAAAGCTTTCTGGCAGCTGGTAGAGACAGCTCTACAGCGCTTGAATCCTGATGGTGTTGCTAGCAACTGAGTGTCGAGGGCTCCAAGTTGCATGGCAGCTGCCTGCCTTGGCGGAGCAAGCTTGTCCACAAAATCACGGTCGCGGAGCTGTGCTTCTGGCTGATGCATGTGCGGTGCTGGAGGAGGCAGAGTGGCAGCCTAAGCGAGGGTCAGCGTTCTGCAGGGCTGGGGTGTGAGAGCGGTAAAAGAAAATGCACAATTGCTGAAGAGAGGGCTTGGCGTTTGTGCTGCTGCACCTTCACCTGCATGCCTGCAGTTCTCCAGCCTCCATGAGTTCTGCGTTTAAATCTTGCACCAAGGCTTTTCAGTCAGAGAAGGGGGATTTCTTCTCCAGCTCCTCTTTGTGCCTTCGCTAGAGGGCTTGTGTTGTGAGAGCTTCTCACCCACAGGATGTGGTTTGAGGGGAGAGAGGGGCAAGGTTTGGGCCAAGAAAAGGATGTTGGTGCGTTAATGAGAAGCAGCAAAGGCAAAATGGGCTTTCTGTGGCTCCGCAGAGCTTCCCCAGGCCAGCCTCGGAGCAGCCTTTTCATCTTGCTGCCCTTCATGCTGCCCTTCAGTGGGACAGCTTCCCAAATAAGGGCTTGCTGACTTTCTGACCAAAATAGCGGCTGCGTGACAAAATGCAGCGCGGAGGAACGTAACCTTAATCCAGGCATCATTGTGTAGCAAGAGGCAGGAATCTGTGGGCTCCAACAGCAGCTTGCTGTCAGGTTTGTTGTTGTCTGCACCCCACCGTGACTCCCCTGCACGCGCAGTGGTCCTGCGGGACGCTGCCTGGGGAGTGGTTCCGTCGCCATGTCTAACCCCGTAACCGCTCAGTTCATGACTTCCCTCCCTGCCTTCCTCGAGGCGGGCGTTACACCAGCCCCGAAGGGGAGGCTGCAGGTGGGTGCCTGTGCTGACACGGCCCCGCCGTGGGTCTTTGTGCGCTTTCTTGTTGGTCAGCGGTGGGGCCGATGATCTTTTTTGGGAGGATTACATCTGCAGAGCCCAGGGGATGGAATTGGCAGCTGCAGCCCACTTGAAACTATTCCCATCATGCAGGGCTCTGTCATCTTCGACATTTAAAAACTTCAAAACCCATATGGGTTCCTTGGTATCCCACAGGAAGGCAACATGTTTGAGGGAGTCTCTGCTTAGCTGCTGCCACACGTCAGGCTGCATACATTTTGTACTTGCTGCTGATGATTTCTCCCCTTTGCAATGAAGAGGACTCTATTAGTTCTAGGCTGGCTCCTTTCTCTCCCTACAGTGGAGAAAAAAAAAAAAAAAAAAAAAACAACTAGGGTGCAAAGGGCGTGTAACCCAATGCTGAACAGCTCATTTTGCAACAGTGAGCAATTGCACTGGAAGCACAGAAATGGGGGGGAGAAGTCAAAGCAGTGGGAAATGTTCTGGTGAGACAGAGTAATCACCAGGGACATTAATGTTTGCTGTGAAAATGGAAAGCAGGGCTGGATGCACATTGCTCCCCTTTGCCACTTTTCAGTATTGTGCTCCAGAAAAAAACAACTGAACAGAACTTGAGTTCTGCTTTGCCCAAGTTTCAGAGCTGTTGCAGGGGTCTCTTTGCAACAGGGGCTTTGGCGCAGTGGAATGTTGCTTAGCTTAGCTCGCTGCTGCTGCCATGGTGGCAAACTTGCTGCAAACTAGCATAGGCATTAAATCTGCCACCACCTAAAGGGAGCAGAGCGAGAGGCCTGAGAACTGTGGCTGTGTCTGGTGACGCATGCTGCTGTCACAGCTCCCTGTCTCACCTGGGGCGTTAGGAGCATACAGATTTGTGGGCTGTTTCAGAGAGTGCTGAATGGTTTTCTGCCTGATGGGGAAAAAAAAAAAATGTGGAAGTTTTGATGACTTTATTTTCATTTTTTCAAGCAGTGTTTGTGAGCATGGCACATTCCTTAAAGGCCTATGGCACCAGAGGTTCACTGCAACATCTGGGGCAAACCACAAATTTATGTCACATAGACGCATGGACTGCTGAGTTCTTAGCACACCTCCAGGCACATCCCCCGTCCGGAGGGTTTGACTGGGCTGGTCCTGTGCCAGCTGCAGGTTTGTCAGCCACCTAAGCTGCTTGGCCATCTATCATGTCATGTTACATTCCTAATGCAGTTGTTCCTGTGCTTCAGCCAACAGTGAAATCCACCCGCAGCGCCCCACCCCACGGCATTTGCCGGCTTACGCGTGGATGACAGTCAGTGTGCTGAGACAAATTGGTCTTCCAGCATTTTTCTGACTTTACACAGAGCGCACTGACCTGCCAATGCCTGAAAAAGCCCAAATATTCCCCAGCATGTCCTCTCCTGTACGGCCAAGTTTCAGCTGCTACAAGACCTTGGTCCTTTTTCTCTCCAGCCACCACCATCCCTGTTTTGCTTTCACTGGGGCAGCCAGTGAGGTTGTTGTGGGTCACTGCTGCCTGTGCCCTTTCTCCTGGGGCTCTTGAACCAAGGGTGGGGTGCTGAGATGTGGCTGAATGTCTTCTCTCAGCCTTCACAGCCATTCTTTTCCCTGGGGCCTCAATGGAGTCCGAGCCTTCCTGTAAGCCACCAAGGTGGCCAAAGGGAGGGGATTAAGTTGGGAAAGTTCCTTGTGTCTTCTCATGTTCACCCCTCAGTGAGCCTATTCCTAAAGGGTAGGAAATATCTTGGAGGTGTCCTTGTTGAGTATTGGGATTTAATCAGGACAAAGGAAGACAATGGGACAGTCAGTGGTGCCTGCTAATATGTGGTAAGGGTGTGGGTTGCCCGTAGGCTGAGTGGCCGTGGGGAGATTTGGTGTCCTGGCCACTTCTTTGGGCTGATCAGAAAGAAAAAGGCTGAGGTTTACATCTGTAGCATTGCTATAGCATTGCCATGATTATGAGCCTGGCTGAGGCCCAGGTGTCTGCACCTCTGTGCAGGTTTCTAGGCATAGGTAAAACATTGAAATGTTTCCTCGGATGCGGATCTCAGTGAGACTTGTGAAATGACTTGTGCTTCTCAGGAGGTAGAAAACGATAATCGTGGAATCATCCGGGTTGGAGAAGACCTTGAAGACCATCAAGGCAACAGGTTCACCGGAGACAGAGGACAGTAACAGCGGCATTTCCTGCCACAACACTGCTCAACCCAGCACCTTCCTGTGTCTTTGCTGGTTTCTGGTACGTCCGTGGTTCTGCTGAATCAGCAGAAGCTTAAGGGGTGGGATCGGGGCAGGCAGAGAGCCATTGCCCCTTCCCTGAGCCTTTCTAAAGGAGGCTTAAACACAGATGGCTAAGAGGTTTGTCTCCAGCTGGAGTGGGAAGGCTGACTCTTCCTTGTGGGCAATAGTTCTGAATGCACATGGAGCATGGGCTCCTTGCTCTTGTTTGGGCTGTGTCTGGCCCAGGAGTCATGGCACTGAAGACTCAGGACCCTCAGGAAGGCCTTCTGTGTTTTCCAGGTGTTTGCATTACAGATGTTCCTAAAAGATCCTGGGTTTTAAGGAAAATCTGCTGCCCTAGCTAATTTCCTGATGTTACAAGCTCTGCTTGGGCAAAACATTTGTTGCTCCTTGCCCAGAGGAAAAACAACCCCTCTCACAGCCTCACTTCAGCTGTTTGGTGTGAATTATTAATATTTCAGTACTGCTACAAATGAGAGCATGTGTCAGGGCAAAGCCACAGCTGCTCGGTGTGTTTTTTTCCAGTGGGAAGAGTATTTTAGGAGGAAAGGCAGAAGGAAGGAAAGTGGTGGCATCCCCCCTGGGTCAAGTGCAGCACCTGCAGGGCTTGCACCAGCATAGCCTGGTGCTGTGCCCTGCCAATGTTTATTTTGCTTGAGTAAACGTTTGATTTTAGCAACACCAACACAATGTGTGAGCCATGCTGGGGTGTAATTCGATGGGAGGAGGCAGCTATGCGCAGGGAGAGCTGCTAATACCGTAGGAATGCCACACTTCCTTGGGGAAAGAGAAGACGGTGCCGGAGGCATCACAGAGAGCACCGCTCGTCCTCCTGACCCTGCTGCCACCCTGTATGTGGCTGTTGAGACCATATCGGGGTCATGCCCTGCTCAGGGCCCTTGAGCCTCAAACAGATGTGATTTCTAAGGGAAACATGGGGTTCAGGTTCTGTGTGAGGTGCCATAGGGCCACAGCGCTGCCTCTCTCCATGCAGGGTGAGACAGAAATTAGGCTCCAGTCCAGCTTAGGACTGGTGTTTCTTAATCAAATAGAGGTTTTCTTTATGTATATACCACAGGGTGGCCATGAGGATGGTGGGAGAGAGGGAGGAGTGTCCCTTTGGGACAGCCATGGTGACGTCAGAGAAGAGAGGAGATGTCCCTTTCCTGGGGTTTAATGGTGGCGTAAGTGTTTGTTAATTCATGTTTTACCACTAAAATGTTGCTGGTGCTCCAGTTAAACCAGCAGGCGCCACCGCTGGCCACCGCTGCCCTCAGCGCGCTGGGGTCGGAGGAGCAACGCAACACGGTGGCGATGCAAAATGGCGGCTCCCTGACAGGCCCCCGCGGCCCAAGGGTCATCACCCTGGGTCGTGAGCCTATGGCCAGGACACGGCGCTCCCCTAACTGCCAAGGAACATCCGTCAGAGGCACTTGGTATCAGCACGCTTTATTTTCCCGATGGCCACCCTTCTCAGCACTCAGTCTTCATGCCGGGAGCCGGGGGACAGAACCAAGGACCTGAGTCGCAGAGCTGGAGGGGTTTAGGAGTTCAGGCTGTCAATCCGGCCTCAGATTTATTCGACTCCCTTCATGAACTCCAGGAACTCTGCCAAGGGGGAGACATTGGAGATGAGGGCTGTTAGGTGGCACTGAAGTGCTTTCACAGCTGTCAGAGTACGCGCTTGGCAGCCCTCCGCAGCCCCTTCTCTTTTTGCACAAGAGGCCAGGTGGATGGCTACCACTCCTCTGGCCATGGCCAGAGCTCCTCGTGACTGCTGATGGAAATGTCACCAGTGCCCCGTGTCACCCCCTTGGCCACAGACGCCACTCAGAAATGGTCTGGGGATCATTTGGGCAGCGCTGCATTCGAAAGAAGAGCCCCGCAGGGCTGTGCTTGTGTTTAGGTGGCAGAAGGGGCAGGGCAGTTCTCTGGTGAAAACAGTTTGCTGCACAGGGTCAGTGGAGAGAGTTAAGGGAGGTCCAGGCCCTGGCAAACGTTTTGCAAGCCTGAGATCCCCCAACAGCCCCATACAGACCCAGGCTGGAATCAGGCATATTGCCCAGCTCTGCCTGCACAAGTTCACACCCATCCCTGAAGGCATCTGAGACCATGGGAGCTGCTCAAGGACTCACAACCAAACTTCAGGCAAGAGAGACTCCTACCGTCATAGTCAATCCTGCCATCATTGTTTTTATCCCCATCTTTCATCAGTTCTTCTATGTCATCCTCGGTGATCGTTTCTCCAGTTGCCTGTAGCATGATCTTCAGCTCCTCAAGGTCGATGTAGCCATCGGCATTCCTGTGCGAGGACAGAAGAGCTCAGGAGGGGACTCACGCTGGGGAGAGCGAGCTGGGGCCACCTCACCTCTCCCATCACCCGCATTGTGGATCACCCGCATTGTGGTCATGGCTCTTACTTATCAAACATCCTGAAGAGATCTGAGAGTTCCTCTTCAGTTTTTCCTTTGCTGTCATCTTTCATACACCGGACCATCATAACAAGGAACTCATCGAAGTCTACGGTGCCGCTGCCTGCGGGCAGGATGAACACCATCAGACAGCAGGTGGATGGGCAAAGCCAAGCAAGAGACCCAACTTCCCATTAGGAACCGAGGAGCAGAACTCAGGACAGCCGCCCTGCAGCAGGAGGCAGCTTGCAGGATGCTGCAGTGAATGGCTGAGGCCATGGACTGAATTCATCACTGATTTTTTTTACCTTTTGCTGTCATTTTGCCAGGGCTGGAAGCATTGTTGAATGGGAATTCCTGCTGTGGAAGCACCTCTGTATTTTGCACCAGGAATATTGTGCTGTTTTCAGTAACACTGACATATTTCCATTTTGCATGATTTTTAACTGCTTTTTTATTTTCCAGTTACTTGGTATGGTATTTCTCTCCAGCCTGCACACAGTGGTTTTTGTGTGCGTGTACACTGATTTAATCAGTGTGTGTGCATATGTATGTATACATTCCAGCAGTGAAAGACTTTCCTTCTGATAGAGATCTAACTGTGGCATTTCTGAAATGCCAGTTGCTATCAAATCAATTCAAGCGGTCTGGTCATAGGGATAAAAATTTTTACAGTGCCTATTAGCCTGGAAATTTCCTAAAGGAACCACACTGAAATGTGGGGTGTGTTCAGTGCCCATCAAAACCGCAGCTCGCAGGCTGCTCCCCACAAGCTGCGCTGTCCCCAGCACAAATCCTGCCCACGGGATATGGGCAGCAGAGAGCACTGAGCATGGAGACAGGGCTTAGACTGAGGAAACCAAAATCTCTCACCATCCTCATCCACCTCATCGATCATCTCCTGCAGCTCCTCGGGGGTGGGGTTCTGCCCCAGCATCCTCATCACCTTCCCCAGCTCCTTGGTGCTGATGCAGCCATCCTCTGCCCCCAGCACGAAGATGTCAAAGGCAGCCTTGAACTCTGGGGAGAGAGGGGAGAGATGTGCAGGTCCTGTCCCACACCGCAGCCCCTGGGTATGGGGACGCAGAAGCTGTCTGTGATGTGATCCTGGTGGATCAAAAGCCCTGGGAGCCCAGGCTGCCGTGTCAGGTTAAAGATGCACCTACCATTTTTTTGTTCTTCTGTCAGCTGCTCAACCTGTAAGGAAAGCACAGAGAGCAGTTCATTTTTATTCCTCATCACTGCTAATTGCTAATCCTCCAAGGGCTGCTCTCACACTGGCTGGAACCAGGTCAGAAGTGGGACATCCTTGTCCCCTCAGACAATCCCCAGTGGTTGTTTTTCAGCCCTAGATTCAAGAAGCCATCCAAAGCATTAAGATCTTGTCTACTTCCAGCAGAGTTCATTTTTATAAAGGTTCTGCCTCTGTTCCCTTTAGACTGTTTTAAGCATCTCTCCGAATGCCCAGCATTTGGGGAAACTCTTTGATCTGTGGATGCATCTCAGGCAAAATGGGCTCTTGGGGGTGAAAGAGGGACACATGCTACAGATAGGTCACTGCACAAGAAATACCCACGAAGTGCAGGCTGCAGTCACTGTTGTTCCCTGCCCCTGTGCACTGGACCATGGAGGTAAACTGAGGCAGCAGCTAGAAGAAATGGTCCATGGAGCACTGGCTCAGACAGGCTGGCAGATTGCTTCCAAATCCCACCCAACTCATCCCCTGCCGACCATCACTGGGAGATTATTAAGTAGTGTGAATTAATGAAAATAATCAATGAGGAGAGCAAAGGAATCCAGCAGATCCTCTTGAAGTGCATTTCTCTCTTTGGCTTTGTTCCTGCCTGCAGCCAGTATGCTGGCCCCACCACCGTATCCAACTGCCCCTTCTGTAGCACCCATTACAATGCCAGCCTCTTCTCCCACACTGACACCACCAACAGCCATCCCCACCGTGTTTGGGTTGAAGCAGAGCCCCTCAACGCGGCAGCACCCTGTCTTTGAGGCGAGGCTGATGTTTTTTCCCCCAAAATGCAGCAGACTGGCAAAAACCAATAGGAAACCCTTCCCACTTAACAGCGAGAGGCAGGGAAAGTGCTTTATCTTAGCTTTATCTAAGAGAGCCTTAGCCAGCTCCCTGTGGAGCCTTTTAGGTCTGAGAAGGCCCTAACAGCAGCAGCAGGATGAACCCCAAGCCCTCTGCAGACATTATTTGGGCAGAGTGAGGGCATCTGCAGCTTGGACAATGGCCGCGGCCGCGTGAGTAACCTGAGCCCCCGGCTTCGTTCGCTATTTATAAGCCCTGATGAGAGAGGTGCTGGAGATAAAGATGAGCCCTGTGATTGTTCCCCAGCTTTGGTATGCATCCCCACAGCCCGTTATCCAGACACTTGTCCTTGGCACCGCTCTTAGCACCACCCGACAGAGCTGAAAAATGCTCCCGAAATAGCTTCGTGCTTGCACACCCTTATCTAGCCATGAGTGGGCGAGACAAAAACCCATTGGGTTCCGTGGCTGCCCCAAGGGAATTTGGCATGGAGATGATGTTAGTATGTACCATCATAGGTTTGCTGCCATTAACAATTAACAAATCTCACTTCCAAGGCTTTTTTGACCATTGCACATCAGATTTCTGTAGAACCACAGATGTGGAGCTGTGCTGTATGGGGCCTGGATGCACTGTAACCACAGGGTGACGCGTGCACTGCAGGGCTTTCTCCCGAGCTCTTTATGGTGCCCTCTGGACACCGATGCTGCTCACGGCTTTCTCCATTTTCCCCCCCGCATCCTGTCTGGGGATGGCTTTCTCCTGCTGCGCGGTGGGAAGGCAGGCACCGAGCCCACAGGATTTTGCTTTTTCAGGTCCGTTCTTCAACCCAAATTTCCATTTGAGGTTGGGCAGGGGAAGTTCAAGTTCCTGAATTTTTTGTTACCAGTGAAATGTTAAAATCTTGGGAACAGACCTATGAAAAAGCTGTCACTCTCAGCCATGCCCTGCTTTGACTCTTTTTTTTTTTTTTTTTTTTTTTTTTTTTTGCCTGTAAACTGGCAGTTCCCCGTGGGAGCCCACCAGGCCTCTGCAGAGCTCATTTCCCAGGTCAAGGACTCTGCCTGGGCTACCCGAGGCAGCATGTTTGGGGTTGAAATCCACAGGCTTCAGCTAGGGATGACCTTCACTGTGGATCTTTGCCCATGTTAGGGTGGAAAGCCACCCCAGCCTTTCCTCCTAATCCATACCTGAGGTCCCTAAACAATAAAGCAAGGACCTATTCCATGAGCCACAGGGAATATAATTAGTTTAAAAGCTTAATTATAGAGGGCTGGATTTTTGCTGATTTTACAGGGCACATTCTTCTCTCTCTTCCATGCTCATTGGGGCACTCAGCACGTTACTGTGCCGTCGTTCCTCATTCCTTGCACACCACCCAGATCACAGGGGGTCTCTTTTACAAGGTTCGAGGCAGACCAAAGGACAGAAGGGGTGGCAGCATCTTGTTTCCATCAATTTTGTTTCACCAAGCAATATCTTTTTCCCTCTAAAACTCTTGGAATTGTACTTGTATGATGTATTTTTCAAGCTCTCAGTTAAAAATCAAACCCAATCAACTAAACATCAGGAAAAAAAAAAAAAAAAAAAAAAACCACTCCACAGGTCTTTTGCTACATTTTAACTCCAGGCACACAGTAGTGATTCACACAATCCAGAATCTATATTCGTCCTTATCACACCCATATATTGCTCTCTGTCTAAATTACAAAACGATGCGGTGTCCTTATTACGGACCAGAGCGTTTGGGTTTGCAGGGCGAGTGTTGCGTGCAGCTGCTGGGATGCTCTGCATTCCCGGACAGGCTGTTTCCCAGCCGAGATTCCTGCGGAGCAGATAGTGGGGGAATAGGAGAGGCAAAGCAGAGGGGGACGTTTGGAAAAACTGACCAAAGCGTACTGTCTTTTAAAAGCTCATAGAAAAATAGTCAGCTGGGGAAGGGGGAACTTCGGCTTAGGATTTTAAAGCACCAGAAATCAGAGGGTGAGGTTGAACCCATGCAAATCATCCTTCAACCCATGCAAATCAACTTCACTTTGTGGGAAACGCTGCTCTGCTTTGATTTGACTAAAACCAGCAGCCAACCCTTGCTCTGCGCTGAGATTTACAGCTTCTCAGAGTTAGGAGTTTTGCGTGGACAAGAGGAGCGTGAAACCTCCTGAGCCATCAGCCTGTAACGGATGCCAACCCTACAAATATTTCTTCCTTCTTATCCTGCTCCCCCCCAAAATCCCAGGCCCCAGGGCAGGCACTCACCGCCGCCTTGTAGATGTCATCCATGGCCAGGCAGGGTGGGCGAGGGGCTGGAGGACGTCACCGTCACCGCCACCGTCACGCTCTGCCGCTGCTGCCCCCACCAGCCCTGCTGATATAGGGGGCTGTGGCCAGCCCCGCGGGATGTGACAGCCCACCGCGTCCCCGGCCCCGCAGGAATGCCTCATCTGCGTGCCTTGGGACGAGGACACAGTGGCATGGTGCCTAATGACAGCCCCGAAATATCCTGGGGCAGCGGGAGCATGTCCCCTCCACCAGCTGGCCCCAAGCCCTGGGGATGATGTCCTCTGAGCAGCCAGAAGAAACGTGTGGCCCTGATGCTGCACCAAACAGCAGCAAAGAGGCAAACTGGGGGAGTTTCCTGGGCTTTCTGCATGTAGCTGGGACGGCACTAAATGGAAAGGGGGATGCTGCCAGCTGGCACTTGCTTTTGGGGTTAATTCCCCGACCTTTGGGAACCTGCAACTCACAGCACCCAAACAGCGCCTGTCCCCACACGGGCAGAGAAGCCCATGCTGTGGGGCTCGTTGTGTGTTGAAACAAGCCCCAAGGGATGAGCAGCGGTCTCTCAGGGCAGGGGGAAGCCTGTAATCCACAAGCAACAAGCAAAGCCTCACTTTTTGGGGATTCAGGACTCCCTCTTGTGTCCAAAGGCGCTGCGGGTGGCTCAGGGCAGGGAGCTCTGACCTCAGCCAGCTCACGCAGCCTTAGCAAAGCTGCAGATAGGGAGGGACCTGTTAGGTTGCCTCTCCTCCAGAAATAAAGACCACCTGCCTTTAAGAGAAATAATGTTGCTTGCAAAAAAAAATCGTTGTCCCTGTCGAATGCTGAGCCAGAGCAGCATCACCCTGTGCCCCTTGGTGATGGCAGCACGAATCCAGGACACGGGTGGGTGCAGAGCGCTGGGTCCTGCTGCCGAGCCTCCAGGTCAGGGCCACAGTGGGGTTTTGCAGTCACAAAATAATTTGCTGCAGAGCCTGAGATGGAGCAGGCATCGGTGTGCACCTGCTCTTCAGACAGGCTCTGCATGCTGGGCGGGGGGAGCTGGTGCAACCCCTGCATCCTGGTGGAGTCAGCCCTGAACCCAGCCCCAGGCTGCGCTGGAACACAGACAGGGCTGGTTTTCCCCCAAACCTCGCTGTAGGATTTCTTTTCCAGGTGTCTGCAATGCCAGCATTCCTCAAGGCAAGCGTAAGGCAATAAAAAATCCAGCTGAGCTGCAGCTGCATTCGAAGCTAAGGCTGTTTGCAGGGCTCCCAGCATTCCCCACCCCTGCAACCTAGGAGCTGGCATCTCATGGGGAAAATAATCTGGGTTTTTGCTGCTGCTTAAATCTGTCTCAGATTTAGGAACAGTCAGAGGAATCTTAATTAAAGTTGCTCTGCATAATTACTTACTATCTCCTCTTTCAGCAGCACCCTGGGGCAGCACTGCGAAATCCCTCCTGGACTGATTTTCCTATTCGTGCATTCTCCTTATACATGTTGTCCTCTCGATGCGTCCTGATCAAAGGAAAACATTTTGGGGTGAAAATAAAATCCACTCTGTTTGCAAGGAAATACCAGGCAACTTTGTCACAGCAGCTCTGCAGCATTGCCTCTGCCTGGTGCAGCAGTGTCCCAACCATCAGCAGCACCTGGTGGCAAAAATCGCCACCCCAAGGTGCAGTGAACAACACTGCATGGCATGGCACAGCACTGCACAGCATTGTGCTACATTGCATGGTGCCGCATGGCATTGCATGGCACTTCACTACACTGCGCAACACAACTCTTCATTGCACTACACAGCACTGTGTTGCATTGCACAGCACTACATTGCACAGTGTTGCACAGCTCTGCATTGCTCTGCACAACACTGTGTTGCATCACACTGCACAGCCCAACACTATTCCATTGAATAGCATTGCACAGCACGCCACCATGCTGCATCGCATTGCACAACCCTGCAGAGCACAACGCTGTTGCATAGCACTGCACACCACTGTGTTGCATTGCACAGCATAAAACCGTGTTGCACTGCATTGCACAACATAGCACACCACCATGTAGCATTGCGTTGCATTGCATTGCATTGCGCAGCACCACGCAGCACACCACACCACACCAGCATGTTGCGTTGCGTTGCGTTGCGCAGCACTGCACAGCACACCACCGTGTTGCATCGCATTGCATTGCGCAGCACCACGCAGCACACCACACCACACCAGCATGTTGCGTTGCGTTGCGCCGCACCACACCACACCAGCATGTTGCGTTGCGTTGCGCAGCACTGCACAGCACACCACCGTGTTGCATTGCATTGCATTGCGCAGCACCACGCAGCACACCACACCACACCACACCAGCATGTTGCGTTGCGTTGCGCAGCACTGCACAGCACACCACCGTGTTGCGTTGCATTGCGTTGCATAACGCCGCACGAACCTCCTCCGAGGAGAGCCAGCACGCATGCGCGCCCGACACGCCCCTAAACCACGCCCCGATGGCCATGACCCCGCCCCCTTCTCGCAGACAGACGCCTGGCCC
>VXAV01009314.1:169739-186787 GCA_013399715.1 Alectura lathami | reverse complement strand
GGCCTGTAGTTCCCCGGGTCTTCCTTTCTCCCTTTCTTATAAATGGGAGTGATGTTTCCCATTTTCCAGTCACAGGGGACCTCGCCTGACAGCCATGACTTTTCAAATACGATGGAGAGCGTCTCAGCAACCACATCAGCCAACTCCTTCAAGACCCTGGGATGCATCCCGTCTGGCCCCATAGACTTGTAAACGTTCAGTCCCATCAGGTGGTCTCGGACTTGCTCCACTCTTACACTGGGAAGGATTTTGCTCCCCCCATCCCCACTTGGATTTTCAGGGGCATGAGAGACCTGGGCAGCCTGACCAGCAGTGAAGACCGAGGCAAAGAACTCATTAAGTACCTCAGCCTTCTCCACATCAGAGGAGGCTAGTTCTCCCTTTCCATTCGTTAGAGGGGGAACACTCTCCTTCACCTGTCTCTTCTGCCCTGTGTAGCTAAAGAAACCCTTCTTGTTGTTTTTTACATTCCTCGCCAAGCTTAATTCTACCTGTGCCTTGGCCTTCCTGATCCCGTCCCTACACATCCTGACAGCACCTCTGTAATCCTGATCTTTCTGCACCTTCAGATTTAGAAGGAACGCATTTCTGCGATGTGTTTTCAGTATCTTGCCTTTCCTTCTGGAGCTGTCGGTGCCTGGGGTGGAAATTGAGCACTGGTAGGTCCAGGAAGGAAGAGAAGAAGATGGAGGATTGGGAAATGGGCTTTTGCTCTCTGCAGCAAGCTGAGAGTTGAAGACCACAAGCCTAATTACATTTAATCTCTTCCTGGTAGGCCTGTTAATGTGGAGGTGGTTTTTTTTTTTTGTGTAATTGGCATTCTGAGAAATGTTGAGTGCTTGATGCTCTCAAAATGTTAAAATTCCTGGTTTATTTTTGGGAGAGTGCTTTACTTACAATAGCTTCCTCATAACTGAACTGTCAAGCTGAACTGTGATGACCAGTAATAGTTGCTCTAGCTGCTGTTCCCCTTTAGTATATGGAGAATCTGATTATTTAAATGCAGTTCAGTATATTTCATCTTGGAAATAAAAATCAAGAAATCAAGTAATTTCAGGTCATTTTTATGAAGTATTTTCAAGTTGCAAAGAAATCAGTAAAACATGGTCCCAGTTGATTTGTTTAAAAAACAGTTGTGCACTGTAGCAAAAAGAGAAAACAGTGGCGTGCATTGAGAAACTGCAGTTAGGAGTATAAACAGCCTCAATTACCGTGGTTTACTCTCTGCAGGAGATCAATGGGATCACTGCTGCGTTGGCTGAGGAGCTCTTTCACAAAGGTAAATAACTTGCAGGAACTCACCTGTGAATGGAGTGGTAAGCTGCTTCTATCTGCATGTTTTCGTACACCTCTGATGTTTGATTTCCAGACAATTAGAAAACTGAGTCTTTGGTGTCAAGGTGAGATTTTCTTTTTTTTTCTTCTTTTTTTTTTTTTTTTTTGCACTTTGATCAAGCTGTAATTTGGGAGCTGTAACAGTAATGCGGTCACTTCTGGAAACAAAAGAGTTCATGTTTTGAAAAGGGCCTATCAGTCCTGTAAAGAACGAGCGAGTGGTGGTACTGCCCATCAGAAACTTCATCAGGCTTTTCATCCTGGTGTGTTGTGTGACCTGTAGGGAGGTTTGTTTTACATCTGTGAGTGCTGATACAGTGTGTGCTAAATGCAAGGAACCACTTTACATGTCTAAATATTGTCGTTCCAGAATTCAGGAAACGTGAGACCTGGCCAGTTAAATGCAGGCTGTACTTTTCTGACGCTGGCAGACAGAAATGAGATGCACTTCTATAACTGCAGTAGCTCTAGCTGGTCAGTTAACAGCAGGAGGGGTGTGAAATGATTAAACCCTGCTTGTTTTGTTTTGAAGGACATGCTAGATGCTAGTGGATGTTCCAGATGGCTGAGGTAGTAGGTGAAGCATGCTTCAGAGTGCCAATTCAAGTGGTTCTGGCACAAAATTAACTTCAGCTACAGCCATTTCAGAGGGGTCCACTCAGCACATTTTGGAATGTTAAGGTAGTTGCTGAAGAAATGTGTCCTGACTTTGTAGCCCACGCAGTCTGTGCGAGTGAACTCTTGGACTTGCTCTTGCTGAAGCCGAAGGAAATTGTATTTCTCAGCATTTCTGAGCCCTCTGCTTAGTGGGAAAGCCAGTGCTGTCTTGGCTGTGAGTCAGTCTGGTGTCCCTGAGGGGAGGAGCAGGGACCTCCATTCTGTGTGTGCTCTGCTGTGCTCCATGCTAACTCTTGTGCTGCCTTTGGAGAGGAAGCTGTTTTCTGCTGGTCAAATATGGTTCTGTAATAAAGTAAGATTTCACAAATAGCAGGTGATGCATTTTCTGTCCAGGGAATTTTCGTTGATGAATGAAGTGTGATGAAAGATCTCATGCTCTCAATCGAATCACGTGTGCTAGAACTGCATGTTGAGGCAACACAGCAAAAGCTGTAAGGTCTGCTATGTAGATGGCAGGCACTTTTTCTGAATAGGATAAATACTAACTGTTACAGGACTTAGAGGTATGTTGAGGAAAAGTTTGGTAGATTGTGTGACCTTTGTCTGATTGCACTCCTGTGAAGGAGGGAAATTTGCCATTAGTTGTGTTAGGAGCTTCAAGCTTGTATGATGAGTGCCTCTTTGAATAGCTGTGTTCTGGTTTTAAAAATGATTGGTTAAACTGGTCTCATACCTGGTTCAAGTGGCAAAAAAGTGGGCATTGTTTTGGTGCCTCAGTCATGAGCTTTTAAAATATGGGACAGATTCCTCTCTAACCTTAGATTATTCCATGTACCGTTTGTTATTTATAACCACAAGCTGTGCAGCTCACTGCAGCTACGTGTTTAATGCCATGCTCTTGTTTTTCAGGAGAGCAGTTACTAATGGCTGGAGAAGTCTTTACCATCAGGCCTTTGCAGTTGTATGCTGTCACCCAGCAGTTGCTCCAGGGGAAGCCGACATGTGCTAATGGAGATGCCAAAACAGACCTAGGCCATATTCTAGATTTCACTTGTAGGCTCAAGTATTTAAAGGTGAGCTACAAACACTGGAAGCACTGCTGCTGCCAGACTGACATGATTCTTAGCAGACTGTTAGAGTCTAGTGTGAGTGTACAAGAACTTTACTGATACAAACCCCAACGATCGTGTAGAAGTTCATGTTAGGGGTGTAGGGAAAGGGTCTCCATAGTTTCACTGGAAACCTAACAAGCTACAAAAGCAAAACCGCACTTGTACGGGTATTCCTGTGGATCTTCAGTTGCCTTTGCTATCCTGAGGGTGTACAGAATCCTCTGAACTGAGGGTTTGCTGGCTGGAAAGCAGCATGGTTATTTTTCTAAAAACTATCTTCAGAATTTCTGGCCTTTCTGAATGTTAGAGAGTCCTTTCAGGGCTTGTATGATGCAGATTAGAGCAGACAAAAACATTGAAGATTTCTCCCAAAATGATATTCACAGGATGCATTAAGGAAATGTATCTGAAGGGGACAGACTCTTTAGCAGGGCCTGTTGTGATAGGACATGGGGAAATGTTTTCAACTGAGAGAGAGGAGATTTAGGCTGGATATGAGGAAGAAGTTTTCTACCATAAGGGTGGTGAAGCACTGGCACAGGTTGCCCAGAGAGGCGGTGGAAGCCCTGTCCGAGGAGACCTTCAAGGCCAGGCTGGACAGGGCTGTGAGCAACCTGACCCAGCTGTAGGTGTCCCTGTGCACTGCAGGGGAGTGGGACTGGATGGCCTATAAAGGTCTGTTCTGTGGAACAACCCAACTTTTTTCATGCTGCTCATGGTTCTCCCGGGCCGAAATCCAATGACCACAAGCATGTGGTCATTGGATGCAGTTTTATTGATGTGCACCCATGCAGTGCTACGTTTTCTCCAAATCCATCTCGTCGATGCCCTGAACTTTGTCCCCGTAGTGGAATGGAAGGCAGTTCTGTCTTAGAAGAGCCAGATGTTTCAGAGAAGTAGTTTTTAGGGAATTTGACTCTGCTGTGCTCAGCTCTGAAGAAAACCTTGGTCAGTCCTGCCTGTGGTATGTTTTTCACATGCTCGGTGTACTACAAAATTGAAGCACAAGGTGGCAGTTCAAGTGCAGTGCTCTATTTTCTGCAGTTCACACACCTAAAATTTTTTTCTTAAAGGACTGAGACTACAGGTTTCATGAACCAATCCATACTTGAAAAATTGACTGCAACTTTGTCTGTTTTTCCAAGCTGCTGCACTTGTGATACTGTCTGTGTAAAACTGGACAAGTTGTATGATGTGCACTAAAACTCTGTTCTTAAATGTTAATAACTAGGTCACTGGAACAGGGGGACCTTTTGGAACCAGCAACATTCAGGAGCACCTCTTGCCTTTTGATCTGTCAATCTTTAAATCACTTCACCAAATAGAGGTACGACTGAGATGCTGCTTGGTCACGGCTTGCGCAGGCTCTGTGAATCCAGGCTGTGCTGCATGTCTCTTAATGTTGGTAACTGTATACGTAGACTTGGTGCTAGAACTGGGGAGTGCAATCTTGAGATGAAATTGTTCATTTGAGACTGTTTTTTTCATGAGTCTTGGAAATGAAGATTCCAAATCTAAACAGACTTCCTTTCACTGTGTATGTCTTCAAGAAGCATTTGATTTCCATCATATACACAAAGCCCAAAATGGAGTGGCTTTCTGTTGTCTTGAATGGCTGATAACTGATCTCCTGTTGCACAGTGCTTCTTATTTGGAAAAACACCAGACAGGTGAAAATGTCCTGATGCATAATTTATGTGCATTTTGGGATGTAGTGCTTCTTGCATGATAATTTTCAGAGTTTTTTCAGTGGTCTGCTTCTAGTGCAAATGACAGGGTTTCAGATGTTGTTTGATGAGTATTTTATGGAATACTTCCCTGACCACTTCTAGTCTCTCTAGAGAAAGAGGATCCAATTTTATCCTGCTATGGCATACGATCTGTGTCTTATTTGCTTGTTCTAGCAATCATGATTTTGTAACAAATTAAAATTTTCTTCTGAAATAGCTAAATCATTGTGGAGGAAAGCTTATCAAAGGGCTGACTTCATCCAAACACACGCTAGCCACACTGAGCATTCGGTACTCAGCAACGTCAATGAAGGTAAGAGCGAGTTCCTCTCTCTGGTGTGTGTTGAAAGCACGTGCCACAATAGCATGCATGTTGTGGAAACATCTGTGTAGAGTCCGTGTGCTTTTCTGTATTACTTGCACAAATGGATTTTATAACCATGGAACTTGATTTGCTAACCTTTCAGAATCTCAACTTTTTTCAACACGTGGAGGAAGTGTTACGTGTGTCCCTTCAGGGAAATGTTGGGCATGTTTTTATGGGAACGCATGCTTCTGTGCGTGCGGAACTGAACAGTCCCCTCTTGTTCTTCTCTCTGCGCTTTGATTTGGCGAGGGATATCTAGCGGCATAATTTTCAGTCCTTGTGCTGTTCCTCCGCATTCTCCAGTTTGGATGAGCTGCTAATGCTGGCACTCCCTCTCTGTAGATCTCAAAATCCCTGACCCAGCCAGCTCACATAGTAAGATCTGCAACTTTAGATAATTATAAAGCTTAGAAATCTTTCTTACATAGGCTGGGGGTCGTTTTCAAAATGATTGGCTCTCACTGAAGATGCGACGTGTTACTGTGCTTACCTTAACTAGGAAATCCTAGTGCCTGAGGCCTCGGAGTTTGATCAGTGGGAGCCAGAGGGTGCATCGTCAAGCTGTCCAGTGACAGCAGTTATCCCAACCTGGAGAACTTTAACAACTTTGGATATGAGTCACAATAACATCTCTCAAATTGATGATTCAGTGGTAAGAAACTTCTCATTTTTGAAAGAGTGTGACTGGTCTTCTGTGGCACATCTCGTAGCAAGGATTTTGCATTTGCTTGATGTGTCTTTTCTCAGTTGCACCTACTGTTTAGTGCTGATTAGCTTCCCAAGTTAATATTTCGAAGAATATCAGGCTGCCTTGGTACTTTCTTTGCTAAAGGAGAATAGTTTGTCATTCTGTGTTCAGTCAGCAACACTTTCATGAATACTGACTTTCTGAAACATGTTTTTACTGTTCGCGTTGGCCTCAGGCTGCTTTAAGTTTTAAAACAAAACTCTTGGCTCAACTTTGTGTCAGCAGGGCTGAAACTTCCTTCCTGCTTTTCTAAACCTGTGGCTTGCTGGTAGCCTTCCTGACATCACAACGGCATGAAGAGCATGGAAACACTGTGAAGTGTTTTTGATGGTACCTAGGTTTTAAGTTTGACAAATCAGCTAATTAAAGAAAAAAAGAATTAGCTTTCATCAGAAGAATGGGTGCCAAATATGAACAGAGCTTTTTTTTATTATGATTATTACTTCTGTGAGACAGGAAAGAATTGCTTCTGTAACTCAACTAGAGATCATGGACCGGCAGTGCAGTTTTCTTATTCAGGGTTTCTTGTGGCATTTTGTTTTCTGTAACAGCACATTCAGCTCCTTGTTACTCTATGCCATAACCAATGCTGTTTTTTAAAGCGAAACCTGAGAGAGCACATGGGATGATAGCTTGCTTTACCTTTTCAGCTGGTAGTGATGCAAATCCGGCCTGATTTCTGAGCTAGAATGTTTCACCATGGCATTTTCTTCCTTACCTTCTAGAAACTAATTCCAAAGATTGAATTCCTGGATTTGAGTCACAATGGAGTGTCACTAGTAGAAAACTTGCAGGTAAATGATGCTTTTGAAGGTCAATTTTTCTTTTCAGCCTGCTTAGGACCGTAGAGAACAGAACTCTTTGTTTCAGAGTTCTGTTAGTCATTTTGTTATGGAATTTCTTTACCAATATTGACATACAGCATTCAGATCTTTGGAATCATGGCAGCTGTATCTCTGGGCCAGTAGAAAAGCAGGTGGGGAAGTTCCCTTTGTACAAGCTTGAGCTAGGTCCAGCATGAAAATGCTGTTGCACAGGAAAGAGCAATAATAGTGTCCCTGATAATGTTTAATGTATTGTGTGTGATGTGGATTTTCTGTGTTTTTGTAGCATCTTTATAATCTCGTTCACCTGGACTTATCCTACAACAAGCTTACATCACTGGAAGGTGTTCACACAAAGCTGGGAAACATCAAAACTCTGAATTTAGCAGGAAACCAACTGGAAAGTCTGTGTGGTCTTAACAAGCTTTACTCATTAGTCAACTTGGACCTCAGCAACAACAGGATAGAACAGGTAGCTGTTAATCTTCAGTGTCAAATGGAATTGTGCTGTGGAACACAATCTTTTAGTGGGAGAAACTGTAGATCAATCTGGGTGTAGTGACTTTTTTTTCCCTGCTATCTACCTGTATGCAACTTACACAAGAAATGCTCAGTGTGTATGCTCGTTTTCATTTATCCAATTTGTATTCATGCATTTATTTGTAAACTTTCAGATTGATGAAGTAAAAAATATAGGAAGTCTCCCATGCTTAGAGAAAGTGATCTTATCCGGCAATCCTCTGAGCATCATCCCTGATTACCGGACCAAAGTGCTCGCTCAGTTTGGGGACAGGGCCTCGGAGGTAAGGCACCATGTACTACTTCCTTGGAAGCTGGCACCTGAAAAAACTTCCTTAAAGCATGGTGAGGAAAGCAGTGTGAATGTTCCTTCAGCACAAGAAGGATGTGGAGCTGCTGGAGCTGGGCCAGAGGAGGGCACAAAGATGGTCAGAGGCTGCAGCCCCTCTGCTCTGGAGAAAGGCTGAGGGAGCTGAGCTGGGCTTCTTCAGCCTGGAGAAGAGAAGGCTCTGGGGAGACCTCACTGCAGCCTTTCAGTGCCTGAAGAAAGCTGAGAACCAGGAGGAGAGCGACTTATCCTGTTACTGTCAGACTGTGTAACAAGGGGGAATGGTTTTAAACTAAAAGAGGATTTAGTTTAGGTGTGAGAAGGAAACCTTTCACTCAGAGGATGGTGAGGCCCTGGCACAGGCTGCCCAGAGCAGCTGTGGGTGCCCCATCCCTGGAGGCATTCAAGGCCGGGTTGGATGGGCATGGGCAGCCTGATCCAATGGGGGGCAGCCCAGCCCCTGGCAGGGGGATTGGAACTAAATGATCTTTAAGGTCCCTTCCAACCCAGCCATTCTGTTAGTCTGAAAACTGGTGGGTTTTAGTGTGCGCTGGAGAAAGGTCTTGAGGACAAAACAGTTCTGTCACACTGCTTGGTCTAAAGGAAGCTTTACTCTGTCTTTACTGGATTAAAAAGCAGTATGTTAATATTGGCACAGTTGTGCTAGAATGGTGCTCAAGCAGCTTAACCATTGGAGTTTACATTAAATTCATATAATCTTAGGGCAAGGTCACATGTAGTAATTTTTTTTGTGTGTAATGTTTACTAAGTTGCATGTAGTTTGCAGTAAGCTAAGGTCATTTTTTAGTATTACAATTAATTGTGGAGCTGCCTTGCATTTTCAGTATTTGATATCTTTCACTTTTTTCAGGTCTGTTTGGATAACATTATTACTACAGAAAAGGAACTGGACACTGTTGAAGTGCTAAAAGCTATTCAGAAATCGAAGGAGGTGAAGTACAAACTGAGCAACTCTGATAAAAAGGTGAGGCCTGAGCAGTGCTGAGAGGAGCGAGTGGAATGTGCTGCTTGTGACTGTTGTTGTGTTGTAAGCTTACAAAGACTTGTATGAATTAGGTCTAAATGGCATTTGTTAAACCTTCCTGCAGCCTTTGAGTTCTTATCCTTTACTAATGCTTGTGCTTAAATGTGGTTATGAACTTTTAAGGTTGCCTCTTAGTTTTCAGTGTAACTTCAGTAATTATCTGCCCTTCCTTTTTATGTTGGTCTGGGAGAGGAAGTGGGAGCAAAAAGTAGGATGGCTTCTGGTGTGCACAGGGAACGTGCAGTTGGCCATAAGGTGGTTTTACATGGGGATGAGCAGAGATACTGCAGAGATGCAATTTTGCTGCTTGTGCTGATGGGCACTAAGCTGGCTTTCCCATAGTGTTCATGTGGATGTTTAGTAGTGGGGAAGAGTCAGGAACCTGAATCCTCTTTACAGTCTCACCTGTGCACTGTGTAGCTGGTCAGTCTTGGTTTGGTATTAGAATTAGCAGAACCTGTTCTGTCCTTGCAGTGTAGAAGTCCTGGTTTTATTCTCTTATGTTTTGTAAAACTCTCTGTTACTTCTGTCAGTGCGTACAGTGATCAAAATGACTTTTCAAACCGAATTCTTAGCGGAATTCCACTAAGAATGTGAAAAACAAGCTTCAGTGGATGTCACAGAAGGACACAAAGCTGGCACTAACTCTGCTTTTACTGACATTGAAAAGGCTTGTGTAGACTGACTTTAGTTCAGCATCCAGTGTGTTGTTTTTTCTTTAATCACTGCAAACTTTCTTTATTAGATCAGTGAGGACTCCAGGCTCACTGCTGCCAGCTCCAAATCAAACTGTTCTCTCACTGTTCGTCCTTCCTCTCCCTCTCTGCCTCGTCCTGTCAGCTCCAGCCAAGGTAATCATGTATGTATCGTGCTGCTGGGCTGAGCCTCTTGGTTCTGCTTTTTTAAGCTGCATTGATATACATGAAGATGATGTGCATGGATATAGGACTTAAGATGAAATGAAGCAGGAGGACTTGCTAGTGTTGCCTTAGAGGTTGGGAGATGCATGTGAACCAGCAAAACTGACCTGTTCAGCACAGTGCTGCTTAACTGTCCTGGGAGTTTGGGCCCAAGTCTTGGTGTTTTCATCAGTCAGCTTGGAGGAAGATAGAAAAAAGGAAAGGGAAGAGGAAAGACAGCTGTGGGATCAGTGTTCAGGCTGTGATTTCAGCACTTCTGTGAGGGCTCCAGCCCCTGCTAGCCTTAACCTGAAAGTTATTTTTTGCTGTCTCTTTCAAGAAAAAGTGCCTGTTGCTTTAAGTGCTTAAAAGAATGGCCTTTTGTCTTTTGCAGAAGACTGTGGCTTGTTATTGAGAAGAATTTAGGGAACTTTTAAAGTGCAGTAGGACATGAATAGTGGGAGAAGACTGACTTAAAAGAAGGGAGTATATTCTCAGTAAATGTCTCAATGGAAGCTTACCTTTCCCCATATGCTATTGGACTGGTGAATGGGAGAGAAACATGCCTGAAAAACTTTGTCTTTGGGGGAAAAAATCTGACTGCAGAAATCACAGCAACTGAGCTCTCTTAGTTCTCCCTACTAATATGATTTGTTGACAGCTCTTGACTTAAGGACAAGTAACTTACAACAGATGCAGATTAGTTGCTACTTCTGTACTTTATTTGCCTTTGCAACTATTCCAGGTAAATTTTCATCTGCAGTGAAATGCTGACCTTTTTTTCCAAAATGTGTGCAAGAAGTACTTAAGGTTTTTTGGATAACTTGAAATCAGTTGCGGTTGGGCTGGATCTTTTGAAGGTCCTTTCCAGCTGAACCATTCTGCTCAGTGCTTGCTTTGAGATGTTAAGCATTTCAGTTTCAGTGTTGAGACAGCTCACCTGTGTAACAGCCTGCAGTTTTATACTGGGCTGACTGGAAATGTATGCTAGCAGCAACAGTGACAGCTTCAAAATTACTGCTCAGTAGTCCTTGTCCTACCACAGTAAGTGTGTAGGAGCAAATGAGTGTAGGGAGAGAGGGGAAAAAAAAACAGCCTTCCTTTCTGAAATACTTCAGAGCTTTATAGACAGATTGGTGCAAGATCTAAGGTTTGCTTTCTGCAGTCCTTTTCATGAGACTCCTTGGGTAAAATCTTGGGGAAGGTTGCTGCAAACGGAGGGAACACAAATGAGGACTGAGGCAGGTGATTCTTCAGCTTTAACAATACAAATTGATCATTTTCTACATATTTCTACATATGTCAAGGGTTGTTTTCAAAACAGTGGCTTTGAGAAATCTGTTTAAAAATTTTGAAATATGCTAGGCAATTAGTTTCACTGCTAGACCTTAAATCAGGAGTAGTGGAGTTAATTTCCTGATGTACTATTTCTATGAATTGTTTTCGCTGCAGTTTTTCTAGACACCATCTGTTTCCGTAACGTATTATTCAAATGTCACTGCAAATGGCTTGTGGAAAAAGATGAAATATTTATATAGGAAACAGAAAACCAAAAATAATGTTGTCGTGTTCTGTTTTTCCTGTCAATTTGAATTTCCTTCTTGCTAACACAGTGTTTTGTTCAAGTAATAAATACCTTCTGTGTTTCCTCTGAAAAAGTTTGCTGTAAACTACTAAAACCTCACCATCAGTTCAGAAAGGTGCATGCAGGAGTTTTTATGCTCAGGCTAGAAGCACATATCCACTCTGTTTCTGTTGGGTTCGTTTGCTCCTTTATATCCTTGAGCTGACTGGCCCAGTGGTAATACTGAAAATTAATTTGCTGTGTTGCTCCAGTGCAGCACTGCAGTATCATGGGCAAAACATGGCGAATGTTCCTTGATATCAACTGAGAAGTTTTACATGTACTCAGCTGTGAACCCTTCAGAAAGGTTCTGAGTGAGGCAGGGTAGTTGTCTTGAGTGGCGTTGGAAGGGACTGCACCCCCTGAGTCCTTAACGCAGCTTTCAGTGCTGTGAAGGATATGTCTGTAGTTCAACTAAAATTCTACTTTTCCTTTTGTTCTATTATGTGGAGACATCATTGAGCTTAAATAATTTAGGATCAGACCTTAACAGTACAGCTGTAATTCCACTCATTTGGCACATACTGTTGGACACTAATTTTGGCCTTCCTGCAGTAGTTTTAAGAGCGGTTTGTATTTGTTCCAGAAATAGTTTGTGAAGAAACAGTCCTAGCTAGCGGTTCTTTGCAGTCCAGTGGATCGACTCCTACAGACCATACAGTTCCCCAGAGATGCTTTGGAATACCAGATACTATGTGTAAAAATCAGGTAACTGTAGTTCTTTTTGTTTTGTGGTACTTCAGGTCTTCTTGCAAGCTTGTCTGATGTTAAACTTCTGTTATCAAAGTAATCTGTAGCACAGCTATCTTGATTGTCAGACTTTTTGTGATGGAAAAAGGAGGTGGCCTAAGCAGTGTGAGCTGGCTGATCCACCTTGTAAACTGGGATTGTTTTTAATGTACAAGAGATGTAGAGAATTGGTGTGACCGTCATGATGTGCCATGTTTACCCAGCAGTGCCAGGTGTCTATCTCACCATAATATCACTTTGTGGAAGAAGATTCTCTTGCTGGTAGTGTGAAAGAGCCTACTCCCTGTCAATAAATAACAGGCTTAACTTATCCAAACAAACCAGTAGGAGTTTGAAGGAGACATGAATTGTGATGTCCTTTGTTACAAGTATTGGAAACACTTCGTTCATACTCATGGCTTCAGGGAATGGGACAGAGCAAGGCTCTGGGGGAGTGTCTTCCTCTGCCACCAATGTAGTTGGTCTTTGTTAAGTTCCTTTACCTTTTTGGCTCACTTTGTAGTACTTCAGTAGGTATTTGTAGTGTGCTGAAATAACGTCTGTGGGTCAGGTTGGATCTGTTCTTGAGTCAGCAACAGAGTCTGTTATTTTCCTGCCTTAACTGAATATCCAGCTTAGAGTAAACAAGGCAGTGTTTGAGGATCCTCAGACGAGAGCTCAGCTTCTGGTGGGTGCACCAGCCAGGGCTTCACAGGGAGTTTGCTGGCTTTAAAAAGCTAGAGTTAACAAGAACTTCATTTTTTCATGTCTGCTGAAGTCTGGCAGCAGTCATAAGTAGTTAGAATCTTCCTGATGTTTTCTTCTCCTCCTTAGGCACCTGCCTCTCTATTGGACTCATGCAAAGAGTGTGGAAGAGGTGGTCGTGCGTGGTAAGCTAAATGTAAAAGCTCGGAAATCCTTGGCTTTTTGGTAACAATAATGCATGCTGCATTTCTAAAACCTACCCTTTAAGGCAAAACTGGCTTTCATTGTATGCTGCATCTGTTTTTGAACCTGAAGTGACTTCACTGTGTATAGTGTTTTTTAACCTTTGAACCCTGGAATGCATTTGGTAGTTTCAAAAACAGCAACAGCTGTATTGTAAGGTGCTCTAACTTCTAAGGATGCAGCCACTGGGAATGGGGATTGGAGGAGGCACTGGGGAACGTGGTTTAGTGGGCGTAGTGGTTATGGTGGTTGGACTAGATGATCTTAGGTCTTCTCCAACCGTAATGATTCCATGATTGTAGTCCTTTATTATTTCTATAAAAGTACACGTTACCAGCCTTTAAAACCAATGGCTGTGTACTGTACAAGGATGTGCTACAAATTACACTGACTTCACCGAAGTAAAAGAGTAAGCCCCAGAGCTTCAACAAACAGCTCTGACATGAATTGTAGGTAGTCATAGCTGGCTCCAAGCTCAGGTTTGTAATGACTGTGGCTTGTTGTCTCTTTTGAAGCTTGGATCATTCAGAGGAAGAACACTGTGCAGTGCCTGACCCCTGTAACACCGTCATCTTGCCGTTCAACTGTATGTCGTACACTGCCACAAACCAGGATTTCACCCAGCACCTTTCTGCCTTGATAGCACAGACTGTGCAGAGATCACCCCCCTCCCTTACAGAGGCTAAAGGAAGCCCTCCAGGTGACTCCAGATCCCCAGACAAAGAAGATGGATATTTTGAAATGGGACTTGACGAAGGAGATCAGACTTTCGAGCTGAACACAGCTTCAGATGCTCAGATGTCCGAGAGCGCAGCAGTGAGGAGCGTTGACATAGTCAAAATTCTCTGGAGTTTTTCTATTCACCTTCATAAAGGACTCAGGCAGTTTGCTTCCTGTTTGGTTTTGACTGATGATATTCTAGCTGTGTTTGAGATTCCTCCTCAGGAACTGAGAGGAAGCTGCCAGCATATCCCCTCTGCCTTGAAACTGATACTGTGTTTTCCATATACTGATCTAACCGAATTCGGCTTCCTCATGCCAGAAATCTGTTTAACACTGAAACTGAAAAACAGCGATAGCTGCTTGCTTGTTGTTTCAGACTCCCAGAACCTTCAGGACTTTTACTCCTGTTTGCACACATGTTGTTCCCAACACTGCGTGTCAGTGTTACCAAGCTCCACAATGCGATGCGGAAGCGCAAACCTCCAGGAGTTTCTCTGTCAGCTTATGGAACTGAGTTGCATTTCATCAGAGGACGTGGAGATAAAAGGTTGTTTCCCAACATACCTTGTTCATGGGAATAAAACCAATGTTCACAAAACACTGCATTTGCCAGAGTCAGCTGGCAAGAGCAAAGCATGGTCACAAAATGTTTTATGTTCTGCACTTTATTCTTCAATCTATAAATCTTCTGAGCAGGGTCCCTGTGTGTTCCATCCCTGCTGGGTATTTCTAACGCCCCAGCATTTGTACATAGTAAAGGTGGACTTCAGTTTACTGCCAAGCAAATGGGGAGGCACAGAAGACTTGAGAAGTGTTCTGCAGCTGAGCAGCATTCCCTTAGCGTCAGTTGTACTGCATCCCACTCATGGCTCCGTCCAGCAGAAGGGTTCATTTTTGGACGGGCATGTGCTGGAGCTGCTGGTTGGATACAGGTTTGTTACAGCAGTGTTTGTTCTACCTCATGAGAAATTCCACTTCTTGAGAGTCTACAGTCTTCTAAGGACACTCCTGCAGGATGTCAAGACTATTATTATTTTCAAAGCTTCAAACAAATCAGATGCTGTAAGAAGTCATGCCTTGGAGTCAAACAGACACGGTCAGTCAGCAAGGTAACTATTCCTGTGAAGGTTTATTGCGCGGTGTTGAAGTTAAGGTGGCCTAGCCACCGTTTGCTGTTGTTGCTGTCACTGTTTTTTGGCCTGTACTGCTGAAGTACATCTTCATTCTGCTGGTCTTTGGTGTGCATGAATCGTTATCCTGGGCTGTACCTGTAAGCATAAAACAACGAGGAACTGTACCTAGACAACCTGAAATCCATTTTCTTACGGCTGGAGACTTCTTATTTCAGGTGCTTTTGCAGGCTGATGTCATGACAGATGGACAGCAATGCTCAAGAGAACTCATTTAGAGTGAACTATTAAGGACAGAAATTGCCTGTTCCCTGTTGTTGAATGACTAAGTGTGAATTTTTGTAGTGGAAGAGCTGTAGGTGTGCTTAAATTTTGATGTTGTGTTCTGGATCTCTTTTGTCTCCTAGCTTTTACAAGCCTCATCTGGCTCTGTCATCTTTATATCCATCTGAGCTTCTTATTCAGAAGATTACAGAGGATAACCAGATTCCAGTTCACCTTCATGTTTCTGCGTCTCTGCAGTACGTGGCTGGGCTGAAAGGAAATGCCCTAGTTGAATTTTTCCATGGCAACATTGCAGAGGTAGTGCACCTAGTCTGGGTATAGAAAAATATGCCTTTGACCTCTCAGTATTAGACAATATTTAGAAAAGAAACAACAAAAAAACCCCACACTCTTCTCTGATCAAACTTAAAAAGAGTTAGGCTACCCCAAACCAGGAAGCATTATGGTCAAAACTCATGTAGTGACTCCCTCTACTGCAGTGACTGTGGTGCTGGCAGACACAATTTGCCTTCAGGACCCTTGATACAGAGCAGCAGGAGGGAACACTCACTAGTGTGTGTGTTGAAAATATGACTACTCCAAGAATGTTCTCATTTCTTTTAAATTGATAAAATGAATCTGTGGAATGGAATTGTATTTTGAGATGGTACCTGGCTAAAGCAGTGTTCTGACTTTTGGTAACAGATGTACAAATACAACATGAGCAGATAAATCTGCAATCTGAATTAGGTCCATAGACTGTGTGGGGAACATGAACTTTGAAGGTACAAATCTGACTTAAATTCATGTGGTGGCATTTGAGGTGAAAAATCACTGCATTTCTACTGCAAATGTCAATTGAAAAGCTTACTGAGAAACAAAAGCTCTTAATTTCCTTTCCCCTTTTCCAAATCTTTTAAAGTAAGCACAGTTTGTAAGTGAGCTTGTCTTTTGCACCATGGGAAGATGTTTGAGTCACTTGCTCTCTTTATTGAGTGCTCACAGGTGAGCTAGCAGCTGGGAAGGTGCCTAGCTGGACCAGCAGCCAGAGTGGCAAGCTGAGCTTCCATCCTTTCTCAAGGGTCCTTAAATCCAAACCCTGAGCAGCATGTGAAGGCTTGATAGGGTGGAGCTTGGGGCGGCACTGCTCATCTGTTGATCAAATTGTCTTCAGTGTCTGTTTGGGAAGGTGTCCTGTACACTACATGGAAGTTGTTTGTTTCTTCCTGTCAGGAAACAGGAATAATTAGAGCATGAGAGAAACAACTTTCTCTCTGAAACAAAGATATTTTCAGCAGACAACTATCATAACTGATGCTTCAGATTTTGAAACTGTTTTTCTAGTAACCTAAACCTGCCTCTGAGATGATGAGGCTGTCTTGAGGGATCAAAATGTGCGAGTGATCTGTGAAATGCAATGTACATTTTAGGTGGAAAATGAAGAGTTGAGGCACCTGATGTGGTCTTCAGTTCTGTTTTACAAAGCTCCCAGTGTGGAGGCGATGGCTTGTGTGCTTCTCTCCACAAAGGCTATTTACTTTCTGTTGGACGATTCTTTCATTCGAGCTGATGAGTGTCAGTCAGGTAAGACAGCTATTAATTTTGATCCTCTAATCAGATTACAGCCTTAATCCCTGTGTGTTTGTCTTGATCTTACCAGTTTGGGCTGATACTCCTTACTGAGGAAGAGTGGCATAGTTTGCCCTCTGCAAAGTGCTTGCATGGGGCTTTCATGTTTTAAAAAAAAAATTAGTAAAAATAATAATAAAATACCAGGTTTGGGGTCTTGAGTTTGCTTCTCAAACCCTTTTGTGCCATTGTGTCCATGCGTTTCTCTAGTGTTGTTTGCTAGTCCCCAGCATCGCCTGGGTAGCTCAAGGCCCTTCCATATTCAAAATGGTGAATGAAGGGTGGTGGAACTCAGTTCCATCAGTGTATTCAGTTCATGTAAGTGGTTCATAAATACATCTGCTGATCTACATCTATGATGCATTTCTTGAAGAAATGCAGTTAACGAGACTAGGTGCTTGAGAAATTAGTCGCTACTCCTACCCCTTTTCTAATTTCTTTGTGTGATATGTATTTTTTTTTTTTTTGCAATATTA
>VXAV01009314.1:128775-169056 GCA_013399715.1 Alectura lathami | reverse complement strand
ATTTGTGTTCTGAAATGTCTTTCAGTTGTTTTGAGACCTTGGTGGGGGAAGACTCATTGTGAAAAGGTTCTGGAGTAAGCTTAGTATGACCAGCATACAAAGAAAGGTGAAAGCAGTGTTTTTCCTTAAGATAAATTGTAACAGGGTATGGATGAACCTGCAGAGCAATAGTTGAACTATAAGTGTACATTGTGTTTTATATCAAGAGAATTTACAATAAAGAATATAAGAATTGTACTGTTCCAAGGGTTTGCAGGCTGTCTGAATAATGATGCATATTTTCAGGAGAAATAATGCTTGCAAGGGATCTCCTTTTTTGACAGTTGCATGTTGAAGCGGTTCCCGTAGTGCCACGTACAGGTGTGTGAATGCTTTGTGTTGTCTTCTGCTCAGGACACTCTGCAGATCACATAGTCGCCTGCCTGACAAGAGACAGTTACAACACCCATGCTTTCATGCAGCAGCTTATGGCAGTTCTGTCATTGCTTGCGCGCACACCTTCACCAGAACCAATTGATAAAGACTTCTACTCTGAATTTGGGAGTAAAACCACTGGTAAGTACCCTTTTCTGTGTGTCTGGAGTTGTTTAGGCTTTGTACTGAGAGCATCATCTGAAGTGCTGTGGTTAAAAACCTCTGTGAGGAAGAAGCAAACTGCATCAGTTGTTTCCAATTTGATCGTGATACTTCACCCCAACTCCTTCACCTTAGCTGTCACCCTTGCACGTGCTCCATCTGAATGGAATTGCTCAGACATGAGCAGTCTTGCCTGTGCGAAATTTGGTTGCTTCTTCAGTCCAGCCGACACGGCATTTCCTACGTAGTACTTTGGAGAGTGCAGTAGTTTAGCTCTAGTGCAAGTTTCAACTTAGAAAAACTTGTAACTCTGTCAGCAAGGAGCAGTGGGTACGGTGCAGTCTGCTGCCTGCTTTGCCTTGCCTGGTCAGGTGAAGGAATCCTGTTGTTCTGAGATAACGTAGAGAAGTGAACAGTAGACCTCTTTAAGGGGCATTAAGTTCAATTCCAGTGTAAGGCGAAAGCTTCTTGCTCAGAATTCTGAAGCTGCCTGAGAGCGCAAAATGAAAGGGCATTTTCTTGCAGAATGGTTGTTACTGTAACTGCTTGATGGAGAAGGTGTGCAAGCCCAAGGTGCGGGGTCTGGTGGGAGGAGTCGTACCTCTGGTTGGTGTGAAAAAAGCAGACAGCCCTCCTTCAAGGTTTTCTGTGTTGTACTGAAGTACATAGCCTAGAGGGAGTAAGGCACTGCAGAGTGCCTCCTGCCACTCCAGAACCCAGCACTGAAGCAGATGAATGTGCTCATCTAGAAGGGGTGCCAAAACAATTATTGCAGTAGTGCTTCTTTTTTCAATCTTTTTCTGCCTTTTCTGTCAGATTAAAAGAAGTAGAAAGCTTGTGTCCAGTGGAATGATGCTTTCAGTCAGTTCAGAACAAAGGAGAGAGAAGGAGGAGGCAGAGGAAATCATCTGGTGGGAAGGTGGATGGTGTGATACGAGTATTCAGCTGTATTTCCTGCTGCCTCTTCTGCCATCACCCTGAACTAGCTGTGGTGAGGAGATTGCAGAAATGTAGCTAGGTGATGCAGGAGACACTCCAGTAGATACCTGCAATGCAAATAAAATTATTCCAGTATTGTTAAGTAAACCTGTACATAAAAGTAGACCTGAATTCTTCCAGATGGAGCCAACTGTCAAAGTTGTTGCTTACCCTGTGCATTTAAGAAAGTATTGTATATCACTAAGTGGAAGCATAATAATGTGCATTTATTCTTGCAGGAAAAATGGAGAACTATGAACTGATTCACTCTAGCAGAGTGAAATTCATTTATCCAAATGAAGAGGAAATTGGGGACCTTGCTTTTCTAGTGGCAGAGAAGAGGGATGATTTGACTGATCTTCAGTCCCTCAATATCCTTCTGTATGTGTTGGCATTTCAAGTAAATCGTGACGAAGGAGCTGCCCGAAACACTAGTCTGCTTCAACCCAAAACACTTATATTAACCAGCTCTGATTTGTTCCTCTTTGATGAAGATTATATCAGTTACCCACTACCTGAATTTGCTAAGGAACCACCACAGAGAGATAAGTATCAGCTGGCAGATGGAAGGCGAATCCGGGATTTAGACAGAGTGCTGATGGGTTATCAGACGTATCCACAAGCCCTCACGTTTGTGTTTGATGATGTTCAGAATCAGGATCTGATGCAGAACTTGACGCTGGATCACTTTGGAGACACTGATAGTGCCCCGAAGGGAAATGCTGAACAAGAAGGCAGCAGGAGCAGAGAGATCCAGTGGTACATCTTTATCCCGAGCGCAGAAAGCAGAGAGAGGTTAATCTCGTTGCTTGCCAGACAGTGGGAGATGCTGTGTGGTCGAGAACTGCCTCTGGAACTCACGGGGTGATCCCTGCACAGTGATTTCAGTGTCTGTTACAAAGGAAAGCACAGTGTTCCAATAGCACCTGCCAAGTTCTGCTGCTTTAGTGAGGAGCTGAACTGGCCTCCCTCGCTCCCTAGCGCAGTGGACATTTAATAGTCCATACAAATACTCTGCAGTGTTAACTGGAGGTTGAGCTTTTTGTAAAGTCTATTTTTTATGCAGTAGTGTATAGTGAAACAATTCATGAGACATCCTGGGAAACTGTATGGAAAAAATAAGGAGTCAACACTAGACATGCTGTCTTCTAGGGCTGTTCAGGTTTCTGCTGTTTCTCTGTATATATCAGTCTTGCTGTTCTACAGGAATTCTGATGTGTAAATAATGGTAAATGCTTGTGTATGTTGAAGTGCAATGTATTTGTACAAGATGTATTTTGGGTATGCTGCTAATGCATATTATTTAATGACCTTAGTTTTACATCTTTTTTCCTTTCTGAGACCAGATGTCATTATTTGCTGCCAATCATGAACTTAGCAGTAAAATCTCAGACACAGGCGGGTGACACCTTTTTCATATGAAATTTGTTTCATGAACATTCTTTTTCCTTAGAGAAGGGAAAAGAATTGCCTGTGGAAGTCTACTAAGTGCACTCTTGAAAGTACCCAACATGGCTATATAACTATTTTGTCAGCAAATACTGAGTTTGTAACTCTGAACACCAAGTCTTTCTTTTGCCTATTTTGTCAATACAAATAAAGTGTAATTTGACAGTTTTCTCTTGGTCTGGTCTTTGTTCAAATACATCTCTTGCTTGCAGGATACCATGTGGCAGTTCAAGGGGACATGTTATTCCTAGAGTATATTGTAAAGCATGAAACATGCAGCAAGATGAAAGAAAATAGTTCTACTACAGCAAGCATGTAATGGTCCAGAAATAGAGCTGAGTCATGGAAACTGAGAATCTGCAGCTTCTAAACACAATTTAAAGAGGGCTTATTCAAGTCTTTTCACTGTCGCATCAGATGGTAGGGGTTTCCTTTCCAAGTTGTCAGTCATCTTTAATTCAGGTGTTGCTGAGCCCAGCAGGTTTTGGCCTCCCATGACCATAAGAAAAAAAAATCCCCACTCACTGCTGTGAAGACAAATATGGAGACTTGGACTGTTCCATGTCTGCAGGGATGAAGAGGGGAAGGATGGCTCTGATACACATGTGATCCAGCTGTCAGACTGCGAGCAGGGCAGACTTCAGATTGCTTGGAGCTGCCTTCAGACAAGTTTTGAGCATCTCCAAGAATGGCAAGTCCAAAGCAGCGCAGGAAGCTTGGTTCCATCGAGTGTTTCTTCCTGATAACAGGGAGTGTGGCTGTGCTCTGTGGGCTCCAGCTGCAGGACTGCTGCAGTCAGTGCAGGAGTGACAACGAAGTAAGCAGCCAACTCCAAATTGCATGGTGGGATGCGGTGGTGTTCCCTGAGAAACCAAAGAGAGAAGGAGCATTGCTCGGCTGCTGTTTTCTGTGTCCGAGGAAACCTGGCCCCTCCTGGGCTTAGGTTGAACAGAAAGATGGTGGTAGGTGCTGTGAACTCCTGGGGAAAATTATTTTTTCCTCTCCTTGTCTTCTATTACCTGAAATCTGAGGAATATATATTTAAGCTTAACTGTAGTTAGGTAGAAAAAACTTTAACCTTCTATAATGAAAAAACTAAGGATAGTGGAGGCTCAGGTCTCCATTGACTCTTTCTGAAGTGACTTAATCTCTGGATAATTGCCTTAGGTAACACTTCAGAGGAGGCTGTGGCAAGTCGATATTAGTTGCAGGCACTTGAGAGCTTACCAGAACAGATGAACAGCATGGCTCATGGTTTGAGTGGTCTGCAGAGGGAATCCTTTGGAGCTGCCAAGAATTTGAGCCAATGTGGATTGAGATTTGTGCCTGTCATACTTGGTCTTGCAGTTATCTTACATTTACCATTGCTTCTAGCTAAGCCAGTTCTTCCATCTCACTTGTCTTGGGGATGCCTTGTGCTCGAGATAGACCTGAGTTCCATTTCTTAGCTTCCTCCATAAAGCCCAACACTTTGTGTGTTTTAACACACTAGTCCGTGTATTCTGGTATAACGAAGCATAATTCCCTGCTTGCTCTACAGCTTGGGCAGGCAGATTTCCAGACTTCATCAGCAGGAACACTCAGTTCTGATCAAACTGAGCTCACAGCTGTTTAAATCAGATAATTTATGCAGAAAGCAGGTGACATGCCCCCTGAAGCTTGGTAGGCACTGATCACGATAAGGTGAACAGAATGCTTTATAATTCGTTAGATACATAATGCAGGATTTGATTCTTCCTTTCAGTGTCTCGTCTGGGGTGCTGTGAGAATTGTTTATTTTCAAGGCATGTTTTGCCATCTGTTATACTCTGCTGGGTAATGCATGGGCTAGATAAAGTGGATGTAAGGTGGCTTCCCTGACACTAGCCTGAGCTTGTTTTTGCCTGCAACAAAACAAGCACACACACAAACCCTCCTCCTCTCTTCCTGTTGAGTAACACAGATGTGTGCTCCTCTGCCCTTCAGCCCACGTTGAAAAACGTTGTTGGCTCTTGTCCCTTGGCACCAGCCTCGTCTCTGCTCTGTCAGCTTTTGTTTCTAAATGTTGGGGTTTATTTAATGGCAGTATTTGAGTTTTCCTTGGTAATGCAGTCCTTCATCTTGGACTTCATAAATCAGCTCATAGTTCCATTTTGTAAAGACTTCCCGGTTTTCCACAATTAGCTCGTGCAGAAAGTTCTGTGGCACGAAGTAGCTTTGTAAGCGCTTTTGGTCACACAGAAGAGTTCTGATTTCTTCTGTTTTCGCAGGAGTGCTATGAAGCCCCGCATGCTCATTGCTCTTTCTTCAGTAATCCTTTACACTCAAATCTGTGTTACAGTTTCAAATCTTGTTCAGCATTAAGACACCAAGTTGCTGAAGTTGTGAGCGGATGCCTGTGCAGGCAGGAAAGCAGAACCTTCTCCAGCAAATGCCTGCCAAGCCATCCCAGCCGTCCGTGGTCTGCCTTTCCAGCCGAGGTAGGTGTGTGCCACCCTGGGAAGACCTACGCGGTTCTGCTCGGTGTCACCTGCCGAGGAGCTGGCCAAATGTTTCAAAACTTCCCTTGTATCACCATTGGAAAATTGTAGGTGAATCTCACTAGGAAGGAAAGCGGATGAGGTGACGGCCTGAGCTCCACTGTGTTTTCTTTGCAAGAAGAAACGGCAGCGTGACCTGTATCCTGTCTGCACCAGGTTCGTTCCCAGGCTGTTTTTACAGCGCTGTCAGTTGGCTGCTGTGGGCTGTAGATGCAAATATATTGCTGTTTAGTACATCAGCCCCTTCATCTTGTTTTCTTCTTGCTTCATCTTGTTTTTCTTGTCAACTTTGATAAAAAGGTCTTTTAAAAAAAAAAAAATGGAGTAATACAAAATGCCACTTCTTGCGTGCACGTGTCTCATTGAGAAGTTCCCTTCCGTGGTGTTAATCCTCGAGACGTACCCAGTCTTAGGAGGAGAAGCAGCAACATGAGGAAAAGCATGAAGTTGTGGTTTAGAGCAGACAGACTGCAAACTTCTGTTTCCTGCTGTTCACCTGGTGATGACGGGACATTTAGTAACTGAGCTAAAAATGGACATGGAAAAAGGGGGATATGAAACTCGTTACAGCAAGAAGGTGCTTGGGGAAGTCTGAGCGGACAAGGAGAACCAGCTCAGGCTGAGCTGCTCAAGCAGCACCTGCTTACATTAGAGACTTTATGGTCTGAGATCGTGAGATCTTAGTGCCCACCATCTCCGGATAGTCCCGGTCTTAAAGCATCTGCTGCAGTCTTACTTCAGAGTTGGCCTCAGACTTTACTCAGCACCTTCTTGATGCAACGAGCTCACATCCCCATGTGATTCCATGTCCATTTTTAGCTCAATTACTGAACTGTGACACCTAATCCATAGTGAATATCTGGGGAATTTAGAACCTAACTCCTACTAAATTTTATTTATTTAATTATTTAAATATTAAAATTCCAGGGCACTGCTTAACAGATGGAAAAGGTACAAAAGCAAAACCCAGAGATGGGAATGCGTCACAGGCGCTGACTGCAGGAGCGTGAATAAAGGAGCTCGGAGTCAATAGCAGTAAGTAGGCCAAGAC
The DNA here is from genome assembly GCA_013399715.1 of Alectura lathami. Taxonomy (NCBI): domain Eukaryota; kingdom Metazoa; phylum Chordata; class Aves; order Galliformes; family Megapodiidae; genus Alectura; species Alectura lathami. The sequence continues at coordinate 162,483 of VXAV01009314.1, read as the reverse complement.
CTACAGCACTTTGGTCTGACTTTTGCACTGCTGCCCCTCTAGGCTTGGGCTAACAGGATGTGAGCAGCTGCGATAATTTCTTCCTGACTCGCGCGGCAGCATTGTGCTCAGGCAGCTCTACGTGGCTGCTTGGAATCGGACCATTGCGTGTGTGTGTGAGAGAGAGATAAACGGTCTCCTGCTTGCTGTGTGACCTTTCCTTTTTGTGCTTTTATCAGCAAACTTTACAATTCCTATTCCTTCCAACCTGCCAACAGAAAAAAAAAATAGCAGGACTGCGTCTGCAGCAGCCTCAGAGGTGTGCTCGGTGAGTGGCACAGCTGGCCCTGCTCCTGCACACCAACACTCGTGGCTTGGTCTGTTTGACCCCTTGCTGGGGCCTTTGAAGGCTCACAGCCTTCTGGCACACCTACGATGCAGAGCAAAGAGACTTGATGTTCCTCCTCAGCTCTCCCAAAAGACTGAACTCTTTGAAGTAACCAAACCGCCAGCTCACGCAGAAGCTATGTGATATGTAGGCTGGATGGTGAACCACTCGTCTTGGTGCTGTAATTTCAGTGAAGATTGCTTAAACAGACGATTTCAATAGCAGGAAATTGCCCAAGCTAGCCAGGGCTGCACATGCTTCGCAGAGAAGCGCTGGTGACCTGGCATTTTAAAACGCAGCGTGTGACTCGGTCGTGGGAGGCTGGAAAGGTTTGTGTAGGGACCCTTCACCCAAGCACAGGATTTTTTTTTTCCCTGTGAACAAGCTGAGCAGTTTCACCAGCACACTTGCTCAGTTCTGGATGTTAGCATGTTCGTGGTAGAAATGTCAGGTTTTCATAGAGAGAGGACTCAGCCTTCCATAAACACACAAAACAAAAAGACTGAGCGAGCACTGCTGCTTGCCGACAGTCTGCTGCTGATTAGTGAGTGACACCAACGAACACTGTTAGCGCTTTGGGGGAGTCATCTCTGTGGCAGGGCCAGAAGTTGAAGCTGACGCCTGTGAGCCCCAGGTCTGCGACCAGCCTTTGTGCAGTCTGGGCAGGAGGCAGCAGACTGATAAGCCATTCTCCCTGCTTCCCAAACCAAATAAAAGCTGGCATGCCAAATCTCGTGGAGAAATGCAATAGCAGGCAGTTGACAGTTCCTACTGTACCTTTTAAATGGGATTTGCACAATCCTTTTTTCAACCAAACATTCTCCAGGACGTGAACGCGGCTCTGCTGCCCTGCCTGCACAGGGCCATTCTGCGTGTGCTGCGTCACCAGACCCTTACAAGTCTTGCCTACAAATTTTCCCTTTGATTAAGGGCTTTTTTTTTAACAAAAAATTGGCCTGTCTCACACGTTCCTTTAATGGTCAGTGACGCTCTTCATGCAGTACTGGATATTTCCAGTACTGAGTGGATGCCTATGCATTTAATTCCTCTAGCTGCTCCTGCACAGAAATTAATGAGTGAACAGTCTTCTGTTTACTGACAATTGTAAAGGATGTTGGCAAAATGCTGAAATAAAAAAATTGATCCCGTGGGATTTACTTCTAAGATACAGGCCTTTTATGGATACATCATCCAAGTTAAAATCCATCTATCTGCCCCGAACAAATCTGTTTGCCAGAAGAACAAAGGAATGGGTTAAATGCAGCCCAAATACACATTTTTCCACCCCGTTATTTTTCCCCTTCCTGTTTCCATGCCATTGTCACCTCCTCTGGTAATACTGCCGACTGGACTGCCACTGTGAGCACATTGGCATCGTGCCGCTGTGAACTGAGCATTGGTAATTTGCCACCCATGAGTTCGGAGGTGGTTGGTGCTGCACCTTGTTGCACTAATGCCCAGAATCATGCAACAAGGATGCGGGTTTTGGTGCTGCCGACCCAGCAGCAACGATCAGAGCAGTTTGCACGCAGTGGCGGAAACACGCTGCCTCTGCCACTCAGTCAGGAAAGCAGCACCTGGTGGCAGATGAGCTTTGGGTTTTGCAGTTTGCGCCCTTCTGCTGTCAAATGGCCCCACTCTGTGTCTGCAGCGCGTTGCGGTCGTATCACCTGCCTTTAGCATTGATTGTGGTGGGATAGGGAAGATGACTGTGAGCCTTTTGGTGTTTCTGTGTATCTCGTTTAATTCAGACAGGGATTTCACTGAGCCTTTCCTTCCTTTTTTTTTCCTTGCATTAGGTCAGACACAGTGACGTTTGGCAGCAGTTGAGAGCCTTGGAAGCAGACTTTGTGCATCCTTGTAACCCTCTAGGGTTTTGCATGCGGAGCCCTTTAGAAAGCACACCTTTAGGCTGAAGGCTCGGTAAAAAAGAAGCCCATGTCTCTACGTGTGCTTCAGGGTAAGCTATTTTCACGTTGAAAGCTTATCAGTCTGTGGGTGTCCAGCACTGGCAGCTTAACCCCTATGTCACCCACAGCTCTCGGAACGCCACCACCGCCTCCTCCCAGGCTGCCTGCTTTAGCTGTGTGCCTAACAGCTAGCGTGGAGCGGAGGAGACGTCTCATTCTTCAGTTCACCTGGCCAGCCTAGTACTATAAATCCACAAAACACTGCACAACTTCCATCCTAATGTCAGCCCCTACAAGAATATCCCAGCTGCGACTTTGATACCGCAGAAGAACTACTGTGAATTATGTCGCCTTGTGTCACAGAGCTGCAGGTACCAGAGGGTTTCTGGGGCTGGGCAAACCTTCTGGGCAGTGAGGGCTCAGGGCTGCAGCTGTCCTCTAAGGGGACAAGTGGGCTGGCATTTCTCTCGTGGGTTGCAGTGGGTGGCTGTGTGCCTTATCTGCTTCCTGTTAGCTCAGGATATATAGCTGTGCTTGCTGTTCATTATGCTGGCTGCTCTGTAGGATGGAGGAGGAGGTAAAGCACAATTAACAGCACCAGTAAGTACAGTCTTATATACTTTCTATAACAGCATGCGTATCCATGTGTTGATGCAGGGGATAAAAAAATATGAATGCTCTCAATTATTTATCTGAACACAAGAGTAGCTTCCTACCCTGCTTTCATTATGCCCCTTCCTGTGCTGTTAATGGCTCAAAACCAAGGAGATCCCCCACGGCTCAGTAGGATTTGCTCCAAACAGGAACAATCCTTAGACTGCTCTGTACAGTGGGTTCTCCTGGCAGCACAGGGAAACAAAGTCCGTGTAAAGTCTGTTGATAAACAGTTCCTGGCAGTTTGTAATGTTCAAAAGGAGAAATTCAGTTTCGGGCAGTACCTCAGTTAGCATGTATTTTTTTAATCACATTTGGGGCCTTTCCTATTCTAAGTGCTACGGGATAGCTCCTTGGGTTCATCAAGCTGTCAGCAGAGTCTTTGGAAAATCATGTATGTTGCTTCTGCTGACATAGCACCTACACATGCCATGTTGGTCTTGGTGAGTAACCTGAACATTTTAAACCAATGTCACACGCTGCCCAAAGCGTTTGGCTGATGGCACGTGCTTATGCTGCTGCTCTGAAGGGCAGCACACCGCTGGCATTGCTTTGTTCATGTGTACACTGGGATGGGCAGTCCTTGGGTGCACCTTCTGTTGGAGATGCAGTGCACATACCGACATCAGTGGTAAAATGAAATTACCGTACCTTTCATGAATTCATGGCATTTAAGTTCGCCCATTGGGTTTTCCTTCTGTTACGCATACAGTTAACCTCTTTTCATTCCAATTAGTTGAAAACTAAGGATTTCCTTCCTTCTGTTTTGAACTGATATGTAAGAGGAAATCCGTAGACGTTCCTGTTTTGAGTAATCCTTTTACTGAGGAGCTCTGCTTGTGCATTTAAAAAAAGAACGGAAAGAAAGAAAAAGGTGGTATCGGTTCAGGCGTAGCAGCAGAAGTAGTGGATCCGCTTGTGAAGGCTTTGCAGCCAAAGAGCACAGTGTGAAAATGTTCTCTCGCTGTTTACTTTTAACCTCTGGTTTGTCTTGGATCTGATTCTTAGCAGGCTGTCTTATCTCACAGAAACTGCAGCCTCTATCACCACCCCTTTTGTGGAAAGGGTCCTGCCTGTAAAAGAATGAAAATGCGTCCTCCTGGGTTGCTGGTTTTCCTCTTAGCAGCATGCTTTGCTCCCACAGCCGACTGTCAGAGTCAGGTAAGTCTGTCAGTTTTGTTTAAATGTTCATCGAACAGCTCTTCAAGTTTGGATGGTTGTGTGTTATGAAACCGTCCTCTCCAGACCGCTCTTTTTCATTTGCATTTAGTTAGGTGCAGAATAACATCCATAATTAAACTTTGAGACTGTAAAATATCTTTCCTGCTCATGGGTGGACATGCGTGTGGTATAACTTGTGAGACAAAATTATGGCTGAAGCCAGCATCCTGAATTTTTGTTCAGGTTCAGTTTGTATTTATGATCAGTGCTGAATGTTTGGGGATAAAATCATTGGGGATCTTCCTCTTCCCCTATTTTCTGTACCTCTGGCATCTGGCAGGATATGTGTACATACGTGTTCCAAGATAGTTTTCTAAAAAAACTTTTTGAAATCTCATTAAGTTGTCGCTTTGCAACAGGGAGAACACATTTATTTCAAGTACGTTTCCTAGCAGTTCCCAGTGAGGAGCACCGAATATTTTCCATTTTGCTTTGATTCCTGTACCTCCATTCTTGTGTTTAGCACCTGGAAGAGTGTAGATCTTTGTAGATCTGCGGTCTTGGATCCATGGTGTGCCATCCCACTTTCTGTAGGCTAAAATTTGCTTTAGTTTGCATTGTTATCGTCAGCTGCCCTTGCCCTTGTTCGTTACTGCTGCTGTACTGCAGTAACTGCTGTACTGTTACAGCACGAACGGGCTGGCCTACAAAGTCAGAAGCTGTGGGAGGCGTTTGGAGATCCTACTCCCGTGGGTCTGAGCTGTGGAAGGGCTGCCTTGTCGTGACAAAGCAGGGGTCTTGAGGGGAGTGTGTTGTGAGACTGAAAGACTTAATTTAGGAAAAGCCAGAGTGCCAGAAGGATGCTTCAGCGTGGGAACTTTAGGTGGAAACTTTTGTGTATGACACTTTCCTAAAAGGGCCATAAATGGCCAATAAGCCTGCAGATAAGGTGGGAACCTCACGAACCTTTGGGCTTGTAGGGCGTCTAACGTGATTTGAGCACAAATACAGTTTTGAAGAATTGTCTCTACTGGTGCTCATGATTTGTCTGGCAGCACGGGTTCCAGACAAGCAGGTTCCAGTCTAGCAGTGCTCATATCTTCAGCTGCTGTAAGTGGAAATTTTGGTCTCTCACCTTCGAGACCCTGCCAATCTCTGTAATCCCTGAGGTGTCTGGCTTGGTGTGAAACAGTTAAAATATTAGGTGAAGAGTACCCACTCAGAGAGAGGTGAAATGTTTCGAATCATCTCTGGAACAGATCATTCAATCTAGGAAAAATAACCCTCTTTCAGATTTCTTTCCCCCAAAGGTTCCCTCTTTTGAGGAAGAGAAGAAACATTTGAAAAGATACAATGGAAAGTAAGGGACTAACGAAGCCTTCTCTGGCCATTGAGGATGGCCGTGGGATTTGGCTGTGACAGAAGTGTTGCAGTTCCACTAGAAGCCTCTGCTGCCTCGCAGGAGTTTTGCAGGGACCATCGAGAGGTTTTGTGGTAGCTGTTTTTCTGTGATGCTATCTCAGGGCTCTGATTTGATGAGTCAAATCTGTTAGCTGGTTTGCTTTTTGGTGTGAGATGGGGAAGATGCAGCAGATGTGAGAACACACAGAGTTTTTCTGCTGGTAGGAGGCCAGTCCCAGGTGGTACTGGAGGAGGAGTGGAAGTCATTGGAGAAAGAGAGGAGTGCTCTCCAGTGATCCCTGAGCTAGGCTGTTCGTCCTCATGCTGAAAAGTGTCTTGTCTTGGACAAATGCAAAGTGCTGGTATGTCCAGGAGCCACTGCTCTGTTCAGCTGAAGTGTTACTGAGAACTTCTTGGGGAGGTGCATGACTATAATGACTCAAGCATGTGTCTACAGCTCTGTTTTGTAAAGGGCAAAAGCACTGGAAATGTGGTGATTCATTAGATAACGGCTGTTTCCAGAACTGGCTCCCAGGATTGTTGGAGCCGAACACTGACGTGCAAATGTGTTTTTCTTTCTTCCCTGAAGTTTTGCCTTTCAGAAGGATTTGTGTTATGGCTTGGGAGGAAATTATGAAGGGAGAAGATGAGAGGAATTAAACTAGCCCTTAAAAGAAGTCCCCAGCTCATTCTCTTGAAACAGAAAAAAAGAAATGTGAGCACCTGAGAAGTAAGGGACATCTGTGTCAGAGAGGGAGGAGGGAGCACCCAGAAACTCAGAGATGTCTCAGTGAAGTGCAGAAGGCCCTGGCTGCTCTTGCACATGCATGTGAATGAGCGCAAGGAGAAAGCACAGCCCAGCCCTGGCACGATGGCATGCCATGTGGGCAGAGGCACCAGGGCACGCCACGCAGCATTGCCACGACACAGGGGCAGAGGTTCCCACTTGCTTCTTCCTCTCCAGCATCCTCAGGCTTACAAACAGCACTCACAGACAAGCCCAAGGGAGCAGTGCAGCATTGTTTTCCATGTGGCTGTGCCCAGGGGCCACCTCTGACTCAATCTTCTGTCTATCTTTTGTCCCTGCCAAAGCTCGAGTACCCAAACCATTGCATTTATGCCCCTTGATTCTCTCTTCTGCTTTCCTAAGAAAGAAGACACTCCAGAAAATGACTGCTTCATCAGTTCTGTCACTCAAAAAAGAAGGGACATATTTTTTTTATTTTCCACACAGCTATTTTCTTCCTCTTTCCTTCTGCCTGTTGCTGCTGACACAAGTATTTTTCCTAATAAAAAGGGGAAGATCTTACTGGAAAGCTGCCTAAGCTTCTCAAAGTGTCCTAGGAAGGTGGGGCAGGGGGGATTCCATGGTAACTGCCTTGTCTTGGAGGCCTTTGTTTTATTCAGAAAACGAACTGCAAATGATTAAAGATGCCAACAGGGAGGAGTGACAGCCTTTCTCCTCTCCCAGTATCCATGTCCATTTAGAAATGGGGCCACACTGATGGAGAAAATAGAAGAAAAATTGAATAATGTGTGAATAATGGTGTCTTCCTTCACATTCAGTGGTCCAGGTGTGCCATCTCCTGATACCTGGCTGTGAAGATGAAATAGAAGAGTAGGGGGTGTTAATTTAATGCCTTGTGCTCTACGTAGTCTTTTTTGTACAGACAGGGAGGCTCAGACACCTGGTAAGGGTTTGTGGGGAAATTCTGACAAGGCTAATACCATCATCTGTGGGCAGGCATCCACTTGTTTCTTCCTTGAGCATCTTCCCGTTCCTCTTTCTGAGGCACTGCCTCAGGGGGGGTTAAGGCTGGGATCTGAAGGGACCGGGTGCACCATTCTGTCAGAACCAGGTGCCTGGATTCGTCTGGCTCCTTTCAAAAAGTCTGGCTTTCATCTGGAGTAAGGAAAGCCCCAGATGCACAACTAGAAATGAATATCCAGACGAGGAACCACCACCGACATGAGAGCCGGTTGGTTCCCTGGGAACATCTTTGCATGGATGGCTGCAGATAAATCCAGGGCTAGGGGAAATCTCAGCAGCTGCAGGCAGAGGGAACATGGGTGTGAGTCAGGAAACTGTTCTGGGGAGATGCCCCTGCAGAGCTGGGACATGAGGGTTATCTCTCAGCAGGTTTTCCTGACAGGGTCTGCTGGCTGTCATCTGGGAGGGCCTTCCTGGGCTGTTGATAAGGTGGGAATGGGAAGCTGTGGGCTTCCTCTCTTGTCCTGAGGCAAACATATGCACTTGGGCTAACTAAGGTTCAGAGGAAGCGGAGCTGGGCTGAGGTTGCTGGTGGGAATCCAGACCAGGGAGTTCTGGGCACAGGGAACTGCTGCGTGAACGGTGTTGCTCAGGACTGGCTTAAAACAAATTCCCAGATCAAGGTCTCCCAAAATCTGAACTAATGTTTTTATTTTTAGAAAATACAGTGCCTGTAGAGGTACTTTTGAGGTGAGTTGGTTTTTTTTTTTTCCAGTTGGTGATCTTTTGGGACAAACAGAGCTTGTGCCTTCCAGGTTTTCTCTGCCATCATCAGCAGCAAACATTTTCTCCTTTTAAAATGGGCAACGAAGCAATGAGGTTCCTTGTGCAGTTGCTTGGCTCGGGGTGGTTAGGGTTTAGAGGAAAATCATTTGTGGTAAAATCGTGAGCTTCAGTGACAAGCTGGCATACAATGATGATTATTCTCTCTGAGGCCCTGGTGGCACTTCGTTTGGAGACACAGGGGTATGAAAAAGCCCCGTGAGGAAGCCTGAACCCCTAAGAAGAAATTATTCTCGTTAGGTGGAAGTACATGTGCTGAATTTATCATCAGCCATATTTATCATCCAAGTCTCCTCCCTGATTTTCTTGCCTTTATGAGGTCAAAGCATCAAGGACCATCTCCACGTAGCTGGAGAGCTGCAGAGCACCCTTCCTTTTAATTTCCCTCCCCGCACCTTCTCAAAGACAATTGCCATGAGAAACCCCCGCGTGAGCAGCTCTTGGTCTCTGGGAAACACTTTGAACCAACGAATTCAGTTCTTCGGCTCCACGAAACAGCGAGGAAGCAACTGATACAACCAGGTCATGTCCGCAGCGTGGAGAGCAGACGTGCTGTGCTGCATGGCAGTTCAGTGTCTTCGGCCAAGGGCTGTGAGTTTAGAGCTTGTCCTCACAGATCATTACCACGTGGTTGTGGAAGATCAGATTAAATTAGCAGCACGTGGTTTTGGTGATTTTAGAGATGGTTAGAATATTTGCTCTGAGGGAAAAATAAGGTAGCTGTGATCTGCCCGGTTGCCTTCCAGCTGAAATCCAAGCAAAGCTACACGCATCAGCATCACATGTGGTTTAGCCCATGAGTGTGCAGCACACTTTTGCACAGCCACGCTGGGCACTGCCCTCGCCAGCGGTGTCCAAAGGGTTGACAAAGGTATTAGAGGTTGGCAAGATGAATGGCGAAGGTCACAGTCCAGTTTTGAACTTCTTTCCATTCTGCCTTTTCTTTTTAAGTTAAAATCGATGAAATGCAACGTCAAGACGATGTTTACCTCGAGTACAGCGTGTACGTCTTGTGCTGTGGCGCCTAAAATGCTGTGTCCAAGAGGCTGGCTCAAGGCCACCCAAGGATTAGGAGTGAGGGACTGCAGGTAAGGCCCGTTTCCATTTCCTGACCGTTGGCAGTTTTGGTTCAGCCCTGCTGTGCAAGGCGTAACAGTAATGTGTATGCCTTCAGGAGAGCACGTATGGCTTCTGAGTTCTAGTGATCCAAGCAGTTTTCAGATGCATAAAAATGGATTTGTGGCCCTGTCAGTGCTGCTTTTGTCTCCTCACAAATCCCGTGAACTCTTTGCTGGGTCTGAGGTTCTACATACATGAAACAAGTTACACGGTAATTACCTCTGCCTGAACAACCTGAGTCTGCCAGCCCTGCTCTAGCAACTAAACAGAGGTCTGCCTGCTGTAGGAACCTGTGTCAGACCCAGGATTTGGTAATGGATTATTAGAGAAGGAATACAATGATAAATCCCTGTGTAAACCCGCCAGCTCCCACCAGTAATCCTCTGAACTTCTTACCTTCCTAGTTCTCTTCATGTTGGTTGCTTGTTCTTGCCTTCTTTGCTTTTTTCTCTTGAGTATTTCTATAGCTTGGCTCTAATAGGAAAAGGGTGAAGGAAAACCAAATTTACCTGTAAGTTTTTAGAAAATGAAACACTATAGATTATTGTTTGCATAACTATTCAGTAGTGAATGTTAACAGTCAATATACAGCTCCGTTGTGTACTGTTTTCTGTGATTCTCTGTGCTGTAGAAATACTTTAAAAACAGCTGTAGCAGTTTCACGGTAACTACACACAAGTAAAGCAGTCAGGCTGAACCCAAAGGGGCACGAGACACTCTGCTACCAGGGGCTCTGTGGAAAGCGGACAGACGAAGGGTTAAAAAGGAGAAAGATGCTCCTTCTTGGGGGTTCAAGGGGTCTGTCCAAGATGGCAGAAGGAATCTGTAAAGAGCACAGCTATTAAATCCAAACTTCCAGCATGCCAATGTGGAGTCTGTAGCATAAGGTAAAAGGGGACAAGTCTTGCAAGGAAACTTTATTCTTTCAAGGTAATTTTAGGCATGAAGCCTAACAATGAGTCACCCTGGAGGTCCTAACTCTGCCTCCATGTTGTCGAGCCATTCAGTGCCCGAAATTTCTGTCTGGATGCCCTCAGATTGCCCAGGATCCTGTCTCATATCCAATCCCTGGCAGAATTCTTGCAGACGAACTTTGGAGCACACGTCCATGTGCATCCTCAGGGGAGATATAACCAGAGCAGAAATTCTGTGTGCATGTATGGGGCAGGGCAGAGTGCCCTTCCATTCAGACTTCAGTGCACTGCAGCGTGCTTGAACAGAAACCCTCCTACAAGCATGTGGTGTGTTTTTTGTTCTAACCATGAATCTTGGACTGTTCTTTTTAAGATACACTGTCAAGTTAGGAGAAAATACCCTTTCCCAGCCAGGGTGCTATCACCTGTGTAAGAAGGAAATTGAGGAGAAAAAGTGCTGCCCAGGATTCTGGGGTACAGAGTGCTATGGTAAGTTTTCCAGCTGTTTATAACAGTTTCCCGCTGTTCAATAAGTCAACACAGTTTTAACAGGAGGCATTAAATATGCACTGAATCGATTAATTTCCATTATTCCTTCTTTCTAAGCACTCACACGGTCTCCATTATCTGTCTAGGAGGTTTAGAAGATAAAGGGGAAATAATCTCTTTGCTTCATATGGGCTGAATCCTCTCACATTTAGCATAACCCCTTTTGTTGGAACTTCCTTTTGTCTCTTCTTTAAAAAGAACCTTTTGGAAAGGGATGTTTTTGTTCCTCTTTAAGAAAGTTTCCAAAGGAAGAGGAAGATATTTCTTTCTGGTGTCCCTCTGGTCTGGAGTGCTTGTGCTAGGTGTGCTTTTGTCCAATCCAGCGTGCAAACAACCCTCCCAAAGTTCCCATTTAGTTTTATGCCAGGCAATGAGAATTTGAAAACATTCAGGTTTATTTTTCTGTCTTCTCTCAAAAATCCAGAAGAAAATCTGCTAAGATAAACACTTCTCATATGAGTGGCCAGTCAGTACCTTTGCTGATATTTAGTCAGTTATGGCCCAGTGGAATTTTCCTTAGGCTTTTTTTAAAATGCTTTCCTTCTATGGCAGCCAAGTTTCTCCTTAGTCTCGCTCATGGCCATCTTCACCAGCTCTGGGCCAGTGCTGGCTGTATTGGATAAGCAGGCAAGGGCTTTGCTCGTTAAGGAGTCCTTGTGGTTTTGCGCAACTGGAATGCCTGCGGGAAGAAGGAATAAAAAGAGGGATGCAGTTCAGGTTTTTCAGTCTAATCTTGTCTGGCCCCTTACCCGACAGAATGTCCAGGAGGCTCTGAAAATCCCTGCAGCGGCCATGGGACATGCTTGGATGGCATACAGCAAAATGGGACCTGCATCTGCAAGGTCAGTGTGTGATTTATTCTGAGGGTGATCTGCTTTTGTCATGTATGAGCGAGCTGTGTGCTGTCCGTGCAGAAGCTCTGGGTGCAGGCCAGCCTTCTGCCTGGAAGGTCGTTGGCAAATTCTTTCATTCCAGCATCAGTGTCTGGTTTAACTGCAGGATCAGCATGGTCTGCAACAGCACTAGGATGCCATCGGTGAGGTTATGGAGTTAGCAAGGATCTCTAGGAAGAAATGAAGAAAGAACTGCATGAATTTAACCCTCTGATCAGTTGAAATACTCAGTGTCTGTCTGTGGCTGCAGGAAGCCCCGAGATATTCTTAATGAGCTGCACCTTTACCAGACTTGAAAGATATGGTTCCCAGATGCCACTGCACCTTGGCAAACTGTTCCTCCCTCTCTCAGGATAGGCAGAAAGACTAAAAAGAGAATTATTTGTTTTCATTACAGCTCTGAACTTAATACAACAAAAGCTTGAAGAACTGCCACACACGTGAATCATATAAAGCAGTGTTTCTAAAGTTGTTAGCTTAACAGACCAGTGTCAGACTTGAAGCTTCCTCTTATGAACTTCATGTTTTCACATTGTCCTGAAGAAGTGGCATTGTGATGGGATAAGCTAAAATCCTACCTCTTGGGCCTCTCTTTGACAAGAGCTGCCTTTGGACTTAACACTCTATGTCAATTAAAATACATGTTTAATGTCCTCAGGCCCTGCAATATCAACATCTAAAGTCCCATTGGTGTCAGTGAATTCCAAATTCATTTTTCAAAGAGCTATCATAAGCCAGCTGGAACATTCTTGTCTGTGATCAGGACATTGTTTCTTCAGTGCCCACCTGAGTTCTGCTGGTCCTCTGCCATGGAGGCTGGTTGATGCTACTGGAGCACTGAAAAGGTCGATTTTCCTCACTGTGTTGCTTCAGCTGCCAGAGGAAATCAAAAATGGGGAGATGCTTTGAACTATGACAACGTTTTGAACAATGCAATGGTATAGAAAAATAACATCTGGGACATTTTGGGGCCCTTCTAGGAGCAATACAGTGGCTTTGCCTGCCAGAATTGTCGAGATGAAAATCGCTTTGGCCCAGACTGTCAGTCCGGTAAGGATGAGTAATTCAGGTGACACCTCCTCAAAAAAGCTTGAGAACAGGGAGAGTGGAGGGGGAGGCTGGGTGAGGAAGGGTGCTGGAGAGGAGGGGTTGCCATCTGGCAGTGTTTGATAGCACGTGTCCTGGCATTTCGTCCTTTGGCCCTTCCCTGCTGTCCCATTACACAAATGATTCTCAGTCCTTCGCTCAAATTAGTCCATTCTTCCTGTTGTAAAGTCTCCCTCTCCCAGTACCAGGGCTGCCCTAATTTCCCCTCTCTCTTTAGCCACATCCCGCATGCCCTGAAGCAACCCAGGCTCCTTTCCCAACTGTTTTCCAGACTCCTGCCACTGCTCCAGTTGTCTCTCAGCTTCCTCCCTGTTGCCCCCCTACAAATTAACGCAGGCAGTACCACATCATTCCAAAGCATGATGACCAGGGCAGCCTGGCTGTTGAAGAAGCCCTTTCCTTCCATCTCCTGCTTCCCCTGTGCCTACACGGGCGAGATAGGTGTGAACCCAGCGCTTGTGCTGACAGAATGACGCCGATGCTGGAGTCACAGATGTGGCAGACCCTCTGAACACCGCCTCCTTCCACACTGGCCTCATCGTTAACACAAGCTACACTCGCTGTGGGTTGGTGGTGGGATGTCAGGGTGCTGAGTCCCAGGGCAGCTAGGCGATGTGTGTCTGGAGGCCTGCACGCCGCCCTGAAGCTGAAGGTCGGGTTTGTCTGGGCTTTCCTTGCAGTGTGTGACTGCGTGCACGGGGAATGCAACAATGATGCCACTGGGAATGGAAGCTGCACTTGTTACGGAGGCTACACGGGCCCCAGATGTGACCAAGGTAAATACGTGGGTACCTGAAGAGGGGCTGTTAGGCGTATCCGCGACATGGCTTGGGTGTATGCGTCCCAAAGGGAGCTGGGGTTTCTCTGGAAGCTGGGCAGATCCTCCCTTCCCTCTGAGCCTGGTGAGACCTGGCTACCTGGGCTGCAAGGCCAGCACTGCTGCTATCCCCTGGCTTTCGTGCCAGCTTGTGTCCCCTGGAAACCACACTGGCCTTCATTTCCATACATTTTGTCAGGTAAGTTGCATCTTCCAGCAGCACTCTGCTTGCTCAAAGGGAAACTCTTTGCTGTGTGATTCCAGAGCTTCCCCTTTGCAGAGGAGTGGCATGTGGGGCCAACAGCGAATGCGTGGTGAAGGATGGGACAGCGATGTGCAACTGCAAGCTGGGTTACAGAAAAAGCGGCAGCACCTGCATAGGTGAGAAACACTTTGTGTCCCTAAATGGTCCTCTGTTTGGAAAAATGTCCCTGCTCTGGCGTCTCTGGATGATGATTGCTGTGAATACAGTGTCTACTTCACTGTGGAAGTGTAATAACCAAACCAAAAATAAACCAAAGGGTTTTAGGAATCCCTTTGAGATGAATAACTGTATTTTCACTGGCTTTTTGCAGTTCTTGCTGACTGAACTCCACTTTTAGGTATCCTCTGATGCGGAGGAAATTCAGAAGTAAATCCAAGCATCTTCTTTCTGTCACTCATTTGTTTTGCTGATGCAGTATGAAGAACGTATCACCCAAATTCCTCAAATCAAAAGAAAATGAAAAAAAAAAAAAAAAAAAAAAAAAGAAGAAGAAGAAGGGAAAAACCTCTGCTATGCAAAATTATTTTATTTTCCTGGGAAATGTAGCAATTTAGTAGAATAAATTCCTTATCCTCCTTTCTCTCCAGCTTTTGGCTTTCTGCTACGCTGCAGTAAGTTCTATATTGAAAACAGAGGTTTACTCTCACACCCCTCATCTCTTTATTTTCAGCTCAGGATCCTTGCACATCTTCTCCGTGCTCCCCCTTTGCTGTATGCAAGTTTCTTGGACCAAGGAAGTATCAGTGTACCTGCAAAGAAGGGTTTCAAGGAGATGGGAAGGTTTGCCAGCCCATAAACCCCTGTGTTAACAACAATGGAGGCTGCCCAGAAAACTCTACAATTTGTGTTTACAGACGTCCAGGAGAGGTAAGGGCAGTAACAGCATGTCAGCAACCTGTAAGGGTTTGCAAGGGTCTGAAGGTGCCCAGGCGGGAAGTTCTCCAAACGAGCTTTCCGTTGTGCTGCTCAGATCTGCTCTCCTCGCCTCAGATTTTGCAGTCAGACAGCTTTTTCTGGTGGGGTAATCTGCAGGGTAAAATATGATGAATGCTAATCACCGCTTTGTCTTCCGTTAGGCATTTTGTGCTTGCAGGCCTGGGATGAGTAGGAGATCTCCTTCATCAGAATGTTTTGTGTTTCCCAGTGGCTGCCGGCAGTATTTTTGTGATGTGTCTTCCACGTGTGAAATTAATTCCCATGGAAGTCCTAGGTAAGCAGGTTTAAGGATTGCTTTTAAAGCTTGTTCTGCAGCTTGAATGGGAACTGAGTTTGGGTTAGATACATTTTGAAGAAACAGAGATTGAAATGAGGAGAGCAGGCCTGTGAGGAGAAGTGAATTAGAGCTGCAGAATGACAGAGGAGAGAGGAGTTGAGGGAAGAAACACCTGACCTCATTTAATCCTCCCAGGCAAAACAGTTAGACACTGGTACCCTGGAGATGTGAAATAATGCCAGATTTGGGATAATTTTTGGCCTTCCAAGCACCAGAGAAATCTTCTCTGAGGGTTTTGTTACCAAGCAAAGCTCGAGCTTCTCTGAGAGACTAAAGGGGGAAAGAGCAGTCCCATCTCCTTGACCCTTCCCTCTTCAGTGCTGCTAAAGCTGTTAGCACTCACCTGCTCCTTGTGTGCTCCAGGGCAGAACAGAGACGCAGCGGCTTTCCTCTCTGAAGACACGCCAGCAAAGTGCAGGACTCAGTGTTCTGCACAATCCCCGACTTTCGCATGTCTCTTCCCCAGCAGCAGGCACTCAGCCCTCAGAGGCTGGAGCAATGTGGGACAGCTCCTCTCTGCCACGTCTTTGCATCCGTGAAGCAGAGAATGCAGAGCTGATACTTGGACAAAACCCAAACAGGAAAAAACGTGGTTATCGGCCAGTGATCTGAAGTACTCTCTGAGTAATGACTAGAAGTCCGTGTGAATCAGGAGGGAGATTTTCACATGTAGATAAACTTTTCTGCAAAAGTCATTAGCATGTCTGGGGCCCTCATTAATTCTAAGACAAGCTGTGGCTTACTGATGCGCTGGAGCTGCTACATCTCACTGAAGCTGGGGGGTCACATAAGAGCTGTTTGCTGGGTTTCCACCCAGACCTGTGATTTTTAAACACTGCCTCAAGTTTTCAGATGCTAAAATGATTGATACTGGCTGAACGCCTAATTAGTAAGGCATTAATAAATGTATTGTGGCTATCTTACCCCAGAGTCTAGAGCAGACAATCCTTTTGTAGATTGCATGGGAGAAAGTGTCTTCATTATCTTTGCTTAGGGCCAAAGTTTCCTGCACTCTTTGTGCACATTTTTTCTTGCTACTTAGATTAGGCAGCAATTACTAAGCTCTTAAATGCCCTTTAGAGTTGCAATTAATCTTTAAAATGTAGACACCAATGTTGTGCTTCTCAGATTTTTCAAAAGTGTTGAGGACTGCTTTGTAATGTTTTCTTATGTTTCCTTCTTGTCTCTAGCTGTGTGTGTAAAGAAGGGGAGATTGGAGATGGGAGAAGTTGCTACAAAGATCTCATGAGTGAGATAAATCAGTATAATTCTCGAGGAACGTTTTTTAGGAAATTAAACATCGCCAGGAAAATGTTTGGTAACAGTCTTTTGATTTTCTTTGGGGAATTAAGGAAACGTGGGGACAAAAAGCCTTTCGTTATAATAAATCTTTCACAGTGCATGACCATAGCCTGCAAAACTAAATGCATCACCTCTCTGAAATCATATTACTGGCCTGTGAATCAAGGAGGCCGTTGCAAAGAACTCTGTGGATGAGTATTAGGTATTTGGCAGTCCTGGTGAAAAAGGTACCACGTCCACAAAAGAAGGAAAGCTTGCGCTGGGGCGTGGGTCAAACCTGTCTGTCTCAAGCCACTGACCTTTAAAATACCCTTATTGATAGAGATTTTGTTGGGAAGCCATTGACAGCAGAGTCAAGATGGACAACAGTGGGTTCGCAGTATCTTCACAAGAAGCACACTGTCTCAATAAATCCTGATGAGGCTCAAAAATGAGTTGTCTCAAGTGGAAGATAGAGGGCACATGGAATAAAGTAGTAAACACATGAGAGCAGAATTATTTTGAATAATCTGCAAGTTTCAGCAGTGATTCAATGCGGACCAGTCACCAGAAATCTTCAGCAGTCTTGTGGACAAGTGCTTAAAACCAATAGCCACCAGCTGGGCTGTGGTACTGTAGCCAAACCAAACTAGCTCTAGTTCCACCTAAACATGTTCTAGTTAAGGGGTTCAGGCTGAAGATGTGTGGATTGAATCCTGCTGTTAACATGAAGAATAACTATTGCTAGAGCTAAACCATATGCCGAGGAACTACTCCATGTTGTCACTCCTTTTACAGCCGCTGGTTGTGCCGTGTTGCTGACTAAATACGGGCCTTTCACAGTCTTTGTACCATCCCTTCTTCCAATTAATGACAACACGGAATTTAACGTAAGTTCTCTTGCTTTTAGCAAATATTTGCCATCTTATGATTCCTTCCTGCTTGAGTTCTGCAGCCTATAAAAACTGAGGGGCACAGGAGTGAGTGCTAATAGAAGCAGCCTCTTGGGAAGACTGCTCATTGCCTGGTGAAGTTACACTCTCACAGAGGATGTTACGTCCCTTGCATTATTTTTAAAACCTCTGGCTCTGTCTTTGTTATTGATAGAGGTTTTCTTTTAATGTCAGTGGATATAACTTTGAAAAGTATAAGTTCATCTGGCCATCCTCATCTAAAGCTCCAGCCTCTCCTGTGTGACTATTCTTAGAACTTTATGTGGCTTCTCGCTGCTTAGGGGTGGGGTTTTCCAAAGATTCTGAGATTTGCATCACATTTTGGAGCCTGTTCCTTGGTATGACCCTAGATACGGGTATGGTGTGAAGTTCTTAGGAAGAGCTCGTTCTACTGGTGGAGACAGCAAGGGTGACGAGGCTGGAGAAAACTGCTAGGGGAGCTGGGACAAGAGTTTGAGAGTTCTGGGCTTCAACAAGTAGATCCTACAGGTCATACTATTATTCTATTTAAATTAAATCCTGATCATTTGCTGTAGTTGTTGCACAGTCTAGCCCTCTGCTAGGGCATCCACTGTTAGGGTAAGAAGGTACAGAAGCCATTTTCCCTGGACAGGGCTAAAAATCAGCCTACACGAGCTACAGATGCAGCTCACGCAGTAGGGGTGTTAATTGTTCTGGCCTAGAGGGCTGTTATGTTTCAGATACAAGAAGGGAAATGTCTTAAATATATCCCAGGCAAACCGACCCTGTTTGAACACTGTATTTCCTACTGGTTTTGAACTGTCATTCCTCCTGGTGCTTGACAGCTGCATTAGCACTAAGTCACGTAGAATCTAGGGAGCAACTCCTAGCTGCAAGTGCCAGGGACATTAACCTTAACACCTTGTTGAGCTGGGGTTTCCATTAACTCAAGTCAGTCCTGTGCCTAGCTCATAGTGGTAACTTCTGGAATCATATGAAGTAGGTCAGGGC
The DNA here is from genome assembly GCA_013399715.1 of Alectura lathami. Classification (NCBI taxonomy): domain Eukaryota; kingdom Metazoa; phylum Chordata; class Aves; order Galliformes; family Megapodiidae; genus Alectura; species Alectura lathami. The sequence goes on along the minus strand of VXAV01009314.1, from coordinate 144,293 downwards.
AGACCCTTGAGTTTCCTAGTCTGCCTGTTCCCCAAGGATCAGTTTCACCAAAGTCAGTAGTGCCAGCTGATTGTCTTTAAAAATCACCAGTGATGGAAAACCCAGAAAACAAAGGAAGAAACTAAAGGTAAATTCCACAGCTGAGGCCACCTGCATGGTCCAACATAAACAGAAATTGTTTATGGAGAGCTTAGGCAAGTTCTGTAATGGTGGGCCTGCAGGCATAGTTGTAAAATTGTCCCGGTCCAATTGGTTTCTCTGGAGGGGATTCTTCTGAAGTCACGTTCAGATGAATCTGTCTCCCCATGTTTGCATGTGCTCACAGGAGCAAAAGATTTGCACCAGTGCTTCTCCAGTGAACCAAAATGAAAAGGAAAGTTCAGTATTGTATGCTAAGACTTTTTGTTACGGTAATGTTACAGGTCATTAAATGAGACATGAGTCATCAACTCTTTCCTTAAAAGAAGCTTTTGGAAGAACATGTCATTTAACTTCTTTACGTGGCCTTTACTCCCCAAAGGGTTCTACTGCTGAGCGTTTGTGCAGGATGCACATTGTTCCTGGTCTGCATTTGGTAGAAGACATGGTTAAAGCCAAGACTGTGTGGACCTTGTCAGGACATCGGCTGACGTTCATCAACCAGGTAAAGGATCTCCTGAACTGAAGTCCAGGACTTCTGCTTTCGTGTAGGACTGACCGGAGTTTGGGCACATCATTTCTTTGATGTACTTCCTTAATGAGGAAACTGTTTTTCTCTAATCAGCATGCTTGTGATCAGAGCAGGATTTCATTTCTGTTCCTCAAAGAGAAAATGAAGTTTTAAGAGAGAGAGATGTAGCAAATTTATTAGGCTATAATCTCCTTATCAGTGCAAAACTGTTCTTCTCTTCATACTTGTTCTACAGCGCTGTGCTAGTTATAGTCACTTCTCTGTTCCTCCGTTCTTGATATCCACTTGCAATGTGCACACAGACATGGCACGAAGCTGCTTGCACTTCTTTAGCCTTGAGAAGCAAGGATGTTCAGCTGGATATGGCATTGTGGAGCACAGCTGAGGGAGATGTTGGCTTCATCTGTGTTGCGATAGATTGCTTGGTCAGTGGTGGACTGAGCTGCCAGAGACAGACTCTGTGATGTGTCATGACGGTCCTGGGGCAGAAGAAAAAAACAGGCAGGAGGAAAAGGCTGTAAAGTCGTAACTGTGCTTGCTGAGCTACAGACTACATCAGCTTCCAGTTGTTCCTGCTCCAGATGCTGCTCAGAGTAGAAACGCTGCTGCCTCCCAGCAAGATCCTTTGTGAGACCCAAAGGAGGGTGATTTAAGGATAGACAACCAAGCAAACATTTCTCCTGCCCCGCAGACAACCAGTTAGGCAGAATCTGATTCCTGAGCTTGGGAATGGTGTTTCCTTGGTGTGCATCTGTGTTCTGGAGAAGAGACCTTTGCCCTGCACAGTTAGCAACTGCAGCACCCTGCAGCAAACTTCTCCTTGGAGCTTTACACTTCCTTTACACTTCTCCTTGGAGCTCCTGTTCTCAGACACAGCTACAAGCTGGACATCTTCTCTTCCAGGTGCCCTGTTTTTCCTTTTTCTCCTTTTCAACTGACTCATGTTTTCCAGCATCCACTGTTCTCTCTCCATCCTGCACTTCTCCAGCAAGCATGCTGACAGCTGGCCGAGGGAGAGCCGGATGTTTCCTCTCAGAGGATCCAGCCTTGGCCTTGAGGTCTGCATGCATCAAAAGGACAAAGCACCGTTTGGAGCCCGGGAATCAGAACAGGGCTTATCGATGCTCTTTTAAATTTCTTTCCTGTTTGTTTACTCAGGCGTCTTTTGATCTGGGAAGCCTGCCCTCCCCTTCCTTTGTTTCAGCCAGACTCCTCAGTGATGTGAGCTGAAGTTCGGGACAGGGAGGAGCAGGTCAAGGAATGCACGTGGTAAACTCAGAGGAGCTCAGAGAAGCTGTGCTCGCCTGTACTTGGATCATGGCTGCAACACCAGCACCTTGGTGCTTAGTTTGTAGGTTACTCCCACACACCTCCACACACCTTGTGCTTGGCAGATGATGCAGCACGCTGATGCCCAGTGCACCTTTTTGTGCCCCACGGCTGGCAACAAGCGTTGTTCACACTCAGACAAACTTAAATCTAGAGGTGACTGTCCCAGGTCAGATCTGCTTTCTGTGATCAGGCCTCAAAGTACCCCATGAGGGAAACACTGCCCACGCTCCTTTAGGGGTGAGGCGTTTGTTCCACGCGGAGGACACCCCTTCAGTTTACTTCTTCCAACTGTGTCTTCATCTCCACCATGGTCAGAGGGCACTGAAGGGAACAACGGCTTATAGATCTATTGCGATACCTTGAACATACATGAAAATAACCTTGTGTTGTTATCCAGGAGTACATCAACTCATTCCGATACCAAGATGTGCCGGGGGAACTGTACAGTGTCCTGCAGTCAAACCTACCAGCAGCCAACGGCATCATACACATTGTTAACACGCTGAGGAAAAAGACTAGCGCTGACAGCCTGGGAAACCCACAGGTATGCAGACATTTTTATTTCTTCTGTTTTATGGGATGTTAGAATAAATACTCTAAATATCTATTTCCATGGTTAAACTTCTGAAATCAATGAGGCCTTTTTAAAATGAAAAGATCGTTCATTTTGTTTTCAGCTCCTGGTAAACATACCCTTAAAAGTAGCTAATAGTACTGTACAAGCCCATACAGACTTTGCAGTGCTGCTTTTACAGTGCTTGGATAAGTAGAGACGTCTTTTTTCAAGAGTACAATCACTCCCTTCATAGCAAATGAGCTCTTCTGCAGTTGTATCTCACAGGAGAGTAATAGCATAAATACTGGCATTTTTTCATATAGAATTGAAATCAAATTAAATGTTGCTTTCAACATTTGAGTTGAGACATTGGTGTCAACTGCATTGCAAAATTATATTCCAAAATGTTAACTTTGCATTAGAAGTGTGTAAAATGAGGGCAAATAGTCACTACAGACCTTTGCAATTTGAAGTCATGTCTTGTATTTAAGACACTGGGAATGGGTTTAAAAGTTCTTGGTTCAGTCTCTGCTTCTGCCAAGCACATTTTCTTATTAACTGGGAAAAGGTTTTGCTATACTTACATCATTGCTATGCCTGAGCACTTTTATATTGTTTCCATATGCAGAAAGAAGGCCCTGTTACCTACTAGCTTGTTGCAAAAAAATTACACATTGAATGACAAAAGCTCTTTGATTTGGTTGGATTTTGGTAACAGTTTGCACTTAATTTGCACCATTGTAATCAGTCTGTAATCAGTTTTATAAACAGTTGAATCGTGTGATTTCATGGTTGTATTTGTGCTTAAAAGTAGCTGGAATATCATGCTAAGTGTTAGTAGCCCCTGAGTGGAAGTGCCCTGAGGATGGTGTGTCAGTTGTACAAGTTCTGGGTGCTCATGTGGGTTTAAATGTGCCTGCCACTGATGTCCCTTAAGATGCTCACAGTTGTGGCGTGCATGAAGGATGTCTTCCAGACAGGAGTGTCTGAAATCCAGAGGGGAAGCCGGGCTGAGCTCTGCGTTTGTGTGCGTACGTACCTGCAGGGAAGGGTTTCAGCTCCTCTGGCCATGAGGCTGGCCCAGCAGTCTGTACTGATTTCTGTACATTTTTGTTACTCAGCACAACCTGGGCTGTCACAGCATTGCTGATGTTCATGTTCAAAATGTGCTGGCTGAAAGAAAAACCTTAAAGGAAACTGCCCAGTTTTTGTTTGGGGTCAGGATGCGAGCAGGGTGCTGGTAGAAACCAGCAGCGACCAACTGACCTTAGCCAGTCTCATGCCACTGAGATTGAGAGAGGCAGCTTGCTCTGGGAAGGGGGCAGAGCAGGAGTGCTCCTTGCAGTCTGTCTTTCTCTGGACTCCTTCAGCCATTTCCTTCCTTTGTGGTGTTGGATTCACAATGAAGGCTAGTGATCATGTGAGCTGTTTTTGGCAGCAAATCCCTTTGTGCCCTTAGAAATAAAGTTCTGTGCCTCTGCATGTTCTGCAGGAAGCGATTTCTGCCAAAAAAAAAAAAAAGCACATTCCTGTGAATGAAGGTCAGAGGAGTCCCTTCACAAGCCTTGGTGCTTTGATTCCTCCTGTTACTTTTGTCCTCACGGGCAACTTGGCAGCAAAGACTTCGGTCTCCATCGTGTTTTTGGGTGGATGCGTACTGTATTTTCTCACATCGGGGGTCATTGGCAGGAGGCAGAGTGAGCTCTTGTCCTCAGAGCAGAGACTGGAGATGATGGAGCACCTCCACTGCCTACCAGCCCAGTTCTGCATGGCTGCGAGTGAAACCTGCAGCTGGGTGTAGGAAAACGGAAGGGTGCTCAGGTGCAGGATAACCCTGGAAAATCTGGTTTGCTGTGCATGAGAGCAAGTTTGTGTCTAAGCTACTGTAGGCCCAATCCTTGCTCAGTCCACTGGCCAAAACAAAGGTTTTGAATCCTTTCTGTAGGTCTGTAGCTTGCAATCTCAAGTATCACCTGGTCAATGGCATTCCAGGTTGTGCTCAGGCCTCGCTTCAGCCCTAGCCATTTTTCTCCCTCTTTGTATCTTCGTGCAGAAAACCATTGGGGAGATCCTTGCTTCAGCGGAGATCTTCAGTCGATTTGAAACCATACTGGAGGTAAGCATGTGTGTGTCTGCCCCAGGAAGATGTGGCATTGCTGCTGATGCACTGCCTGCTGCTGTTTTTGTGGGAATTTTGGCTAAAATTTAAATGCATCCTCATTGTTTGGCTTTCTGTGTGCTTTTGTCAGAGTCACTTCTCGTTTTGTTTATTTTATAAGCAAATGTAATGAAAAGACCAGCACTGGATCTGCATTGCTCACAGCAACCTTGACCTGTCCATTTTCAGCTTTCTGGCTGTTAGTTGTTTACAAAATTCACTAAGTTCAATTGTGATTATAAGCTTTCTCTCTCTTTTTCTTCTCTTGGTGCAAAAAGACACCAGTTTAGTCTCTGTATGTACTTAAGGCAGAGAGAGTGTTAGTCCAGTGCTCTGCTGTTCACATCAGCTGCACTCACACCAGTCACTTCACTGCCTAGCCTGTGTTTTTGTGGCATTTGTATCTCTGTAATGTCACAAGCCTTGCCTCTTGTACGCATCAGCTGTTCAATAGCTGTACCCCTGGAGTTTCCTGTCCCTTTCTGATAGATCCCCCTTGCTAAATTTTACTAGGTCTATCGATAAAATCTTTTATTCTTTTTGCAGAACTGTGGCCTGCCTGCAATTCTGGATGGACCAGGCCCCTTCACTGTGTTTGTCCCCAGCAATGATGGTGTGGATAAATTGAGGGATGGAAGGCTCATTTATCTTTTCACAGAGGTGAGCGCTCATGATACTTCAGGACGTCCTGAGCTAAAAGTGTTGTACTAGGTTTTGCTGGAACAGCTTGTGCAAGCTACCACTGCTGCAAGCTCTTTCTCCTGGAGCTGGCTAAACCTTGTCTTTCTGTAAAGCTTTGGGGCAGAAGTGAATGCTGGTGGAACCTGCGATGAGAAATACATTTAGCCAGATTGTTTAAGTCTGATTTTTGGCTTTTTTCCTCACTTTGTATAGGGTAACAGGAAGGAATTTATTCTCCAAGTGAAGTGGCTGCTGTAGTACTTAGGTATTGCCAGCCATTTGTTAAAAGAAAACAAAATTGCCTCTTCTCGTTCCTGAGCATTGAAGGGGTATCCAATTATTAAATCTGTTTCTTTTCCTAGGGCATAAATAAGCTTCAGGAACTCGTGAAACATCATATCTACACTTCAGCAGCGGTAAGGCAGGCTGTTCTTGTTCTAGATGACTGGAGTCCTTTGGGCCAGCACATAATCAACTCTTGTTGGGCACGGAGGCTGGAGCATCAACAGCTTCAGCTGCTACTTCTTGGAGTTCCCCTGGGGGAGCAAAGATGTGATTCGGGATCTGATGAGGCAGAACTTTTTTCAGTGAAAGCAGTTGCCAAAAGGGACGGCTTGTACACTTCCGTGATGGAGCTGAGATTCCTGGGGGTGATGGTGCTCATTAGTCAGACGGCTTTTACAATGAAAGCATTGTCCTGCAGAGTTTGCTGCAGGCAAATGCTCTCTTGGTATCACTTTAATTTGTTCAACTATTAATTAGGAGTGTATCCTAATTATGAATCCTCCAGCCCCATAGCTTCCCTAAAACACTAAAAGCAGCAGCACAAATGTTATGGTCAGGTAAAGAACTGTTCAAAACTCCTCTGCTCCTTCTCCTCTCTCCTTGGGCTCCACCAGTGGTTAGAGGTGGAGAACCGGTATAAGTGAGCCTGTGACGTGTCCTGGTAATGCCAATTCTGGGTAAATGGAGTTACGGCAGTGTGTTAACAAGGCTTCTTCACTTGTACAATAAACAAGAGAAATTGTACACAAAACCTTTGGAGTAAGTGAGTACTCAAGCATTATGGTACACTATCAGAACTTTTGCAAAGAAATATCAATATTATTCCTGTCCTTCAGTGACGAGGAAATCTCAGTCCCTCTGATTTTCGTAACTCCAACAGAGAAAATGAGCAGCAAAACTGCAAAACAGTTTTTCTTACAATTGATGAATAACAAGATGGCAGAGAGAACTTATTTTAATAACCTGTTGGACACAAAGTAATGGTTGTCTTACTTCTTAGAACTTCGGTCAAATCCTGATGTTCAAGTTTCTCCATAGAGTAGCTGCAGTTTGCATTTCCTCCACCATTAGAAATAAGTTTATTCGCTAGGCCAAAATGTATTATCTGCCATGCTTCTGGCTCAGCATTACTTGTTTGTTCAATACGTACTGTATTAGCTGTGTCAGTAAAAGACACTGTTAATAAGACTTGGTTTCAGATGTTGCTTACAGAAGGAATGAAAGCTGAGGCCACTGCCACGGGCACTGCTGTAGTTTTTGTATTGCAAATGACTCACACAGAGTCCTGGATCTCCCTCTGGGCTATTGCCCATGTCTGAGACATTTCGTGAAATGTAAATGGCAAAGTCTAAGTCCTCTTTAGAAGGTTTCTGAGGTGGAGGAATCATGAAGGGGTTATGTAAGCTGTATGGAAATGGCTCTGCTTATTCATGGTACTGTCCCCTCGTGTTTCTACATCAGCTGACTGTGGAGAAACTGATAATGATGCCACACATCGTTACCATGGCTAACCAGATACTGTCCATCAACATCAGCGCAGATGTAAGTATGGATCAAAACCCACTTGGGCAAATGTGCTAAAAGAATGTCTGGATATGGTTCTAAACAATGGGGTTTCAGCCCATTTCTTCTTCCTACTATGCTTAAAAATAGCCGCAGCTGGGGTCACTGAATTAGTTTTCTTCTTACCCAGCTTGTATTTCCACCAAGAGGCTTGACAATTCGCGTGGTTGTTTCTAGCATTGGCTTGATGTAGTTGTTCCAGCCTATTGTGATAAAATGCAGAGTAATTATTTTTATTTCTGCATCAGGGAAGAATTCTGATGGATGAATCAGGGATCCCCTTAAACATGAGAAACATTGTGGCATCGAATGGCATTATTCATACCTTGGACGGCATCTTCCTCCCTCCTTCAATAATTCCCATTTTGCCTCACAGATGCAATGAAGAACAACATATAATTGTGACAGTAAGTCAGCTCTTCCCATTCCCACAGTAGCCATTGCTGCAGACCCCGCACTCACCTGGAGGAAGAAAAGCAGGCTGTGTAAATTATTTTTGGGAAACATGCGTTGTCTGATACGAACTAAGGCAGAACCAGCACTGTGAGTGCAGCTTCTCTGCACTGCTTTGCTGGCAATGGGCCGTTTCCTTGTAAGCCTTTGCTCTTTGCATCCATCCTACTTTTGATTCAGAAGGATGTTTGCCTTTTCGTAAGGCCTTGTGTTCTCTTCACACTGGAGTTACTACCTCAGCTGAGAGTGCTACCAGCGCTGGTCTCCTGTTAGTGTGGGTGGGAAACAGCCATTCAGTAGCAGAAGCTGCAAATGGTGTGTGGTATTCTCACATAAAGGGGTTTGTATACCTTATTTTAGTTGCATGTTACCCAATTTGATTGTTGGTAGGTTACTGGAGAAAGAGGATGAGGCTCTGAATAGGTAAAGGGTGCCTGATTTGGAGCAACACAAATAACCTCAACTGACCAGAGGATCTGCATAACCTGCTGATGTGCTGAGGCTGCCATGTGGATGCCCAAAGTGTTTTCCAGCACAGCTGTATGTCTCGTGACTGACAGACTCACAGAGTGGGGACAGACTCCATCCTGAAGGCAGTGCAAACATCTCCTTACAACAACAGCGCCATTGTGTTTAAGTGATAAACTTACCCTCTTTCAGAGTGTGAAAACTCCCTCCTAAGAATGTTTCTGACACATGAGGTGTTTTGGATATAGAGTGGGAGTAGTAGCTCTGTGTCATTCTTGGCATGAGAAGATGCAGTTTTCCATTTTGTTTTCTTAACAGGGCTCTTGTGTGGATTGTGAGGCCCTCAACACCAGCGTTTGCCCACCTGGCAGCAGAGAAATGGTGATTATTTGTGCATATTTCCATAATTCTTTCTTTGCATGGTGACGTACAAGCACATTGTGATAGATGGTTTCTACCTCAAGGCTCTTTCAAAGAAATGCAGAGCAGGAAAGGCAACTGGAGGAACACCGGGGCTTGTTAGAGGATGCATGTGCACCACACACCCGTGCACTGCGATCCCGGACCGTTACCCAACGATTGCTCTGTGCTACCTCTTATTCTGAACTCTGTTTGCTGAGTCCGTGTAGAGAGCTGTGAGACACCTCTACTAATTTAAACTGTAGACTTGCAGCTCTGCTCTGCTTTCCTGCTCACACACTGGGTCTTCCAGCTCCTCCAGACTGCCAGAACCATAACTGATCCCACCAATACACTCCAGTAATATCACTGCTTCTGTTGTGGCCAGGGAATTGCAACAAGCTTTGTTCACTGCAGAGGGTGAGAAACAATTTGTTCTTGGCCTGTGCTCGCTGTAGATTCAGAATGAGCAGAACTTGTTGAAGGCAGAGTGAAGAGGAGGAGGCAAGGCGCTGGTGTTTGAGTTATCCCGCAGTGTGTTTAGCAGAACAGCAGTTTCCAGGAAATTCCTCTGTGAAGGCCAGGCCTAGGAGATTGTTTGTGGAAGTCAGAGGGGTGTTCACCACTGTTAACTGCTGGGCATCTTCTGAGGGATCTGATTTCAGCAGAACTTGCTGATGCTGTCTCAGCACAAACGTCGGAAGTGGAGCTCTGCAAACCGTTGGTCACTTGTTTTCGCTCTGATTGAGTTTGGTGTAGCAGTCACCATGGGCCTGCTGCCTGCGTGTAAATAACTCCCTGACAGGTCACTGGGTATCATTCCAGAGATTACCTGCATTTCTTTCCCTTTCCACTCCCTCTGCCTCACCTCCGTCCCTAGCTGTCTCCTTCCCTCTCTCTTTCCCATTCCCATTCCCTCCCTCCCTCTCTAATTCTCTCTCATATTCCCTCTCTTCCCACTCCTTTCCCACATGCCTTTCCCCTCCTCTTCCCTCATTTCCCCTACCCTCTTTCTTACCCTCTATTTCTCTCCTGCTTCCCTCCCTCTCCTTCTCCACCACCTCCCTCCTGCCTGCTTCATCCTCCTCTCTCCCCACCCTCTCCCCCTGCTCGTGCTCTCTCCCTTATCATACATGCTATTATTAGAATGAAAGGCCAGCACCTTGGCTCAGGCTTGTGGGCTGCTGGGAGTGGGAGGAAGCTGCCACGTGCCTGCTTTCATGATAGGCGTGCTGGAGCAGCATCTCGTTCACCTTGGCTCCTTTGTGCACTTCCTCAGCTCAGGGTCAGGCATAGTTGCTCTCTGCAGAAAAAAAAAGAGCGGAGGGGAAGGTTACCGTGCTGACGTAACAAAACAGTGCTGACTTGTTTTGTTCCTGCAGGAACCAACGCCATTCCCAAAAGAATGTGTCTACATCCATGATCCACAAGGCCTGAACGTCCTGAAGAAGGGGTGTGCCAAGTACTGCAATCAAAACATCCTGGTGAGTGCAATGGAAGACCACATTCCCTTTGAAAGGAGCTCAGCTTTGCTCTTCCTCATTCGTGGAGAAGACCTCTGACTCCCTGAGTTGGGAGAGGGCTGGATGGGAACAAAAGGAAAGCTGTCCCATGCAGAGGGCTGTCCCCAGGGCCACCAGATGAGCTGGCTACCTGCGCTCCCTTCAGTAAACAGGAGCAGAACGTAGAACCAGAAATGCTAGAGAGCAGCTTGGTAAAACTCACGTGCAATAACTGAATACAACAAAGCACACCAGTTTCAGCCGGCCAAGCTGGAGGAAGGCACAGGATAATGACGCAGTGTTCGCTGTGGCACGTCCTGAGAATGCCCTGTTTTTATCATGCCTCCCACGGGAAGCAGAGCACAGTGAAAGTGCCATAAGCTGTGAAGTGATTGCATCCTGTTTATAAAACACTGTCAGCTGGTTCAGAGAAGTAGCTCTTATCCAGTTTACAGCCCTCACATCTGTCTGCAGCTCCCAAGCTGTCCCAGTGCCAACTACATAGAATGATTTGTGGGTGTCTCATTAAATAGCAGCTGGATGTTTGTCTTGTGATTTTTCTTCTGTTGGTCAGTTGTGACAACGTCTGCAACCCAGCATTGTTACATCTCTCCAAAAGAGAGAAGTTCTCAGCAACAATAAAGGAGGAGCAAGTGGAACGATGTCATTAATGAAATAAAAACTGAGAGCAAGCATGGGCCCTGTTTGTCCAAGTCACCAAAAGAGCAGAAAATTGGTTGCAAGCAGAAAGAGGCGTATTGCTGGAAAACAATATAGTAATTTAAGTCCAATTTTACGTTTGGACTTGATGATCTTAAAGGTCTTTTCCAACCTAAATTATACTTTGATTCTGAGTGTTCGTAGAAATACAGATAACAAAAGGGAAAGTCCATTTCAATATGGTCCATGGCCACAGGAAGGAGGACCTGGATTTCAGAATTGTGAAAGCAGGACAGCTCCAGGCAATTCATTTTAAGTCACTTGCTACTTTAAGAATTTTGCTTTTGTTTCAGAAACCTGGGTGCTGCAAAGGATTCTTTGGCCCAGACTGCATGCCATGCCCAGGGGGATATTCTAACCCATGCTATGGCCGGGGAAATGTAAGTGTGAAAGATCCTGCTATGCTGCACTGAGCAGTTGAGTCAGGGTGGTTAGGGAGAGTAGTTTGCTTATTCCTTTTTTAATGGCAACACAGGGCATTTTTTCTTTGTGGTAACAATTGTTCTAGGTAAGCCTAATTCAGCTTTTGTGCTCCAGGGCTAAGCCCAAAGTGGCGGCCACAAAACATCCAAGGAGAATGGCATGTACTCATCAGGGAGCTTTCAGTCCTAAGCTCTAATGTGAATCACATCATGGCTTTTGCAGAGAGCACTGACTGTGCGGGATTTTGTATTACTACCACCACTCTTCAAAGCCCTATTTTTTACTGCGACTGTCCAAAGTGCTTTTGATTGATATCTATGCCTTGGCTTTGCCTTGGCTCACTGAGTTTCAGTGTCGTTTGCATTCCTTCTGTTTCCTTCCAGTGCAGTGATGGCATAGAAGGGAATGGCAACTGTCAGTGCTTTGAAGGTTTCAAAGGAATAGCCTGCCACATCTGTTCAAACCCAAACAAGCATGGCGAGAACTGTGATGAAGGTCGGTAATTCTGGTGGAGAGACTGAGGAAAGTGAAGGGCAAAGATATAGTGCAGGTTCTGTATGCTGGGTTCCTTTCTGGCAAGACCAGCATCATGGAGGGCACAGAGGTGGTGAGAGGACTAGAGGGCAAGGCATATGAGGAGCAGCTGAGGGCCCTTGGTCTGTCGGGCCCAGGGCAGAGGAGGCTGAGGGGAGGCCTCGTGGCGGCCTGCAGCTCCCTCCCAGGGCAGCGCAGGGGCAGGCGCTGAGCTCTGCTCTCTGGGGACAGCGACAGGGCCCGAGGGCACGGCACAGAGCTGTGTCAGGGGAGGGTCAGGGGGTGCTGGGGAAAGGTTCTGCCCCAGGGGTGGTGGGCATGGAACAGCTCCCCAGGGCAGTGGTCTCGGCACCAAGTCTGTTGGCTTTCAGGAGGCAGTTGGACACCTTAGACATACGGTTTGATTTATGGGTGGTGCTGTGTGGTGCCAGGAGTTGGCCTCAGTGATCCTTGTGGGTCTCTTCCAACTCAGGGCATGTTTCTATGATTTCTGTGGAAGAGGTGATGGAAATGTCATTGCAGATGTCCCATCAAACAACAGTAGAGAAAACATGGCTAGTGTGGCAGTGGTGATGCAGGTCTTGGAAATGCTGGGCAAATTTAGGCATGCGATTTTGGTGCAGATCTCTCCTGCTGAGAAACAAAAGACATTTTTCCTTTCCCAATTAACAAGGACCTTGTGCTCAGTGGTCTAAGTCTGAGCCTGTCTTTAGAAGCCTATAAAACTCTTGGAGCCAGGCAGTCACAGTTCCCTGGCCAAGTTGTGATGGATGTCTCTAGCAGTCACCCCTTTGTTAAGGTCAAATCGGATGATCATTTGATGTCACCAGAGATTGTGAAGGAAAGTTGGGAATCTACGAAGTGCCATCACGGTGGTGGGTTCTGGACGTTTGACTGTTACTGATCTTACTCCATGTTCTTGGCAGATTGCGGCTGCATCCATGGTGTGTGCGACAACAGGCCTGGCAGCGGCGGGGTGTGTCAGTCCTGGTCCTGTAAGGAAGGCTATACTGGGAAATTCTGTGACAAGACCTCCAACAACTGTGGCCCGAGCGGGATGTCCCAGTACTGCCACCAGCACGCTGTCTGCAGCCTCAACGACACAGCAAGGTCAGTCTTTCTGGCACACACATTCAGATGGGCACGTTGTCACTGCACAGTCATACGATGGCTGTGAGGCTGCCAACCCTGTGACTGCGTGTGTCTCTCTGCACACTTGTTGCACAGAATTGCTCTCTTTAGAGATCAAGTCAGGTTCTTGCTTGCTTGAGAGGCTCAAGCTGTCTGTTTGCTCTCTGCTCTCTCAGAAGCGGCTGTACGATCTGTATGCCTCTTGTGCTTATGTTTTTAAGGTGCATCTGCATGGACGGATATGAAGGTGACGGGTTTTCCTGCCAGCCCATTGACCTGTGCAGTAAGCCAGAACGAGGAGGCTGTTCTCAGAATGTAAGTGTGTTTGGAGAAAGATATCGAAGACTGGAGAAAGAGCACCTGTCAGTCAGAGCAGGGATCCAGGACTCTCAGGACTGCTGCAGATTTGTGAGGCACTGCTCTTGTGCCTCTCTTTCCCTTGTCTGTAAGGTGGGGTGGAACAACAGGTACCCCAACCCAGACATGAGGAGGTCAGTCATTTGGCTGGTGACATCACAGGGAGGATTTGGCTGATTTGTCCAAATGTTTTGGCAGCCACAGAGGTTAGCTGCACAGATCTCTGTTTTGCACTCTTTTTCCCCTCAAGCTCTCCTAACATGTATTCATGCAGTAGCTTGGCCCTGAGCTCCAGCTCATATTTCTAGTACCCAACATTACATAGCCATCCCTAGTACAGAGCTGTGGTTCTGGGCGGTGGAAGCAACCACCAAACTGTCAGACCTTGTCGTGATTTAGATCCCTCAGTGAGAGGAACGCACTGGGCCATGTAGAAGGAAATAGGATGGCACTGGGTACACAGTAAATCTCTGCTGATAGAGATCTGCCTCCATCGCTGATTCCCAGCCTACATGCTTAGGCAGAAGATTGTGCTCCTCCTGTCCACGGCATATTTCTTCTGTAATGGAAGAGCATTATGGGACGGCAGGGAGTGTCCCAGGAGTTCCGAGCCACCTGAAACACAAGTTTCCACCTTTCTGAACACACAAAATGTTTCCAGGATTACGCCATAATGATATCATCCAGAGCATTTCTGGAGAAGATGCTTCCAGCCCCCACCCCCAGCGCTGGAATCAGAGCTGAACATTCAGAAAATATCCTCAGTCCGATGAAAGAGATTTGTCTGTGTATCCACACCGCACTCACTCCTCTCCTTCGCTGAGTGTAATGCTTTTTCTCTCCCTTCTCCTGCAGGCCCTGTGCACCAGTACAGGCCCTGGCAATGCCACATGCCAGTGCAACATGGGCTGGACTGGAGACGGGAAGGCCTGTGTGGCTATAGACAACTGCATGCAGGAGAGCAGGGGGAACTGCCACATCAATGCCGACTGCATTTATATCGGCCCTGGCCAGGTATGGGCTGTGCTAAGCAGACTGATGGTGGGCTTACATCTCCTGAGCTGCTCCAAAAGGCCGTGGGATTGCTGGAGGTAGAAACTGAGCTGGTCAGCAGCAAAGCCTGCTTGTTTGCTGCCAGAAACACCAGCTCCTGCTAAACCCTCATGGGGTACACGTGTGCACTGAGAGGCACTGGTGTGTTCAAGGCTGCTACACTGCTCTGAAGCTTTTGTGCAGAAAAGGGAAGGGACAACCGCATAACAAGGCATTGGTTTCTGTGCCCACCTTGTTCCCAGACCTCCTCCTCCTGTTCACCATGTCTGTCATTCTCTGAAAAGCTAGAAACAGATGGAAATGGTTATTCTTGAGTGACCTTCACACAGCTCAACTGTGCCATGGATTGGTGGACTTGAGTAACCAGGCAGTGTGTGTGCTGTAGCAGAGCATGCTGCCTTGCTAAGGAAGTGTTTTCAGGTCCCCATTTTCAGGTCTTGAGGAATCAGGAAGAAAACTTGGGAAAATCAATGAAGAACAGATACTGCTTCTTCAGACCTTTTTCTGGGTTGCAAATGAAGACGCTCTGAGGGTTCTGAAATGTCTCTTTCTTGCAGAGCAAGTGTGTCTGCAAGAGAGGTTACGTTGGTGACGGCCACAATTGCGATGCAATCAACCCGTGCCTCATGGACAACGGTGGCTGCCATGACTTGGTGAGTGGCTACAGAACTGTCCCAAGGCCAGCATGGCAGTGAAGGTTCCTCTGCTCCCTGTCACAGGTTTTTCAGCTGTGGCATCAAGAGTATTGCAAGGATTTATGTTGCGTCATCCTACTGGCATGCCACTGAAGTATTATAAAGATTTAATCTCTGACCTACCGAGGCAGATCCTCTGATTTTTGTGAGCTCACACAACCCAAAGCCATCATCTAGGCCTTGCTACATAAGGTATAGGTTCTGTGGTACTGTAAAGGCAACAGGAGGAATGTGCTTGTGCATGGTCTTCTAGCCCAGGCTGTGGGGGGCCAGTATTTGATTCCTAGGTCAGTGTAACGCTTCATAACCTCTGTTCGCTCTCCAATTCCTCCTTTCCTTGTATCCACAGGCCATGTGTGTACCCCTTGGAGGAGGGGAGAGGTCTTGTGCCTGTCCTGAAGGCTACGTGGGTGATGGAATGACATGCTATGGGGATGTTCTAAAGGTGAGTAAAAAGTCTGAGGTCTTTTTGACATCAGGGAAAAATGGCACTCCTCTCCCTTCCCTTCCCTTCCCTTCCCTTCCCTTCCCTTCCCCC